>CM072516.1:75556111-75696111 GCA_036898135.1 Oncomelania hupensis
TGTGTGTGTCTGTGTTATGTGTAAGTTTGTGTGTATGTATTATGTTTGACTGTGTGTGTGTGTGCGTGTGCGTGTGTGTGGGTGTGTGTGTGTGAGTCTATGTCTGGGAGTTTCACTGTGTTTTAATACTGTGATGTATGCTTCTTTCATACATTTTGTTCTAAAATTATGCTTTGTAACTGCGCTTGGGGCTTCTCCATGAGGGAAAGGAGTTGATTTGTTTCCAAATGAAATAAATTATGATGATGATGATGATGATGATGATGATGATGATGATGATGATGATGATGATGATGATGATGATGATGATGAAGGGTGATCATTCTGTCCTTTCCACTTTAATCTATTGCACAGCTGAGTCGCACATTTCTACAAGCATAAAACATGTAACAGAAAAGACAGTCTCTTGATCTTTCAATCAAGTAGTTAGCTGGCTGATGACGCAAACAGAGTTGCCTGTCATCCACAACAAAAAACAGAAGCACCAACATTAATATCAATATCAACCACAACAAAAATAACGACAACATTAACAGTCACATCACGATGGCACAAAGCAAAACATCAACGTCAACAACAACCACGACAAAAAAAATAATTAGGACATTAACAATCACACCCCGACGATACAAAGCAACAAAACAACAAAATCCCCCCTCCCACCCACCCTCTTCTCCCCACCCAAAAAAAAGGCAAATTATACAAATACAATATCCACAATGTTTATGGTGGAGCTAGAGAGAAGATATTATTTCTAAAGCATAATGTACATTCCTGTTAGCACTCTCTGGAGCATTTAGATGGCCATCGACTCGACCCACTGGCTACACTCTAAAAACAGAATAGGCAATGATCCTGTGATAACACGTACATTGCACGATTCCTCGCCAGGAGTGTAGTCTAGAGACCAGTCTACGGAGTACAGTTCCCCGCCAGACGCAAACTCTAGAGAACAATGTATAGTTACAATCAGGGTCATCTATCATCCCCCTTTTATACGTTCAAGCGTGTTGGACATCCCCAGTAACACAGTGGGACTTGCCAAAGACCAACATTACACCCATCATTACTGCACGGTAGTAGCAGCAGTCTTCAGAGACCTAAACAGATCATCACTATCAATCATAGCCATCTATGGAGACAGAAAAATAGTGCATGTACAGCATACATTTTATATTTTTCCAAAACCACAGCAGCAATTAAAGAGCAAATTGCGTCCGCAATTATTTCATGATACGGATAAAGATATAGATACAAAGTTGTATTGATTTTGTCCTCAAATGTTACAAGGATGGGGTGGCCTAGTGGCGCAGTGGATAAGTCGCCGGTTTCCTATGCCGAAGGTCGCGGGTTCGATTCCCGCAAGGGGCGAACGTATGTGACTTAGGCACGAGACTATTGAGGTCACCGAGGGTTTTCTCCGGGCACTCCGGTTTCCTCCCTCCCTTCAATAATGGTACAGGATGCAGTCAATATAAAAATTTCAAAAATAAAAATTCGATTTTCTTCCGTCTTCTAATAGCGATCTCCCTGCCTTTAACCACCTGTTTGAGTGATGTATGTGTATTTGGTGTGTGTGAGGGTAAATGAGACAGGTGAGCGTGTATGTTGGTATAGATCGCCGCGCTTTGAGCCTTGGGGAAAGGCGCGTACATAGCATCCTGTATTATTATTATTATTATTATTATTATCATTATTATTATTATTATTATTATTATTATTATTATTATTATTATAAGGAAACTTGTGAACACAATATGATGAAAACACTATGTATGAGAGTTTTAATGTGTTTTAATACTGTGGCCTATGCTTCTTTTATACATTTTAACCTAAGAGTATGCATTGTAACTACAGAATACATACAAAACATTATATTGCTGAGTTTACAAAATAAATAATTATGTGATGGTTTCCGGGTGGTGATTACGCTGAAAGGCAAAAGATAGGGCCGGACATGTTGCCGTTAATGTCCACTCTGCCTGATGGCACACAGTATTAATTAGTCAGGTATCACCTACCCGTACCCACAAGATCCAGTAAACTGGACGCTCTGATCCTTGCATCTTTACAACTTCTCCACCCCTATTAAACTTGGCATCGCAAATATTGTCTATCCTAATATCTAAGACGTTAGCTTTTAGATGTAGAGTGTCTCAGGGATTAGCCTAAGTGAAAGATCAAACATTTGTAACTCTTAACCAAGGCTACGCCACTTGGTTACATCTGAATAAAAAAGACAACCACTACAAGGCCAACATGTGATAATGAAAGCGCATCAACACAAAAGACCTGATCACAGGGCTGGGGAGAACTTTTTTCCTTCAACTAAAAATAGAACACTTAATACAATGTGAGCTAAAATTACACATTACGCATACAGTCTCTCTCTTTCTCTCTCTCTCTTTTACACGCACAAACACACAAGCACACACACAAGCACACACACCCGTACGCACTTTACATTACGCTACATGGTTGTTGTTTTAGGTCCAGCGGACTCTTTCGAGCCAAATCAGGTCCAGTCTCAACCCTCAAGATCAGAAACACGTAAATGATCCACCAAAAACACATATACACACATTTAAGATATTATGACAACCTTACCACATTCCAAGGTAAATAAAACTAATTAACGCTGGGCGATAGCCATTGCGCTTAATTTGTCACCCCCAGACTACAAAAAAGCGTTAAAAACAATGACAAATATTCAAATAACACTCAAAATACATACAGAAAAAATGTTGAATCGGCAAATAACACCTGAGAGATTCCAAGATCATCCCGTTGTGTACAATTTTCACTACCTAGGCACCACAGCCAGGCAGGCTAACCACAATATCATAACAATTCTGAGAAAAACAGTAAACAGGGATGGATGGCAAAAATACAGGTGAATGACATATTGAAACTGAATACTGTAGACAACAGAAAAGAAGAGTGAATACTGTAGACAACAGAAAAGAAAAGTGAATACTGTAGACAACAGAAAAGAAAAGTAAATACTGTAAACAACAGAAAAGGAAAGTGAATACAGTAGACAACAGAAAAGAAAAGTGAATACTGTGGACAACAGAAAAGAAAAGCTAAGGCAGAAATACAAGGAGTGATAAAAAAGAGGACACTTAAAGAACTAAACTTCCAGAAAGTGGGGAAACTATTTATACTAACAGATTTCCGGTATCCCCACGGGGAGCACACACCCAACCACCCCCACCAACCCACACCCACACTCTCTCTCTCTCACACACACACACACACGCACATGCAGTAAACACAACCTCTCTTTTTCAACGTGTTCAACAATCCAGTTCACAAATCTATTATACTCCATCCAAAAAAATAAAATAGAGAGATAGCTTAAAATGACTTTAAAAAAAACCAACAACACAACTATACTAATAAAACTTCTATCAACACCATCAGTTTCATGCAAACATACGTACTACAATAAATAAATAAATACGTACTACATCACCAAAAGCACACGTCAAACAACAAACAATACGTACTACGTCACTAATGCACACGTCACACAACAAACACGTACTACATCACTAACGCACACGTCACACAACAAAAAACGCTTTAGCAGATAAAAACACCGAACACTGAATTATTTTACAGAAAAGAATTGAAAAAATGGAATAGCAATCTGGTGACAAAGTGCATGGAGAAGAAGAAGAAGAAGGGTTAGTTGTAGTAGTAGTAGTAGTAGTAGTAGTAGTAGTAGTAGTAGTAGTAGTAGAAGTAGTAGTAGCAGTAGCTGTAGCAGTGGTAGCAGCAGCAGCAGCAGTAGTAGTAGTAGTAGTAGTAGTAGTAGTAGTAGTAGTAGTAGTAGTAGTAGTAGTAATAGTAGTAGCAGTAGTAGTAGAAGAAGAACAAGAACCAGAAGAAGAAAATGATGCTGATGACGACGACGGTGATGATAATGATGATGATGATGATGATGATGATGATGATGATGATGATGATGATGATGATGATGATGATGATGATGATGATGATGATGATGACAGTAGCAACCTTCAGAGGTCGGTCTATACAGATGACCCATGTTCAAATACTGTGGTGAGCAAGATAAAAGTAGTCATATTTCACTGGCCATTTTAGCGGTATGATTGCTCTAATGGTTTATCCCCGTCTGCCGTAGAGCTCATGGTAGTATGTGTGGACGTTAACGGTCTGCCGTAGAGCTCATGGTAGTATGTGTGGACGTTAACGGTCTGTCGTAGTGCTCATGGTAGTATGTGTGGACGTTAACGGTCTGCCTTAGCGCTAATGGTAGTATGTGTGGACGTTAATCTTCCACGTTTATTCATTGATTGATTGAGTCACTCATCTCACCAATAACACACAACCCAAACTGCTGCCTCTTTCCCTCCCTCACATAAATTGCGCTACTCTACAGGTTCTGCGAGTCAGTGTGCTTAATTTAAGTGCACTGTCAGAGATCCAAGACAGCCAGACAACTGATACATTTCTTCCCTTTAAACGAGGGATAATACTCGTATTTACTCATGCACGTCCTAGGAGGGAGGATAGGACAGGCGAGGCGCGTGGCACCACGACTTGACAGACGGACACAATGACTCCTCAGGGAAGGGTCTTGCACTCCCGGTGGGTGGGGAGGAGAGAGAGAGATAGAGAGAGAAGTGTAGGTGTGTGTTGTGGGGATCAGGGGTCAGGGGTCAGGGTATAGGGGGAAAGAGGACGAGGATAAAAAATCGATGACAACTAGCACGTCTAACCGACTATCAGGAATGCTTTCGTGTCTGGAGGAGGGGCAATGTTCTGAACAGTGGCCGGTTACTTGGCGTGGATCAATGGTTCGTGGCGCTTTACCTTACGCCGCAGTGCCACACGGTAGGGGCGGATGTCAGGGTGGCTCATTTGGCAGACCGCGTATCTGATTTGGTAGAACATCAAACTCGTGTTTCAATACACAATATACAATAATTATGTCTTTATTCATCTCTACAAGAAAAATGACAAGCTTGACTGTGTGTCTGTAAAATCAATTAAGCAAAAACCATGCAAAATTAACAGATTCACATCACATGTTCACATCATACCGGCAACAATACCAGGGTTGCGCGTTATGAAAATAGTTACTACTTTTAAGCGAAAGAGCTCGGTAATCACAATAATTCTGTATTTGTACTTCCTCATCCCAATGTCTCCTGTTCGCATGGGCATGAAAACTATTCAGGCAAAACAACATAAACAACAAAAAAATTAAAACCTGAATCTAGATCAACCTTCAAAATTTAAATTAGCTTTGCGCAAACAGGCCATCTCAAGGCCTGTCTTAACTGGAAGGTTCCTGGTGGCTCACGAACCTTGTTTTCGTATTTCTCAGATCCCGAACCTAGGTTCCTGGACAGTTCTTTTGTCCAAAAGGTAAAGGAATCTAGCTTTAGGTTCGGGACTTGAGAACCTCGAAAAGAAGGTTTCTGGAGCTCCACGAACCTTCCAATTAGGACAGGCCTTTACGACTTCAGTTAATGTTACCTGTTGGCTGTTTCATTGCATAATGGATCAAAGGCCGGGGCTGTATCATATCATTATGCATTATGGTTAAAAATCCCAAATCTGCTTGAGCGATGCGAGTCCCACTGTAACTTAAATAAACTATGCTGGGCCTCGGTGACAAACGCCTTGAGCGGCTCTTTGAACTGGTAAGGGCGCTATATAAGACTTATCTATTTAAAAAAACAAAAACTGGTATGTCTCCTCTACCGATCACTGCTATTGTGCGGAAGCCTGCACGTGTTCTGCGAGTACCGGGGCAACAACAGGTATTCGGGGAAAACGCTCACAAAACTTTCGAATAGAGCGGAATTACCCTTAATTACAGACCTCGTTTTCTACAACGGAGGGGGTTCTTCTTTAAAAAAAAAAAAGAAAGAAAGAAAAGAAACTGTCCACTTAAGAAACTCCTACTTTAGGGAAGGTCCACTTATGAAAACGTCTTACTTAAGACTTAAAACTTACTCAAGAAAAAGCAATCCCAATTTCCCTATCGATAAAGCTTGTCTTAAAAGTTGAACAAAAGTTTTTAGTTAAAGGGAAAGGGTATCAAGGATGTCAGTTAATTTTGTGTGTGTGTGTGTGACTATGCCTATACCTGAAAATTTTACTGTTATCCTATTAAAATATTATATGAATGGGTAACGCCTACATTATCTTACTATATGTTTTAATCGTACATTTATGTTAGAGCTGCGATTGCTCGCGGATTGTTTATCACGGGTTTTTTTTGTAATGTGCTGATTGACTGAGGACAGAAAAAGATGGAGTACGCTGGTTAAACGATCATCTGTGGTGCCCCTACGACCTCCGAGTTATGGGATAGGATAGGATAGGATAGGCTGATTGATGCCGCCACTGTAATTGCTCACATTGTGATGAATAAAGTTGTATTGTGCAGTGTTGGATTGTAATCACGACTCAAACGAACGCAAATCTTTCATTTTTAGCACATACACAAAAAGACTTCATTGATTTATAACAAAACTGTACTTTAGTGTCTTTAGAGAGCGATTTTGTTGTTGTTGTGGACACTTTATTGTCTCTTTTCGTCGGAAAATTCCGGGACGCCTCCCCTGGGGAAGCAGCCTGTGGCGCGCCCAAACCCAACCTACCCAATGTTAGTTAGGTTTTTGAAATTTTGCTGGAGAAGCAAATCGGAGTACCCGGACAAAAACCCCAGAGGCGTTGCCCGAGTCGACAGTCAATACTATTCGGAGAAACCTAAAGCTGTTGGATCGATCCCACACCTGTCAGGCGCCATTGGTTTGTGGCCTACAGCTAAGGCCAGTTAATCGCGCCTTAGACCACTCGGCCACAACGCTCGCATTGTAACTGTACTTCAGAAAGAGTATTTTTGTTGTTGTTTTTTTTACTGCGTAATCTTATTTGTGTTCCGCAGAAGCAAATACTCACAGGCTTTGAAAACGATCTACGACGCCGACATGTGCGAAATAGGGCCCATTTAAACTGGCGTGTCAGTGTGTAGCTTGATTAATATTTGCAGGCTCTGGCACTGTACCACACTGTAGGCTATCCATAACAGGATTGAACTAGGACGAGTATCCCCCCGCCGCCCTCTTTCCCGCGACTACCCTCACCCTAATAACCCCCACTCACCCACCCACCCCCACATCTCCTCCAGCCGCTTCTTTCTCCCTGGGGCCGTATCCATGAAAAAGGAATAGTTATTCCGGAATATGCAGCTATTCCAGAATTGCAGACCACTATTTCCTATGCATGAAAACGTAATTGCGTATTCTCTTTTCTTATTCCGGTATAAAGTTATACCAGCGTTTTAGTCGGGATAAATATTTTATTCCTGTTTCCGTCGCTGAAACAAAATGGCCGCTGTTGTTGTGTATCTGTAAAAGCGCAGACGACAATACGCCATAAATAGCATTTTTCGTGATGGAATTCACCCCTTCGAAAAGTCTGATGATGTGGAACTATACGACAAATTCCGATTCAGGAGGAACGACATTATAGACCTAACGGACACAATTCCTGAGGACATGCAAGTCGTGAAACGGCACGGATCTTTGCCACTACAAGTTCGTTTCCCCAGACACGTGAGAGTATAAGCGACGTAAATATTAGGACCACACTAAAATCAATTAAATAATCATTGAAGGGGTAGTCATTCATTTCAAATCCACAATTAGTTTCTCATAGCACTTCGTTTTTATGCTAGTGGCACGGTGCTTTGTGGGATATGGCGCTTTCGCAGTAGCAGGAATTCCCCTATTCTAAATACAGCACATACGAATAGCTATTCTGAATACCTAATCCGCTGGAGTGCGTCATGCAGAACAGTTTGTGTTGACAAATATTCTGGAATGGCTATACCGGTTTAGCCGATATTCTAGCATAAAGTTATTCCCTTTCTTCTGCACAAGGCCCCTGTTTTGTTTATTGATCCTTTATGTTTAGAAAGTGACTGCAGGCGTGTTGAACAAAGTAGACAAAAATGTTTGCGTAGAACCCGAGTGATAAAAGTTGTCTCGTCCAGCCGATACCCTGACCAGCTAAGAAAACACAGCGAAATGGAACAAAATCCACACATGCAAACTATTGGGAGCAGAGAAGGGGGAGATAAGATCTTTCTTACCTTTCCCTTATTCCACAGAGTATAGCATCTATCCTATCCTATCCTATCCAATCCTAACCTATCCCGTCACTCAAAGGTCGTTGGGGCACCACAGATGATCGTTTAACCAGCGCGCTCCATCTTTCTATGTCCTCAGCAGCCCTCATGGCCTTGCTCAGTGTCAAACCAGTCCATTCTCGAATGTTGTCCTCCCACCTCTTTTTCTGTCTCTCTTTTTTCTGCCTCCTTGCACCGAGCCTTACAGGATGGTTTTTTGCTAGGCCTGATGCTCTGGTGACGTGGCCACAACATCGGAGTTTCAGTTTCTTCACGATAGGATAGCATCTAAAAATGATTATATCCAACATGCTAGCAATAAACTCCCGTTCGTTCTGTCTAGGCGAGACACCTTTATCACTGAGTTCTACTCACACTGTTTGCTTCCCTTATTTATTTATCCCTGTGTGTTAAAAAGGTAAAGAAAACAGGTAAAGGTAGTCCCATAGCCTTGTGGCCGTAGGGGAGCGTGATGTTGGAGATCACACTTTTCTTGGGCCAGCGTAATGAGGGTGATGCCCATCTCTCTCCCTCGCTGATTTACCTTCCCCAACCTTAAGAGAGTAAGTACTCAGTCACAGTTGAGTCAACAGGGGGCGTTGTTATTTGTCGCTTCACCTTTTGCGGTCACCCATCCAAGTGCTACCCCTTGGGGTCATGAGCAATCTTGCCACTGTAGATTGTTCAAACCTATAAAGGGAACAGTGAAAGCCACAGTTGAAAACCTGTCTTTCCTTTATAGGCAAGACAGATTCACTGCGGCAACAGTACCCCCGTTGGAGTGCCGGGGGTTTTCAGTATAAATAGTATCCCCACTTTATGGAAATTTAGTGCTTTAAATTCCCACTGTCGTTGTCTTCCTCATTTACTCTTTCCTATTCCTGCTCTGTCCTTCACTCTGCTATACTATCTTCTTCTTCGCTAGATCAATGACCTACCTTTTTTCTTGAAAACTCTTCCTGGACAAGACTCCTTGTTTGTGTATGAGGTCTGTTGGATCAGCTTGGGAGTGTTGGACGCTTTCTGCCGGGTGGTCACTAGGGCTTCCTATGATTGTACTATTTAGCACTATAGGCATTTTATATGTATGTGTTTCATTGATGATTTATAATGATGTTTGTATTCTATTTTGTTTTTGTAACCGGGGTGTTCGCGTAGTTGAGGTCAACCCTCAGCCGTCCCCCGCGTGGGATGTCTTTATTGTAAAGTGACTGGCCGGTGGAGGGCATTCAATTTTCCCACTGGGGTTGTTTCAGCAGATCTTTTATGCGGATCGGGGGTTGTCCGGTCCTGATTTGGCTCGGAAGAGTCCGCTGGACCTAAAGCAATAATAAATCAATCAATCAATCAATCCAAGTGCTACCCCTTAGGGTCATGAGCAATCTTGCCACTGTAGATTGTTCTAACCTATAAAGGGAAAAGTGAAAGCCCCAGTTGAAAACCTGTCTTTCCTTTATAGGCAAGACCGATTCACTGCGGCAACAGTTCCCCCCGTTGGAGTGCCGGGGGTTTCAGTATAAATAGTATCCCCACTTTCTGGAAATTTAGTGCTTTAAATTTCCACTGTCGCTGTCTTCCTCATTTGCTCTTCTTCGCTAGATCAATGACCTACCTTTTTTCTTGAAAACTCTTCCTGGACAAGACTCCTTGTTTGTGTATGAGGTCTGTTGGATCAGCTTGGGAGTGTTGGACGCTTTCTGCCGGGTGGTCACTAGGGCTTCCTATGATGTCATTATTTAGCAATGTAGGCATTTTATATGTATGTGTTTTGTTGATAATTTGTAATGATGTTTGTGTTCTATTTTGTTTTTGTAATCGGGGGTTCGAGTAGTTGGGGTAAAGCCTCAGCCGTCCCCTGCGTGGGATGTCTTTATTGTAAAGTGACTGGCCGGTGGAGGGCATTCAATTTTCCCACTAGGGTTGTTTCAGCAGATCTTTTATGCGGATCGGGGGTTGTCCGGTCCTGATTTGGCTCAGAAGAGTCCGCTGGACCTAAAGCAACAATCTATCAATCAATCAATCCAAGTGCTAACCGCACTGGGCGGTGCTTAACTTGCGACACAGTAGCGAGTGCTCCAACCACTGCGCTATCCGACAGCCCGAGTGTTTAAAAAAAAACAAGAAAAAAAAAGAGGGCGCTCCAGGAAAAGGCTTGTACAATTGTCTAGTTTTCGAATATTGAACTGTTCCTCCAGGCAAAAGTCGTCAAAATGTGTGTGTGCGTGTGGGTGCGTGTGTGTGTGTGTGGGGGGGGTGTATGCACGTGTGTGTACGTAGAGAGAAAGATTACGTTGAGGGTTGCGTGTGTGTGAGAAAGATGGAAATGAAAGATAAGGAAATGAGGTGTGGACGTGGAGGTGTGAACCTTAACGGCAAGACAAAGACTAATGACGATACGGAAGGCCACAGACAGAGACGGAGAGAGAGAGATTGGAGTGAGAGGGGGGAGGAGAGGTGGGTGGAGGAGAGAGAAAGAAAGATATAGACAGAAAGATAGAGAAAGGTAGGAAAAGACAAAGGATGAGAGAGACAGAGAGAGACAGAGAGAGAGAGACAGAGAGAGACACACAGAGACATACAGAGAGACACAGAGAGAGAGAAAAAGAGAGAGAGAGAAAAAAAGAGAGAGAGACACAGAGAGACACAGAGAGAGAGAGAGACACAGAGAGAGACAGAGAGAGAGAGAGAGACGCGCGGCGTGTGAGTGTGGATGTGAGAGAGAGAGACAGAGAGAGACAGAGACAGAGAGCTGTGAGGGTGGATGGGGAGAAGAGATGCGGAGGGAGAGAAGAAAGAAATATAGAGAGGCAAAAAGACTGAGAATGAGAGAGAGAGAGAGAGAGAGAGAGAGAGAGAGAGAGAGAGAGAGAGAGAGAGAGAGGATTGGGGCGGGATGAGAAGGGGACAAAGCGAGAGTCATTATCAGAGAATCAGAAACGTCTGGAGTCAAGGCCTCCCTTCAAAGCGTAGAGAAGATACAAGACAGGGCTACAACGACCCGACAGCTCATTACACACAACAACAAAGCTGGATAGGTGGAGGCCGTTATACTGCCCTCGCTATAAGCTCCACACATCGTGGTCTTCTTAACCCAAACACCCACCCTTCCTCTCTCTCTCTCTCTCTCTCTCTCTCTCTCTCTCTCTCTCTCTCTCTCTCTCTCTCTCTCACACACACACACACACATCCACACTCACACGCCGCGCGTCTACATACACACATGCACGTACATATATACACACACGCGCGCGCCCACACACGCCCGTACATATGCCGCAAACACACACAAACTCTGACCTTTATATTCATTGTAATTAATTCAACTACACAATACGAAAGTGTTACTGATTAACAGTCACACACTTCTTTACAATACTGCGAGTACGGGTGTGAGCTGGGTTGGGGAGTTCCTGAGGGAGGGAGCATGATGAATTATTGACTGAAAGTTCACTCGGCTCAAGGCCAGCAATCTGTGATGTTTAGCTGCCAGTCTGGGGAGTCCTTTCCCTTTGGCATGACCTCAGACCCTCGCTCTTTCAGTCTTTGCCTTGACCCACCAAGGCTCATCCCGTTCCATGCTCAGCCTGTTGCTCCTCAAACACATCAGAAACCAAAAACCGAAGTTTGAGATTACTACAGACAGAAATAACAAAGCAAGCTTACAATTAGGTGATGGCTTTGACTGACTATTAACACTTTATTAAACAGCTCTCTGGGTTCGACAGGTCACCTGTTTTGATGATGATAATGATGATTGATGATGATGATGATGATGATTTATGATGATGATGATGATGATGACGATGACGATGAGGGCGACGACGACGAGATGATGATGTGTTGTTGCAAACATGCATGACGCTGTTCATAATCGGCCGTGGGATTATCTTTTCTTCATCAATATTATAATAAATGGATGGTTTCAACAACTCTTTATTCATCAGTATCAACGTTCATGAAATCTGCCCATGTGAACAACATGATGGGAATTAACAATGGATAATGACGATCTCTTGTTGTTCGCTGTCAAGCTGAAAAACGACCTTCATTCTCTCAAATTTTCCTCTCTTACCAAAACACAATGCGAAGAATCTCTTGTGCAATAACAATTTCTCTAAGAGGCTATACATATTTGTGGACGTGAAAAATGACATTACATTACATTACATGATTATTGCTTTAGGTCCAGCGGACTCTTCCGAGCCAAATCAGGACCGGACAACCCCTGATCCGCATAAAAGATCTGCCGAAACAACCCTAGTGGTGAAACTGAAAGTTCTCCAACAGCCAGTCACTTTACAATAAAGACATCCCACGCAGGGGACGCTGAGGCTGTACTCTAATTTATCGAACCCCCGTTTACAAAAACAAAATAGAATACAAACATCATTATAAATTATCAACAAAACACATACATATAAAATGCCTACATTGCTAAATAATAACATCATAGGAAGCCCTAGTGACCATCTGGCAAAAAGCGTCCAATATTCCCAAACCGATCCAACAGACCTCATACACAAATAAGGAGTCTTGTCCCGGAAGAGTTTTCAAGAAAAAAAGGTAGGTCACTGGTCTAGCGAAGAAGAAGATAGTATAGCAGATTGATAGAACAGAGCAGGAATGAGAAAGAGCTAATGAGAAAGACAGCGACAGTGGGAATTTAAAGCACTAAATTTCCAGAAAGTGGGGATACTATTTATACTGAAACCCCCGGTACCCCAACGGGGGCTTGAAAAATGACTGTCTTGGCTCATTGTGATTGATTAATAGTACTACCCAAGAAGCTGATAACAGTACTATTACTCACGCTCTTTCTCCAATCCAGATCTTTTACACTGGCAGCTGTAACCGGTCCCCAAAGCTAGTGAATTATTGGCAGTCTTCATTGTTCTGGCATTCACATCTCGCTTCTTGACATTCCGTCAACAGCCTTTTGTCTTTTGACGGCAGATTGACGGAAAAAGCATAAAAGATTGATTTTAATACTGTGGATACTGTGGACAATCCCCACCCCCCATTCTTTCCTTTTAAAAAAATGAGTATTCCACTTTGATCTAAAAGAAGCGTGAAGCTGCGAAATGATTCTTATTACTACATGTAATAGGTACACATTGGAAACTTGGATCTAAAGCTGTGGGGTGGTAAGTCTAGTATTAGGATTGTTTCTACTACTACTACTATTACTACCACTACTACTGCTACTACTACTACTATTACTACTATTACTACTACTACTGCTCTCCATTTTGGTGCTCGTATGTTAACAACCTAATGTCAATGTGTCAATTTGTGTGTGAGCAAAATGCAATATTCCTGTATACTGTTAGTGTTATGCCATTGTTGTTTACCACTGTATGTTTTTTGTATCTCCATCACCCACACTCCACATTTTTTGGTCTATACAGCTTCCCATCCCCCTTTCTTCCCTGGGCTAGGAGCTAGCCTTATTTAATACTGTCGGATGGTCTTTGTAACACTCGTTTGGTGTTTTTCTATCAGTAGTTGATTCAGCCCCAAGTGTAACTTAAATTCGTTTATGCACGCAACCTGTTCACTCAGCAACAAGGCACGGAGTCGTCGTATGAAGTTTCCCAACTTTATTCAGCGTACATCAACAACTGCATACCATCGCTCAATCACTTTTAACTTTCTTCTCTACACAGTGCATCAATTACATAGTTTTTTTTCTAGACTCCAAATAACGTCAGAATGTTCGAGCATGACACATTACAACCAATCGGAATAAACTTCGTCATCACTGTCTTACGTCATACAACATTCTTCATCATAAAAGAAGCTCTCAGCTTATAGTGGATCTTTCTAGATTCTTCGATGATAGTAAACAAGCAACCAACTCTAAGAGAATTCTCCAATAATATCGACCAACGAAAATTATCAACGTTATACAAAGCTTCTCCCAACAACAATGCAAAATCAAATCAAAGGTAAATACACTCTGTTATTAAATGCTTTGCAAAATAAAACGATCAGATCTATCGCGCGCGTTTCACACGCACCATCGTGCGCGTCGCAAACGCAACAGTCTTATATGAAATCAAAGGACAAAGTTTTAAAAAAAAAAAAAAAGATACCATTTAGCACGTCATTCCACCGTTTTAGCTGTGGTAGAACGTTTGCCCGGCACATCGATGACCCACGTTTCAATCCCTTCAGTGTCTATCTTAGCAGTGTGATTGCTCTGGTGGTTTAGTGTTGATTTCAGTCCTTGCACTTCTTTACTGGGATGGTTATTATGTAACCCGTCTGATGACATCGCTAATGGTGAGAACTCACTTTTTGGGCATTTCCATTCATTTTGTAATCAGGATTTTGTCAATTGACAGCAGGCCGAAGAGAAGAATAAAATTGGGATTTAAATCTATACGGAGAAGTGTTTTTTGTTCAGAGCCCTTTGATCTAAAACAGCAAAGCCATTAAACTACTACTACTACAACTACTACTACTACAACTACTACAACAACAACTACTACTACTACTTTTAATAATGTTGCAGCTATTGCTACAACTACTACTACTACTACTACTACTACTACTACTACTACTACTACTACTACTACTACTACTTTTAATAATGTTGCAGCTATTGCTACCACCTACATTCAGAACTCGCGTTTAAAGATTCAATTGTCTTTTGACAGCGGTCTGTTCACTTTTAATCAAGATGTTGACGTTGGCAGAGTGAATTTGAATACCATCAGATCTCTTCAGTGTCAAGGAATGTGGCAGCGGGCTTATGATTGTATATCTATACTACAGTCAATATGGCGGTGAAAAACAAAATAATCAAATGTGGTGATCAATGGCGGTGCCGTTATCAAAACGACTAACCGAAATCACATAATATGGCTTGGGACAATCTATCTATCCTAAAAAAAAAAAAAATCAAACATCATAATTATCATCACAATACTCTTTTTCCTCCTATTTTTCTCTCTCTCTCTCTCTCCTCCCCGCTCCCTTCCACAGCTCCTGGAACAGTCTGGAAGCCGGCATGTTCAATGCACATAAAAGAGTAGTAAATCAGAAAAAGGAGCCAACGCTAGACAAACGCGAGCGGAACAAATCACGGCGCCATTTACCTTCAGTAGGCACTCGTTTATCTGATGACTGCCACGATAATGAGGTCGATGATAAAGGAAAAGAAGGAGAAGAAGACGAGATTAGGTACAATGATCATAGCCAAGATGATTACAGCTACTAGCTATGACGACGTTGACAATGGCAATAGATGATGAGGGTATAGTTTATAATGAAGATTTATATGACTATAATCTTTTTTTTTTCTTTACAGAATATGGTGGCCCCATTGTACACTTCTTTTCCTTCTAGATCATTGTTTTTGCTCACAGAATAACGTGATCTAACTGTTCAGTTAGTTTCCTTCTAGCCCATTTGTTTCGCTCAGCAGAATAAGGTGGTCTCACTGTACAATTATTTCCGTCTAAGGCGATCCATAATCCAAGTAATAATTGCATGGACCGTGGCCTTCCCAATCGGCCACGCTATATTATTAGTAATCTTCTGCTGCAGACACCATATACGATAACAACGCTTCCATTGCCTCTTGCTTTCATCTTGCCGTACTTCGATGCTCATGACTTACTAGTAGAAAACTGCGTCAGCAGCTGAAGTAAACGTAACTGTACTTCTACACGTACCAGTCATCATCATCATCATCATCATCATCATCATCATCATCATCATCATCATCATCATGAATGCTATATACGGCCTTTTACCAAATTACCAATCAGGCTCAAAGCATGCACGGCGATCTAAAATGTGTAACTGTAGATTATAGTCACACGACACCGAAGCGACTACTGGTCACATTATTCTAAACACCAGCGAACCAGTTGAAGGTAAGGGGAAAATAATATGGTCACACGTTGGCCAATCCGGGATTCGAACCAGGTACCTTTCGGTTACTAGTAAGACGCTCTACCAACTGAGCTACCCGGCCCCACACGGCGATCTATTCAAAATACACGCTCTTATGTATCATTCTCTCTCTCTCTCTCTCTCTCTCTCTCTCTCTCTCTCTCTCTCTCTCTCTCTCTCTCTCTCCTCTCTCACCCACACACACACACAAACACACACACACCTACCTATATCACTCAAACAGGTGGTGCAAAGGCAGAGAAATAGCTATTCGAAGATAAAATAAGATAAGATGAAAATTTTATTTAACAAAGATAAAAGAGTAAGCTTTGGGTGTTTCTTGGTGTGTTTTTTTTTTTTTACATCTTGCCCTTGGGTCTTGTAACAATTAGTATAACAAAATAACTTTGTTAAAACTATAATTTTTTCTGTCGAGAAAGCAGACCGAATTTTTATGTTTGAAATTTTAGATTGCCTGCATCCAATACTATTATACAAGGAAGGGAAAACATCTATTGTATTAGTAGTCTGACACTGAGTTTTGTAGATGGGATTTTAAGCAGGACGCCCATTTGAATAAAGTGTTTCCTAAATGTGCGCGTGCTAACATTTCAGAGTGTAGGCTCGTCAGTGCAGAGCTGGGGCCCGCCAGAAGCCCCAAGACGCCACAAAGAGACTACACGTCGGCCACCCCCAACTTTCGCTCAATTCCCAACAAGCTGCCGAGATGTTTTAAATGGAAACAAGGCAGCAGATTGTTCCCTGTCCGTATCCTGGAACTTGGAATCCTCTTGGGGAAAAGAACGAGAGATGGGGTGGGGGGGGGGAGTGAGAGAGACAGTGTGTGTGTGTGTGTGTGTGTGTGTGTGCGTGTGTGTGTGTGTGTGTGTGTGTGAGAGAGAGAGAGAGAGTGAGTCAGACCGACAGCTAGTCAGATGGACAGGCAGAAAGACATATAGCCCAGCTGAATGAGAAGAAGGAAGTGGGATACCTTATCTGTCTGAATGCGGGGGCGGTGTGTGGGGAGGTGAGAAGGGGAGGATGGGGGGAGAGGGGTTTGTGTGGCTGGAAGGTTAGCCTATCCGAATAACGATTTTTAGCCCCCCTTCTCCGTGGACGAAGTGTTTAGAGCCAATAGATCGTGCCAGTGGGCCACTATCTGCCGAAACATGTTTCCAGCATTCTCTCTCCACACAGTGATATGTGAAGTCTGCAGCACGGGAACGGCCTCCCCTATATGCGAAAGTGTCAGGGGACGTAAATGTACATGGGAGCGGCCTCCCCTACATGCGAAAGTGTCAGGGGACGTTAATGTACACGGGAACGGCCTCCCCTACATGCGAAAGTGTCAGGGGACGTAAATGTACATGGGAGCGGCCTCCCCTACATGCGAAAGTGTCAGGGGACGTTAATGTACACGGGAACGGCCTCCCTTATATGCGAAAGTGTCAGGGGACGTTAATGTACACAGGAGCGGCCTCCCCTATATGCGAAAGTGTCAGGGGACGTTAATGTACACGGGAACGGCCTCCCCTATATGCGAAAGTGTCAGGGGACGTTAATGTACACGGGAACGGCCTCCCCTATATGCGAAAGTGTCAGGGGACGTTAATGTACACGGGAACGGCCTCCCCTATATGCGAAAGTCAGGGGACGTTAATGTACACGGGGACGGCCTCCCCTATATGCGAAAGTGTCAGGGGACGTTAATGTACACGGGAACGGCCTCCCCTACATGCGAAAGTGTCAGGGGACGTTAATGTACACGGGAACGGCCTCCCTTATATGCGAAAGTGTCAGGGGACGTTAATGTACACAGGAGCGGCCTCCCCTATATGCGAAAGTTTCAGGGGACGTTAATGTACACGGGAGCGGCCTCCCCTATATGCGAAAGTGTCAGGGGACGTTAATGTACACGGGAACGGCGGCAAGTCAGAACAAGACATGCAGCACGTACAATGGGTAACACAATCACTGTTGATAGTGTCCAGCGGACGGTCCGGCCGAAGCTTACGTCGCATGGTGGAGAGGGAACATACACCTCAGCTAAAAGTCTATGCTACACGGTGTGGACATGAAGGTTAACACTGAAAGGGATCCCCTTTGCCCACGCGACCACAACAGAGCCTTTTAACATTCACAGTGAGTGTAGCCCCACTGAAAAAAAGCTTAACTTCCCTCCCCTCCCCCACCCCCCCACCCCCCCCACCCAAAAAAAAAATCTTTCGAAAGTATAGTTGTATTTTTTTCATGAATACATTCCGTATTTGCGTGCCTATTAATAGCAACAGCCAGCCCACATTCTGGAGCTAAAAATAGCATCTACCAACACCGGTAAGAGACAGAACCCGTAAAAACAGCTCGTACAGTTTTTGGTTTTAGGTTGCTTCAATAGACCTTACCCTTCCCCACACACCAAAAACGCATTCTTCAAGCCGCGTGCGTGGTTCATTCAGAAATAGGGTCAAAGGTCACACGGCTATGGTATTGATGTACCGCTAAAACAGGGGGAAATCACTCCCTGTTAGAACGAAAATGGAAACTTCAAACTGTAGCGGTTGGTTTTGGCAACGAAATGCCACTGTTATTACTGTTTCGTGTGTGATAACAATGCCAATTTTAGGGTAAACCCGTTTGTGCCAAACGTAAACAAAGCCTTCGAATTGGGAGCTTTTAAGGCCAGTAGCCTGACGGAATATTGGATACAGGATCTAACTCAAGCCGCCCATGCGCCCACCTGCAGCCTGACACCCAGACTACTGAGCACAATACTGGGTGACCGGGGATGGGGAGAAGGAACCTAGTGCGTGCTGGATTTCCGTGGGTAGTTGTCCGGGGGGGCGAACTTGTTTTTTCCAAACTAGTTCCAGTCATCCGCCGAAAAAGGCCATCACCGAAGTCGAACGAAGCAGAGATATGTATCTATGAACGAAGCTATCCGAGTCGAACGAAGCTATCCGATGTTGCAGGCCTAATAATTCTATTCAGCTATTGACGCTTCTTCGCTGCGCAGAGACTGACTTCTAATATATAATGTAGGTATATATATTATAACAGTGTCTACTTGATTCGCGGCAGGGAATGGGGAATGCTATTATTAGCCTACTTCTGAGAACTAACAAAAGCAAAGCAAGGGATGCAACTAGTAAATACGGTCGATAATAATTATACTCATCTTAACAAAGTACATCATTGCGAAATGCTAGTCTGTGTAAATCGAACAGAATTAAAAGCAACAGCGACCGTTTTTAATGTTTAGCTAGTCTGTTTGATTAGTCATAGTCATGCAAGCATCATTTCGTAACACATCGAAGAGCTTCGTTCGACTTCGGTGATTGCCTTTTTCGGCGAATGACTGGAACTAGTTTGGATTGGAAAAAAACAAGTTTGCGTCCGGGGAGTAGTTGTCCGGGGGGGGGGGGGGGGGGGGGTAATTGTCCTAGAACCAGTCAGCTCAGTACAAGATCGCTCAATACTAAGTTATATTTTTGACATATCATGTTAACCTGCAATAACTTTGACTGAGAAATAATAGATACCCACAATCATCGATCTACCATCTGCCATGTTTTGACCGATATCTCTGACAGTCACCAGGCTCTGTCAAATACATTACAACAAAATGAACATTGCATGGACAGGTTTTTTGAGAGGATATATTTCAGCTTATAACTTATCTCTGTGTGCAAGCACAAGACGTCCTTTTTACGTAGCCTGTGTGTAATTTCATACTCAATTAATGTTATATTTATTTCTATATCCAAAATTGCTATAATGGATGGAGAAGATGTCTTTATTGAGCGACCATGAGTGGGTAGTCAGGTAAATATTTTCTATATATTGATTATGTGGGTGTATGTATTTGTGGTGATAGAGCCGGAAGAGACTGAAGTTTATGACTGCAGATGCGATAATATAATCGAGAGTATAATGTATACCTGTTGTGGAAATGATGTTTTAGTTGTTTTATTATTTTGTGATTGTATGTTTTACTTTTTATTTTAATTTGTTTAAAAAAATCTTTATTTACTGAGATGCAATGTGCTGCATGCATTTTTTTAATTGTGGCTAATAAAGATCTGTTGACTTGACTTAACTTTAGTCAGAATCTTTCTTCCTCTATTATGATGAAGACGTAGATAACTAAAAAGCTGATTGTGGAACAGTGTCAGTCTCAACACATAGCCCTGCGGTGCTCATTTCTGTTCTGGATTCATTTCGGGAGGGGGGGGGGTGGTAGGAGTGGGGGGGTGCTCATTTGCCCAATGGGAAACATGCTTGTACACAGTATGTTGCTGCAGAAGATCCTCGACATTTACACTACAATGGCTCTGCACCAAATCGTATTATAAAACAACTTTATTGCCCCACTCAAAAAAACAACACACATAAATTTGCCTTATTATTTAATTTGGGACCCATTTTGCTGCCCTTTCATACTTTTATTTCGGCAATCTTGCTCAGGATCAGGAATATATATATATATATATATATATATATATATATATATATATATATATATATATATATATATATATTATATATATATATATATATATATATATATATATATATATATATATATATATATATATATATATATATATATATATATTACCAAACATGTGCTTTTCTTCTGGAATGATCGAATAAGACGTGGAAATAAAAGTGCTTAAAAATGTTTGATCAAGATCGATTGATTATCGATTATTTATTTCCTTCACATACACACACCCAAAAATACCCTGACCTTGTCGAATCTTTTGGAACATGAGGAAGAGGAGAGACACAGAACAACAACCCTTGATGGGATGATGGAGGTTGATGATAGTGGAAATATAGGTGGGAGTGAGAAAGAAAAGTACAAATTTTTATTTAAAAAAGAGAAGAATATCGATTAAGCAATTCAGTAAGCTTAGCAGGCGTTCGATAACACGTCGCCCCTGAACAGCCGTTATTGTGTCTGGGGCACAAAGGGTTAATTATCGTCTGCTTTCCTGCTGTTCCAGTCCTGTAAAAAAGAGATCTATCTTAGCAGCTCTTAGCCTACCAGTCAGCCTCATTTGCAAAGCACGCGATCGCCAAAGTCACAACAGATCTGAGCGGAGTCAGTCTCGATAGAAGTCTCGTTTACTTAACAGTTAAATGTCGTCCGCTTTCCTGCTGTTCCAGTACTCTAGTGTATAAAGCTCAGTTTCGAGAACATAAGAGGTAAAGGTAAAAGGTAAAGGTAGTCCCAAAGCCTTGTGGCCGTAGGGGGGCGTGATGTTGGAGATCACACTTATCTTGGGCCAGCGTAATGAGGGTGATGCCCATCTCTCTCCCTCGCTGCTTTACCTTCCCCACCCTTAAGAGAGTAGGAACTCAGTCACAGTTGAGTCAACTGGGGGCGTTGTTATATGTCGCTTCACGTTTTTGCGGTCACCCATCCAAGTGCTAACCGCACTGGACGGTGCTTAACTTGCGACACAGTAGCGAGTGCTCCAACCACTGCGCTATCCGATACCCCCAAGAACATAAGAGCTCAGCCTCAAACACAGTCTAATTTTCCCAAAGTGGGATCTCGCCAAAGTCAAAGCAGATATGAAGTCCCGTGGGTCCCGTGAGTTAGCCCTCACCTTCCTGGACCCAAGCGTGTCTGTAAAGTAGAGAGGGGCGCTGCAGAACCACAAAGGGGACACTGAATTTAGATTTTGGATTGTGGAAAGTTGGACTGGACCTTAATTTACTCTGGGGTCGGGCACGAAAACGGAAATGATTGCGCGCCAGACGATACGGTTCTCCCTACCTTCCTTCCCTCGGTCTAAAGTAAAGTTACTTAAGGTCCACAGATTTCGCTCGCCCAATTGGCCAGCCGGCAATTGTCTTGCCCGACATGACATCGTGGTCTACCTGTTGTGGATAGTAATGCAGTCCTGCTATTCAATGCAGTCTGCCCTAAAGACTACTATGGGCTACCCAATTCCCTTACAAGTAATTCACAGCTTGAAATAACTGCAAACAGTGATTTTTTTAAAAATTGCATCATTCGCATTATCATACAGTTGGCGCCCATCTTTGGAAGGAAATGTGTAGGAGTAGCCACGAGAGATCAGGTGTGAGTGGACGAGCAATAATATTGTTCAGGATGCTTCAATGAGAACATGGAGTAGGAAATGACTGAAATCAGTCATTTTCATAGAAAGGTAACCTTAGACTATAATTTCCCCCGCTTCGACTGAAACCCAAGACCCCAAACCCCAAAACCCAAAAGTACTTAAAGGCAAAGTAAAGTCACGGTCTATTAGGCTTTCTAATACTCAAATATGCAACACTGCCAAGCGAGAAAAGAAAGAAACAGCTTGCAGCGTCGCTGAAACACGAATGTTCTATTTCCTCTGAACAGAGGAAGCAGGCTTCGCCAGTCTCATCTACGCTGAAGAGGACAAACAGAATCCCCATGTTGGTGAAGAACTGGAATAACGCCGTCTCCATGTTAAAGATAAGATAATGAGGAGTTTAGGCCTAACCGGCTTGTCTCTGATCTTTCGATCGGTGTTCTAAATTTTCTAACTTTAACACATATATAACATACCCAGTCTTTTGACTGTCCTTAGGTCTAGATCTAACTCCCTACCATCCATGTAGGTACATCTATCTCACTTGTTGCAGACATCAGGTCTGGCGATCTGGAAGCTGATGCCACAATAATTTTGCATCGGACTGAAGAGAAAATTACCAAATTACTTGTAGGCCTATGTACGGTCCTATCTGCTAAAGCGCCATCATAATGCGCACACACCACTTACGCATTTGCATAACTTTACATACTCAGATGTTGTTCGGTCTGCTTGCATGGGCGACACGCAATCTGAGTGTCAGGGATCTAACAAGATTTATTGTCATATAATATGATACTACGTTGGTGTATAGGGATGGGGAGGGAGGATGGAGGGGAGAAGGATAAGGAGAGGGTGTGTCCCATTCTCAGATATTCTGTACGTCTGGTACGACAGCATAAAAGTCAAGGAAATCCTCATACAGCGTAGCTGAGACTAGACGAGACCTTCTCACTCCCTTAACTTGAGAGACGGGGAGAAGTCTTAGTCTGTTCTGAACCACGCTGTATGGGAAGTTCAGTTGAGAATCGGCACTATTTATTTATTTATTTATTTAATAGCTCTTGTATAGCGCTTATCCAGCTCAAGGCGCTGGCCGATACTGGATCTAATTCAAGCACCCCCTCGCCTCCTCCTTCCCGAGGCGCCCACTTGCAGCTATTGGGCGCACTGTCTGACGCCCAGACGACTGAGCACAATCATGGGCGACCGGGAATGGAGAGAATGGACCTAGTGCGTGCTGGGTGTGTTTGTGTAGCCGTCACTCACCCGCCTAGGACATGAGTGTCAGGATTTTTAAAGTCCATGCTATGGAATGCTTGCGTGCACAGAACAGACCTCGGTTTATACTCTCATGCGAAAGGAGTACACTGATGTTGATCCACAAATGACAAAAACCCATCATATCACTTACTATTCCTTTCCCTCTTCCGTCACCTCACCCCTGGACTGTTCATATTAAAGTTGATCTTGCACAAACTAGCAGACCTAACGGAGAAGTTAAAGTCATGACGATTTATCTTTTCTGTTTACTTTCTTTTATTGCGACAGAAAGTCAGCTCTGTCTTTAAGAAACTGAACAGATATCTGTTGCGTCCGAATAAATAATAATAATAATAATAATAATAATAATAATAATAATAATAATAATAATAATAATAATAATAATAATAATAATAATAATAATAATACGTGTATTTATAAGGCGCTTTTCCTAGCAAGGAACAATTCAAAGCGCACCCTCACGCATTCGCACACTCATTAAACATTAGTACAATAAATATACATACATGGCTGGAAACAGGCCAAATCAAAGCAAACCGGGGGAGAGGCAGTAATAAACAAAGTGATTCATCACACACATGCACACACAAACAGGCGTACACACTCAAACACACACGCACACACACAGGCATACACACACAAACACACACACACACACACACGCGCGCGCGCGTACACACATACTCACGCGCGCGCGCACAAAAAGGATGAGGCAATATGGAAGAAAAAGTCTGAAGACAGAACAGATCAGGAGATGATTTCAGAGACGAAATGAGCTTTGAGGTTTGCTTTAAAGGTGTTGATATTGGGTATGCTGTGGAGAGAAAGTGGTCATGAATTCCAGGCAGTTGGTCCAAAGACAGAAAGATCTAGAACCAACAGAGGACAGTTTGTGGCGGGCTATCCTGAGAAGGAGTGTGTCGGATGAAGAGCGCAAGTTGCGAGAGGGAGTGTAGCGCTGGACATTATCTGCAAGATACGGAGCCATGGAGACACTTGTAACAGAAAAGACAGATTTTGTAAAGAATTCTTTGCGGTATGGGAAGCCAGTGGAGTGAGCGAAAAAGTGAGTGATGTGGCCATTATTTTTTTCTTTTTGAGAATGAGGCGTGCGGCTGAGTTTGAACAAGTTGCAGATGGTGGATGGAAGAAGCAGGCAGACCAGAAAGAAGAGAGTTCCAATAGTCTAGTCGAGAGAGAATTAAAGACGTCACAAGTTTAGAAATTGGGTCGATTTTCAGGTATTTACGGATTAGTCCAATGCGGCGGAGTTGGTAGTGGCAGGCTTGGCATGTATTGCGGATAAAATCTGACATATCAAGTGTATTGTCCAGGACAATACCCATGTTCCTTGCAGTAGGTGAAAGAGGGATGATGTTATGACCTTGAACAAAGGAACAGTTCCGTGTCTTAGCACAAACTCTTTCGTTCGTAAAGAAGACGTTTGAGCTGAACCAAGAACAATTTTCAAATATTCAGCTGCTTTAAAAATCCACAACTATATCTCCATCTTGAGCTACCACGGGGCAAATCTGCAAAGTCTGAAACAGAGCCTCTCCTCTGCTCGGTAGATGTTTCCGAGTCTGCCTGTGGAGTTTGGAATTTGAGCAAAAGGAGGATTTTGCTGTAAGCCGTTAATGCTTCTTGAGTGAAGTTCGCTGACGGCGAGGCACATCAGCCAATGATCCAGTCATCCTGAGGGTCTGAGGTCTGACAGTGATTATGCCTGAAATATTATGTGTGTAAGGCGTAGACTCTGCAGATTCTGCTACTCAGTGTAGTGATCCGCATCGCAAATCACTGCAAGGCGATCACGGACGTCTTTAGGGTTAATTGTGGTGTTGACAGGCTCAAATAAACAGAGACAGGGGAGGGGGAGGAGAGAAAGACACACACACACACAAACCTACACACGCACACACACGGAGATTAAGAGAGAGAGAGAGAGAGAGAGAGAGAGAGAGAGAGAGAGAGAGAGAGAGAGAGACAGAAATATAGCTAGTGACAGAGAGAGAGAGAGAGAGAGAGAGAGAGAGAGAGAGAGAGAGAGAGAGAGAGAGAGAGAGAGAGAGAGAGAGAGAGAGAGAGAGAGAGAGAATAATAACTAGCCTATAATAATAATAGAGGAAGCTATCACGCGCTTTTTCTTCAATCGAACTCAAAGTGCGGCGCTCTGAAAAGATCGCTATTAAGCTACAGCATGCGATAGAGAACTCGATTTTTAGGTTTGAAATTTAAATTGACTGCATCGAACACCAACAGCTAGACTAAACGTCTTATTATATTACACATCAATACACAATTATACTTTTTTTTTTTTCAGATCTTTCGTATCAACGTGTGCGGACAGTGTCTGTTTATACGCTTCAGGGTGGAAACACACCAATCAACGATCGAGCGATGAGAAAGGGGTGGAGAGTGGAGAGTGGCTGGGAAGGAAGATAAGCCTCTATAACGGTGACGCGTAACCTCGCTGTCTGTAAATAGGTGAGCGTCCTAATGTAACACAGCAGTAGCCTTATAGACAAGGGCGAAAGACCTCTAGGATCACTAATCCCCCTCTCCCACCACCTCCAATCGCCTCTCCTTGTTTTCAAAGCAGGACCCTTTGATGCGCATTTGTTTCTAGGATCTAATGACATGTGTGGGCGGAAAACCGAGTCTTTTAATAACTTTGCACTCAGTGACCGTCTCGATTCAATGGCGCGAAAATTAAAGCTTTATTACAACAAGCAGGAGTAGTAGTAGTCGTAAGGTGGCGGACAAAACAGGCCATGAAGCCTTTGTAAACGTTCCTTTTCCTTCAAACTTTTTCCATCGAGTCTATAATTATGCATGCAGTTTACGTAACAGATTAGTCATCAAAATAATAAAATATGGCTCTGAATTTTGTTATTACGTCCAACAAGTTTTATAAACTATTCATGCTCCGTGCTGTTTAAAAAAACACGAAGTTAGTAGTACACAATTCCAAAGTAAAGTGTTAGTTCAAAATCATTTTCTCAAAGTAGTATTACAATGCTAAGTAGTACGACGTATTACAATGCTGTTAAAAAGCAACTTACCTTTCTGAATTCCTCCTGGTTTTATCAAAGTGCAGTGTTAATAGTATGACCTATCCAGGTGTAAGCTTACAGTATTCGGCAAGTTACACTGAATGAAACATTTGAACATGAGAGTATTTGAGAGTGTTTACGTGTGTGTAGGCTATAAGCAAGTGTTGGCTATAATAATAATAATAATAATAATAATAATAATAATAATAATAATAATAATAATAATAATAATGGATGATGCTATAGGCGCTTTCCCCCAAATCATCAATTAGGCTCAAAGCGCGGCGATCTGTACCAACATCCACGCTCACATGTTTCACCCACTCTCACACACACACAACACACACCCATCGCTCAAAGGTGGTGTAAAGGCAGGGAGATCGATATGAGAAGACGGAAATGAAATCGAATTTCTATCTTTTAAAATTTTAGATTGACAGCATCCAAAACCATTATTTGAGGGAGGGATGGAGGGAGGAAACCTGGGTACCCGAAGAAAACTCTCGGCGACCTGGATAGTCCCGTACCTAAGTCGCAAAAGCTCGCCCCTTGCGGGAATCGAACCCGCGACCTTCGGCATAGGAAACCGGCAGATTAACTCACTGCGCTACGAGGCCACCCTGAGTAAGATCAGTAGCTGAGGCTTGCCCGGCACACTCTCACAAGTGGAAGACGAACGTAAGACTTAGCAAGCCTCTGTTACGCAGTGCACATATGGGTTGTATGTGGGCTGAATGTAGGTTGTACGTGGATTGGTGGAGTTCTTGTGTGGGTGTGGGTATTTCATGAGATTTTAATATTAAATATAAAGGCGGTTCTAGCTATGGCAGACTATGTTTGTTAATTATACAGGGAAATTTAGCTTTCCGAGGCTCTTTAGATTCTATACTGTCTTCTATACTGTATGGTATTTTAAGGACGAGATGTATTTAGAACGCTCCTTACATTAGGTATCGCTCTTCTTCTCTGTAAAATAATTTTTCTTTTCTGGTGTGTGTGTGTGTGCGTGTGCACAGGCGCGCGCGTGCGCGCGAGTAGCCTAGTGTTTTGAAAATGGCCTGATGTACTTTTGCTTTCAAAACTTTGCACTAGGTAGTATGATCATATAGAAGAGTTTCTTACACCACACTATAGAGGTGATAGCTAATGAACAAGTCCCTAATAAGTCATTTGAGCTGCACTTCAGACTACAGGTACTTTTTTTTTCGCAAGCCAATAGGGGAGGGAGAGAGAGAGAGAGAGAGAGAGAGAGAGAGAGAGAGAGAGAGAGAGAGAGAGAGAGAGAGAGAGAGAGAGAGAGAGAGACTCAGGACAGCTCACCTGCCTACTCTCCCGCTTTTGGCGGAAGACTCACGCTTTTGACATGTCACAAAATACATATTATTCAATCTTTATTGTTTGCAAACACGTCCTGGTCATAATTATGCCAATGCCATGTCCCATTGTTATTATATAATGTCACCCGCTTTTACTCTGAGGGGGGTAGGCAGGTCTTATTGACAACAAGGATACATGGCCTATTAGGCGGGAAGCCTATCTTACAATCGTTCCTCCTATCATTCACACTCACAGTCTGCGATTGTCAGTCTAATATGCCCAAGACAAGATGAATAACTATAATAACTGGACAAAACAAATAACTGTATAAAGAATTATTATGCAGCATAATATATATATATATATATATATATATATATATATATATATATATATATATATATATATATATATATATAATATATATATATATATATATATATATAGATAGATATATATATAGATAGATAGATATATAGATATAGATATATGACAATCAGTATTGGTGTTGCAATAACACAATACATAACAAACAACCCAGTGTATATCAAATAATCAGGTGGGAATGGGAAACACACTCTCCATCCAAGTAGTATGATTACTCTAGTGGTACAGTGTTGATTCAGGTTCCTACCCCCCCCCCTTTTTTTTTCCCCCACAGATGGAAGCTGTTTGACAGCTTGGAGTGCCGTCAAAAACACCATAACGTGACTCTGCACGGAACTACAACCTGTTTTACTACTAGCCTACTACTACTACTACTACTACTACTACTACTACTACTACTACTACTACTACTACTACTACTACTACTACTGTACTACTACTACTACTACTACTACTACTGTACTACTACTACTACTACTACTACTACTACTACTACACTACCACCACTACTACTACTACCACTACTAAAGACAATAATATGCTGCGGGTAAGTCGACTGCGGGTAAGTCGACCAGTAATGAGGACATTTAAACAGGAACTGTCAAAGCTCGACCGTAATGATGTGAACACGAGCGAAGTCGCCTATAGTCGACCATGGCTTAGTTTTCCATAAATAAGAGTGCCAACTATATTAGATCTCAACAAGTGAAAAACAAACAAACAAGAAGAGATATTCTTTTTGTCTTTCTTCTGTTCTGTTTTTCGTTCCTTTTGTTTCCTTTTATTTAATTTTATTTTTTCTTCTTTCCTTTCCTTTTTCGGACTTTCTTTCCTTTTTCTCCCTTTCAGTTCCTTTGTTCTTCCATTCTTCTGGCTGAACATATTTGAATAACATTTCTTTTATTATAGCTCCTTTTCTTTTCTCTCTTCAATTCTTCTTGCTGAAGATATTTGAGTAAACGTTTAAAAATTTCGCCTTGACATTTTAAAGAACCGACGAAGAGTAATTTTAAAAGAAGGGGGATATATTTTCATGACAAAGTGGTAACACGAGCTACGTAGGACCACCCGAAGTCAAGAACGACAGGTAAACCACACAGGTACACGCTGAAACCTCAGGTAAATTGACTTGATCTTTAAAGAGTCAGCTTGATAATTAATAGGAGATTTCCCGATAAGGGTGGCGACAAGGTGAAGTCCGTTGAAGACGGGACACAAGTTAAATGGACCGTTTATAAACAGGTCGAAAGTTAATTGGTGGCTTGGTGGTACTAGGAGTGGGTGGGCGCTAATAGTGCTCAGAAGGACTGGATTACGCTTATATGCAAAGAGGGGATCTCGTTTGTGGCTCAAAAGAGCAAAAACTGTTATAAATAAAGACTTTTATGGGAAGACAGACCAGGTCTGTGCACTTAGGGCAACAGGGCAGGGCTAACTGAATATAAAAGCTACAATAAGAATAAAACCGATTAAAAATAAAATCCTTCAGGGCCACAAACAAAAACAAAACAAAAACAAAAACAAAGGCAAAAAGAGGTGAACGAAGATAATAGCGTCGCTCTTAATATAGTACTGAGAGAGAGAGAGAGAGAGAGAGAGAGAGAGAGAGAGAGAGAGAGAGAGAGAGAGAGAGGGGGAGCGAGGGGGACAGAGAGAAGGACAGAGACAGAGAAAAAGAGACACAGAGGGACAAAGAGACAGATACAGAGAGACAGAGACAGAGAGAGACAGAGAAAGAGAGAGAGAGGGAGAGGGAGAGAGAAAAAGAGATACTCAAAGAGACAGAGAGACAGATACAGAGAGAGAGACAGATACAGAGAGAGAGACAGATACAGAGAGAGAGACAGATAAAAGAGAGACAGACAGACAGACAGACAGACAGAGAAACAGAGAGGCAGAGAGAGACGCGCTCTTACCCAAATACGGCCGCATAGGCCTTAATTGTAAAATTGGTGGAGGTTGACGAGGTCTTAAATAAGTGGTGGTGGTGTTCTCGTAAACCTTTTAGTCGTTGGGGAGAGAGGTGTTTGGGACCTCCCTTATCTCAGGGTCAGCTTAGCGATGGCTGTGGTTCTCATCTCCTCTTCCCGCCGGAATTAAACAGAGGCAGGTAGATCTACCCGTTCAAAGACGGGTGTTTTAAGCTCTATTGTGCATTTGTTTCATTTTCTGTGCCGGCAAGCGGTGGCATCCGCGTATTAACCATTGCCCTATCCAAGACGGTTACCGGGCTGGACGATGCTTAGCGAAGTGGCCCTTACATCACTACGCTAATGTGTCACCCAAGTCAAGGATTTATAAAACGTAAATAATTGGAAACGTCAGCGACTGCACACCAAGTCATCGTTATAATCATCATACATCATCATAATCATCATCATCATCATCATCAGCAGCAGCAGCAGCAACGCCATCATCATAAATCATCATCATCATCATCATCAATAGCAGTAGTAGCAACAGCAACAGCTTCAAAATGCTTTCATCGTCATCGCTATCAACAGAAGCAATAGCCTCCTCCTGCACCTCATCATCATTAGTAGCAGTACCTTTTAATCTAAATTGTAATACAAGTCAATAAACCAAAGAAATGTTGAATGTTCGCAACAGGTGCGTTTTCTTCAATTCAACGATTGATGCATTGAGAGGATTTACACAGCGCTGACCCTCAACATGAGTTCTGACTCTTCTTTGTCACCTTTGTTTGTCTAGCGTGCTTCGCCGCAGTGCAATCAGCGCAGGGAAAGAGGTGGGGGGTAGAATAACAATGAGCCACCTCTGGCAGTTGGCTATTTACTCCCGTGTCCTTTTTTTTTCCGTCCATAGCGGAGGCCCCTTGACATTTTGTGCTACAGTCTTGACCTCTTATTACTTGTTTTCGTCTCCGGGCCTCTGGTAAGGAGATCCTCGCTATACTTCAAAATATGTTACGTGACTCCACGCCACTGACAGTCCACATCCTGCAAGGCTTATTGACCAAGAGGAGATGAAAAGACACAACTCTACATCAGGAAATTAAAACTTATAGGACAGATGAGATACCTACAATTCTAAACACAGAGAACTAACTATGATCTATAATGCAAGGCAAGTTCGTGTACATAGTTTATCCCTTTGCTATCAAGAATCTGCGATAGGTGTTCGACTAGTGTAATGTTTTATGGTTCTGATTACCCTGAAAGGTAGATGTGCTCCCGAAATCTTACGGGTCGCAGAGAGAGGGGCAGCCCCAATGAAGAATGACAGGTGAAGTACACAGGTACAGGGTGAATCCTCAAGTAGTCGCATATCTTCATTCTTCTTTATCTACAGTCCAGGTAAGTGCTGCTGATAGTGTTCTCGTAACCTTCCGGTCAATAGGGAGAAGGGGGGGGGGGTAGGGGTGAGAGTAGAGAGGCGGTTTCAACCTCCATCTTCTCTGGGCCAACTTAATGAGCCTGCTTCAATAACGTATTGGATGCCGTCTATCTAACATTTCAAAAATAACATTCGAGTACGATTTCCACTATTAAATAGAGACTTGCCTCTTACACCACATGTTTGAGTGATGAATGTGTGTTTGTTGTGTACGTAGGTGTGTCTGTAACATGTGAGTTGGTTACAGATCGCCGCGTTTTCAGTCTGATTAAGAAATAAGGCGCGTACATCACCCACTATTATTATTATTATTATTATTATTATTATTATTATTATTATTATTATTATTATTATTATTATTATTATTATTAATGAGGGTGGTGCCCATTTCCTGCCGTTCCCCTCAGTGCTGTTCTAAAACTTAACAGAACCTAGGTACCCAATCCCCGCTGTGTAGACTGGACTGGTTGTGCGCTGTGCGCTTGTTGAATTCCCTGTGTGCTTTGGCGTTTGCCTTCCAAGTATAGTCACCCATCCACGTGCTATAGCCGCTACTCTAGCTTGGGCCCAAAGTTACGTCACGGCGCTATACAACATACCTTGTAAAAAGTATTTTAAAAAAGCCCATACTTCTGACATCAACCATTTCTTGTCAACGCAGGATGCTTGTTCTCTTCCTCTTTACGCCCCTCAATAATTTATTTGTTTTAACAAAATTATTTATGTAGTTATTTTTTTTCGTTCTTATATAGCGCTTTTCCAGCTCAAGAGCTGCTTAAGGCGCTTGCCGACACAGGATCTAACTCAAGCCGCTCGAGACGCCCACGTGCAGCCTTTGGGCGCATAGCCTGACGCCCAGACAACTGAGCACAATCCTGGGCGACCGTGCTTGGGGGAAAATGGACCCAGTGCTTGCTGGGTGAAACAGTGTAGCCGGTACTCATCCATCTAGGACATGGGCTTCAGGATCTTTAAAATCCGTGCGATGGAATGCGGGCGAGCAGGGGTTAGACCTAGGTTATTACTCAGGAAGCTATATGCCACTAAAACGAAATATTTTACTGAACCTCAATTTTTAGATACCCCTTTCCATTCTACTCAACACACAGACCCACACTTGAATGTTAATGGTCAGACCACGTGGCTTCATTTCCATTCCTTAAGTGAGATAGAGAACATAGGTGCAGTACACATTCTATGTAAACTAGCAGAAATATTATACAACAAGTCTATTATGCTGCTGCACTGGTTTTATTCAAGGGAAGATCAAGATCCTTACGCCCTTTTTACGGGGACTGTTGACAAAAAGATGAATGGGGTGAATGCACCTTAGTGCATGCTAGCTGTTGTACCATACTTTATTGCCAGGATCGTGATAGTAAGATTAGCGTATTTGTTGTCTTCTTGTGTGTACGGCAAAGTGCTGTAGGATACACTATATACTGACCTCCCTGTCTGTCTCTCTGTTCCTGTATGTCTGACTCTTTCTCTATCGCTACCTGTGTCTATCTCCCTCTGTCTCTTTGTCTGTCTGTTTCTCTGTCTCTGTCAGTGTCTCCCCTCACCAGGTATGACGCGACGAAGTGAAGTGTAGAATGGTACAATTCAGAAATCTCGTTGTGGCCGCGTGGGTCTAAGGCCAAAGAATATTTACTACGCATAGCCTACCTTCTTTGCTAAGGCTAACTTGCTTTGTCCACAGGCTAGAAACCAAACGGCACTGACAGCTTCTGCGGCATCGTTCCTGCCTCTGGGCATTATGTTTCTCAGAACATTATTTACTTTCGGCTTGGGAAACTTCTCGGGGGTTTACTCCGGGTACTCCGGTTTGCTCCCCGAACAAAATATTTCGTTAAAAATTAATATGAGGTATATGCTGGGTTTGGGCGCGCCACAGGCTGCGACTACGCCTTTGCTAGGGGAGGAGGCTTAGAATTTCCCGATAAAAAGAAACAAGTGTCAAAAATCAGCAAACAAACAAAATCACAAAATCTCTCTCTCTCTCTCTCTCTCTCTCTCTCTCTCTCTCTCTCTCTCTCTCTCTCTCTCTCTGCTCTTCTTACTTTGTACGTGCGCGCGTGCGTGCGTGTGTATGTGCGTGCGCGTGTGTATCTTCTCTTCTTTCTTCTTCACCTTCTTCTCTCTCTCTCCCTTCCCCCCTTCCCCCAAACGAAAGATCGTATCTTAATGGTCGTCTTACCCTATGTGGGTTGACAGTTATTACAGATGTCAGCCTCAGAAAGGGATTGTCGTGGATTTGTCTGAAGTGTTTGACTGTGGCTTCTCTTTCATCCCATCTTTATGTCGTTGTAGAGTACATAGTTCTCTTCCGCCCTCTCACTCTTTTACACCCACACACACACACACACACACACACACACACACACCCACACACACAAAATAATAGCAGATCGTAGATAATAGATACAATAGAATAAATGAGTAAATCAATATTGAAATGTAACGTCTACACCCATATTTCCGCGATACCGTAGAAGAAGATCGTAGATAATAGATACAATAGAATAAATGAGTAAATCAATATTGAAATGTAACGTCTACACCCATATTTCCGCGATACCGTAGAAGAAGATCGTAGATAAAAGATACAATAGAATAAATGAGTAAATCAATATTGAAATGTAACGTCTACACCCATATTTCCGCGATACCGTAGCAGAAGATCGTAGATAATAGATACAATAGAATAAATGAGTAAATCAATATTGAAATGTAACGTCTACACCCATATTTCCGCGATACCGTAGAAGAAGATCGTAGATAATAGATACAATAGAATAAATGAGTAAATCAATATTGAAATGTAACGGCTACACCCATATTTCCGCGATACCGTAGAAGTAGATCGTAGATAATAGATACAATAGAATAAATGAGTAAATCAATATTGAAATGTAACGGCTACACCCATATTTCCGCGATACCGTAGAAGTAGATCGTAGATAATAGATACAATAGAATAAATGAGTAAATCAATATTGAAATGTAACGTCTACACCCATATTTCCGCGATACCGTAGAAGAAGATCGTAGATAATAGATACAATAGAATAAATGAGTAAATCAATATTGAAATGTAACGTGTACACCCATATTTCCGCGATACCGTAGAAGAAGATCGTAGATAATAGATACAATAGAATAAATGAGTAAATCAATATTGAAATGTAACGTCTACACCCATATTTCCGCGATACCGTAGAAGAAGATCGTAGATAATAGATACAATAGAATAAATGAGTAAATCAATATTGAAATGTAACGTCTACACCCATATTTCCGCGATACCGTAGAAGAAGATCGTAGATAAAAGATACAATAGAATAAATGAGTAAATCAATATTGAAATGTAACGTCTACACCCATATTTCCGCGATACCGTAGAAGAAGATCGTAGATAATAGATACAATAGAATAAATGAGTAAATCAATATTGAAATGTAACGTCTACACCCATATTTCCGCGATACCGTAGAAGAAGATCGTAGATAATAGATACAATAGAATAAATGGGTAAATCAATATTGAAATGTAACGTGTACACCCATATTTCCGCGATACCGTAGAAGAAGATCGTATATAATAGATACAATAGAATAAATGGGTAAATCAATATTGAAATGTAACGTCTACACCCATATTTCCGCGATACCGTAGAAGAAGATCGTAGATAATAGATACAATAGAATAAATGAGTAAATCAATATTGAAATGTAACGTCTACACCCATATTTCCGCGATACCGTAGAAGAAGATCGTAGATAATAGATACATTAGAATAAATGAGTAAATCAATATTGAAATGTAACCCATATTTCCGCGATACCGTAGAAGAAGATCGTAGATAATAGATACAATAGAATAAATGAGTAAATCAATATTGAAATGTAACGTGTACACCCATATTTCCGCGATACCGTAGAAGAAGATCGTAGATAATAGATACAATAGAATAAATGAGTAAGCTAAATCAATATTGAAATGTAACCCATATTTCCGCGATACCGTAGAAGAAGATCGCCATCTCGGGGAAGAGGGCGGTAGGAACCTCAATCAACACTGAACCACCAGAGTAATCATTGTGATAGGATGGACAGTGAAAAAATGGCCACTTCTGTTTAGCTTACCATGGGATTCGATCCTGGGTTAGCAGTGTGCCTCAAGGCTCTACCGCTGAGTTAGGACGGCAGGCCTATCCAAAAGGCTACTTATTATACTAAATACACAGCCAGGATCACTTCAATAGAGGGGAGTAACGACTTTCGCACTTTCGGAGACGCTAAGAACTTCGCGTCCAATGTGTTGAGATGTGCTACGATTAAATAAATAGGACTACACTACGTAACACATTCCTCTCCTACTGCGTCCTATTCATCCCTCCTCCCCCTCACATTCACATTTCTGACATAGCGTTTGTTAAAGATTTCACTGTGGTGGAGTCCGGCCTACACGAACCACCTCACCTATTGCAAAATGTCAAAGCATTTCTGACATAGTGTTAGAGATTTGACAGTGGCGCAGGACTACACGACACCTTTCCCCCACCTTCCCCAACACCAACAACCCCAACCTCTCTATCTCTCTTCTCCCTCCTCCACCCTCACCCATATCCTTCCCATCCCACAATGCGCAGTGTACACTTTTAAAGCATTTTGAACAGTGACGAGATGTTGACAGTGGCGGAGGAGGCCTGCTAAACACAGTAACCCCCTCCCCCCTCTTCCATTTACCCTAACCATCCCAATTCCTCACTCCAGCCTTTTCCTTAGATACCCTGTAAAAATATTTCAAAGCATTTCTGCGCATAGTGCTGAGATGTTGAGAGCGGCGGAAGCTTGTGTTGAACAAACCTCTCCGCTTGTGAGTGTTGATAGAGAGGGCGTGTGTCTTTTTTTTTTTATTAACCTGACACTACCACAAGGGTAGCGTTAGCTACGGACCACGTACACTCTTACACTAACCTTTCAAGTCAGTCTGACGCCTTCATCACAGTCCCCAAAACCACTTACCAAAGGTCTAAGTCACGCGTAAGCGATGGATTTACACGGTATTTATCAACAGCCGATTCAGCCCCGATGCTTGAATCTTGATAAGCGTAACTCGAATTCGTTTATCCCCGCAGCCTGTTCACTCAGCAACAAGGCAGGAGTTGTCGTATAAAGTTTTCCAACTTTATTCAGCAAACAGCAACAGCTGCATTCAAGATCGCTTTTCCAAAATCATTACAAAGATCATCCTTACAAGCAGACAGTGCATTACTTCTACAGCCTCTCTGCAATCGAGAAAAAAATTCGAACATTCCAGCACGACGCAATAACACCCAATCAAAATAAAACTCTTCACCGGAACTTATGCACTATCTTACGTCACACAATGTTTAGATTCGACCAGCTTTTATCCGTAAGGTCTAGAAGCATCGATCGATAATACACATTTAATTCCCGAAAATTCTCAACCATTTCGACCGACGAAAATTATCAACATTATAGCAACTTTTCTAGCACCAGCGCAAAATAAAATCCAAGGTAGATCTAAATACACGCTATCATTGCATGCTTTGCAAAACAAAATGATCGGACGCGTCTCAATCGTAACAGACTGCTTGACCAAATCAACTTTAGTCTTCTAAATAACCAACATACGTGACAGAGAAATGGAAAGAGTGAACACAGTGCGCAAATTCAATGTAATATTTCATATAGACAGCCACCGTCCACTTCAGTCTAACACTGGACACAAAGGCTTCTATCTGGACAAAGTGGTCATTAAGGCGGTATCTGTGCCACTTTCAAAAATATTTAAAAACAATTTTTAAAAGTCTATAAAAATCTACCAACATGAGATTTAGCAATAACTTTCAAAACGTCTGTAACATTTGGATGATACAGAACTATGTCTACAGATTGTCCATATTCAGTTATGTTATGTCCATTTACTTTAAATATTTCTTTTAAAACTGAGCATTCAAATAGAAGGTGATGTACTGATAAATTTGTATTAAGCTTGCATATACATTTAACATCTGCTGAGTATTTAGTGTTCCATGCGTTCATTCTCGGCACCCATAAGATCACACAAACGTGGACAATAGACTCGTTGTAGTCCTACATAAACAAGCGCACAGACGATCACCGAGCAATGGACATATTAAGGCTCTGTGAAAACTAATTCTTCCCAAAATAAAAAGACTATGATTATGGCCAAGAGAGTTTTTGCTTAGAACTTCCTATTTCTAGGGTCCCTTAGTAAGGATGATCCTCTTGTCACGATTGTGCCACGATGGGTTGATGACCTGGAGAAAGAGCTATAATTACAGAGTGTAGTTTGATTCTAAAGCCATCGTAAAGAAGATTTCTCTAATCCCTAACTTAATCCCTTGAGTAGACAGTTTCATTAGACGACCTGTTTAACATGTGTCACATGCCTAAACTATTTGCATTTTGGATAACGGCGCACAGACAAAGAGGATATGTTTAAATTTGGATACTTGACTTTTAATCATTTAGCGAAATTCCAGATGCTTTCTCAGTATGGGCTTTGGAGCTGCAGAGCAGTGTTACAAAAAATGACTGGGGAATAGCTCAATAGGACAATTGCATAAAAAATATTTTAAAAACCTGACACTCATCCCAGCGGGGAGCATTACAACCAGACTGACTAAATCACGGTCAAGAAACGCTTCAGATCAAGCGTCAACATTGGCAGGACACGCACTTTTCCAGGAGCAGACATCGGAAGTGAACACAATCTCGCGATGATGTCTTTCCGGCTCCATTTGAAGAGAGTAAACAAAGCAAAGTGCATCAGACCCAAGTTCGATCTGGACAAACTGCAAGACTCAGAGGTGGCAGAAATATTCCAAGCCACAATTGAAGGGAAATTTGCACCACTGCTCATTTTGGGAGGAGGTGAAGTACATGTCAACACCATAGCCACTACCTTCAACTCAGCTGTGACATATGCCGCCACTAAAATCCTTGCCAAGCACCACCCAAAGAAGAAACCGTGAATCACACCTGAAGTGTTGGACCCGTGTGATAAACGAAGAGAGATGATAAAGAAAATAACACCTCACAGGGGGCTGTTGCCTTCCGAAGAGTCAACAGTGACAACCGAAAAGGCATGCGCACAGCAAAGGAGAACTGGATAGAAGTATAAAGGCCAGGAAATAGAGAACAGTCTGACACACACGAACAAGAATACCTACCAGATTATGAAGCGGCTGACAAGTGTTAAACAGCTCAAGGTCTCCACGATCCAAAGCAAGTCTGGCATGTGCCTTATATGTAGCCGAGCGGAGACTTTAAGTCCCGTCTCTCGGCCACCAACCCTTGGGAACATTGCTCCACCCGAGCTGTCATTTTCATGTAGTCCCTCAAAAGAAGGACATAAAAATGTTTGCCTTGCAAGGCGGTGGAGCGTGGTTGGGAGTACCGGGTTGCCGGCTACTAGTGCCACGCACTCTAACTGCAAGGTCGCTGCCACCGACCTGCATAAAATGCCTGCCGACAATGTGGTCCCGCTCGGCACCAGACGCAGCAGGCGAATGGTCAGCCGGGGAGAACAAATGTCGTGTCGCCTTGGCATACCCAAAGGATTCTGCAAAGCACTAGCCACCCAAGGCCAGTCTAACCAAGAAAACTCAAGGTAGACAATTTCTCTCCCAAGCCTCAACCAGTCGCCTCCCTTTCCGCTACAGATCCCGCAGCTCAAATGGAACCAGGTTCCCATGGTTTCCCTGTTCCCGGTCGTTGGCACCACTTGTAGCTGAGCGGAGACTTTAACTCCCGTCTCTCGGTCACCAACCCTTGGGAACATTGCTCCATCCGAGCTGTCATTTCTATGTAGCCCCTCAAAAGAAGGACATAAAAATATTTGCCTTGCAAGGCGGTGGAGCGTGGTTGGGAGTACCGGGTTGCCGGCTACTAGTGCCACGCACTCTAACTGCAAGGTCGCTGCCACCGACTTGCATAAAATGCCTGCCGACAATGTGGTCCCGCTCGGCACCAGACGCAGCAGGCGAATGGTCAGCCGGGGAGAACAAATGTCGTTTCGCCTTGTACTGCTAACCCAATGGCATACCCAAAGGATTCTGCAAAGCAGTAGCCACCCAAGGCCAGTCTAGCCAAGAAAACTCAAGGTAGACAATTTCTCTCCCAAGCCTCAACCAGTCGCCTCCCTTTCTGCTACATAGAGAAGAACAAGAAGTCTTGGATAAATGGACAGAGCACTGCTCTGACCTTTACAACCACAAACCAAACGGAGATCCATCAGTTCTAGCATGTCCCCAGAACAGAGACGAAGAAGAAGCAGAAGCAGAAGAAGAAGCAGAAGAAGAAGCAGAAGAAGAAGAAGAAGAAGAAGAAGAAGAAGAAGAAGAAGAAGAAGAAGAAGAAGAAGAAGAAGAAGAAGAAGAAGAAGAAGAAACAGAAACCAAACATGATCACATGCTCACAGTGGTGAAGAAACGGAAACTCCGATGGTATGGCAACGTCACCAGAGCATCAGACCTTGCAAAGACCATCCTGCAAGGCACGGTGCAAGGAGGCAGAAAAAGAGGTGGGAGGACAACATTCGAGAATGGACTGGCTTGACACTGAGCGAAGCCATGAGGGTTGCTGAGGGCAGAGAAAGATGGAGTACACTGGTTAAACGATCATCTGTGGTGCTCCAACGACTTTCGAGTTACGGCTTGGGATAGGATAGGATAGGAAACTCGTCCGTGCAGGACATTAGCGTCAGGATCTTTAAAGTCTGCAGATGGAATTGTATAGGAACACAGACTGGATCTCGCGTAAAAGTCTCATCCGGAAGAGCGGTGATATAGTTAAAATGTATTTGACAGTAGCCCGAGATTCTCTGTGCAGTCCCACACGAACACTACGACCGCCCCACGCTGTTGTTGACCATCAGTAGCGGAAATGATTATGAAAGTCTGGGCAGATGTCATCGCTGTGGCATACATGCCAGTCTTCGGGCTTCAGGTGACGTGATGATCATAGCAGATATAGTTCTTACTACCCACGGAGTAGGCAATTACAGTCTATAGTTGTGGAACTAATAAGCCCCTGAAAAAAAAAGACTAATTCCCTGGCAATGGGTGTGAACAAGCCTCAGGTGACGAGGTGATGACAGGATAAGATAACGACCGCAAGCTAAAGGTCAGTCCAGAACAGAAACCTACCGGGAAATTTCGCTGTGTTGATTACCCTCTCCAAGTTCCAAGACTGTCCTTAGAAATAGAAGAAGACAATGAAAGAAGGCGAAGAATAATCATGTACTGAATTATGGCGCGACAGACTACAGATGCGCAAACTAGTTGCAAGTCCTACTTTATCAGTACGGTAATATTGAAAACGAAACAATCACTACTAAAAACATGACAATAGAATATTACAACTACAATAGTGTAAATAACAATGACGATATAAATGAAAGCTCAATAAATATTTTTACATGATTATTATCTACACTGGAGCGTACATCGAGATCTGATAAAAGCGGTCAGCTGTAACTGATGACACTTAGGCTACACTCACAGTGAAATGTAGCCTTAGTGTTAACAAAGGTGACGAAAGACATCAAAAGCACACATTACGACGTCTGCCATAGATAACGGTCGATCAAAACCCTGCTGATGAATGCATTGTGCATAGTGATAAAATAAAAAAATGTATGGACGATGTGCAATAGAAAACGCATCTTAAATGCGGTCAACGTTTCCCACAGTCCGCAATGCGTTTTAGTAATGTTTAGTTTATGATTTTATATATTATTTTTATTTGTTTTACAACAACAACAATAACAACAACAACAACAACAACAACAACAACAACAACAACAACAACACATCTTTATTTGCTGAGATGCAATGTGCTATACGAATTCTCCATTGTGCGTAATAACGATTTGTTAACCTGACTTGACACTGAAGTACACATACTCTCATTCATTCACCCACACACAGGGACACCGTGGCCTCCAACCATCCGCTGACACGTTGACAAAATATATGTTTACTAGTGGTTTTGTACCCTGGCAAGCCAGGGTACACAGGTTCCCATACCCCCCCCCCCCATATCTTACCGCCCCCCCCCCATGATGGCTCACCATACCCCCTTAATACCTCCCCGAACCCACTTGATACCTCCCCATACCCCCTTGATACCTTCCGTACCCCCCTTGTAACCTACCTGTACCCTCCTTGATACTTCCCCGTTGATCGTTTCGCAGGTATGGATGAAAGGATTAGACCTTTCTTCTTTCTTAGGTAGATTTGTGTCCCCGGACACATCGAGCGTATACGGCTGTTTGTATGTAGATTATAGTCACACGACACTTTCGCATATAGGTGACTACTGGACCGATTTATACTGACACCAGCGGGCCAGTTGTTGGTAAAGGGGAAAATAATATGATCACACGTTGACCAATCCGGGATTCGAACCAGCGAACGAGCGTATACCATCACCATACCCCCTTATATATACCCGTATCCCCGTTATGCCTACCCATGCCCCTTTAAACATACCCGTAGCCCCCTTTTACCTACACGTACCACCCCATCCCGATCCTTGGTAATAATAATAATAATAATAATAATAATATTAATAATAATAATAATAATAATAATAATAATAATAATAATAATAATAATAATAATATTAAATATAGAATAATACAAATAGAAATCATAAAAAACACCAAGGTTTTTAAAAAAATTTTGATATAAGATATAATAATAATAATAATAATAATAATAATAATAATAATAATTATTATTATTATTATTATTATTATTATTAATATTATAATGATAATAATAATAATAATAATAATAATAATAATAATAATAATAATAAATAAGTTAAAAGTAAAAAGCCTAAATTAAAAAGAAAAATATCCATATTGTAGAGTTTAAAAGTTTAATAATAATAATAATAATAATAATAATAATAATAATAATAATAATAATAATAATAATAAATAAATAAATAAATAAATAAATAAATAAATAAATAAATAAATAAATAAGTTAAAAGTAAAAAGCCTAAATTAAAAAGAAAAATATCCATATTGTAGAGTTAAAAAAAAAAAAGATAAAAAAAAAATAAGGGCCCGCGGGAGATTCGAACTTGGGTCTCCTGCACGCTAGACGAATGTCTTACTAAGTCAGCCACCAAGGATTGGTATTAAAAACATCAATTTTTTGGTCTATATGGGAAAACATGCTGAAACCTCGAATCGATTTTTAATTAATCAAATTTAATTAGTTAAACACAAAATTGTGTAAGATTGGTGACATGAGTGCAAAAGTGTTTTGAATGGAAATAAAACAAAATTTGCGGTATTACAGAACGGCACGTTCTTGACACGGCCGGGTTGAATCGGAAGCGCGCGGAATGAGGCTATTGCAGTTTGTGGACATTTTGTTTATTTATTTATCTCAGAAACGGTTAAACGTTCGGTAAGGAAATGTCGGCTATAACGATTTCGCTGGTTCTGAGCACACAGCAGGCCTATCCGTAGCGCCCAGCACCTGCCCAGATCAGCGTCCATACCGGACAAACTTTATAGTAGAGGCGAAGAAGGACTTCCGGCTAAGCAATTTATATATATAGATAATTGAGGGTTTTCTCTGGGTACTACAGTTGCATCCCTTCCTTCAATAATGGTATTGGAGGCAATCAATCTAAAAAAAATTCTTTTTTTAAAAAATGAGTCCTCTTCCGCCTTCTGTAATAGTGATCTCTATTTCTTCAGATCGCCGCGCTTTGACTCGATCGAAGAAAATACGCCTTATAGCACCCTATACCATTATTATAATTATTATACTTATAATAATAATAATAATAATAATAATAATAATAATAATAATAATAATAATAATAATAATAATAATAATAATAATAATAATAATAATAATAATAATAAGTAGTAGTAGTAGTAGTAGTAGTAGTAGTAGTAGTAGTAGTAGTAGTAGTAATTCATTATACAACTATGACAATACAAGCATCAAAAATATCATTTGTTAGAACGACAGAAAACTTTAAGCGAACAGTAGAACACACCTATCCTATCCTATCCCGTAACTCGAAAATCTTTGGGGCACCACAAATGATCGTTTAACTAGAATACTACATCTTTCTATGTCTTCAGCAACCCTCTTGGCTTCGCTCAGTGTCAATCCAGTTCATTCTCGAATGTTGTCCTCCCACCTCTTTTTCTGTCTCCCTCTTCTTCTGCCTCCTTGCAATGTGCCTTGCACGATGGTCTTTGCAAAGCCTGATTCTCTGGTGACTTGGCCATACTGTCGGAGTTTACATTTCTTCACCACAGTGAGCATGTCATCATGTTGTCCAATGGCTTGTGTGATGGTCTGTCGGACTTCGTCGTTGGTGATGTGCTGGTTATAGGAAATGCCAAAAAGTGTTCTAAAGCACCTCGTCTCTATGCTTTGTATTATTCCTTGTAGGTCTCTTGTGAGGGTATATGTTTCGCAAGAGTATAGGAAGATGGAGATTTTAAAAAAAAGGAACGCCGCAGCCTTACCTTGGAGTGTAGACTGATGGTCCTGTCTTTCTAATTGTTAATTTTATTATTGTGATGTTTATTCCTTATTGATTGTAATTGTACACCACTATGTAATTTCTTGTAAAAGATAATAAAGTTGTCTTATCTTATCTTGTCAGGGCAGCAGTTGTTTGTGCGATCCTGTAGAGGACTTCCTGTCTGATACAATAGCTCCTAAATTTTTGAAGCTATGCACTGTGTTGAGGGATTGGCCTTGGACTTTGATGTCCGTGTTAATTCCATTGGTGTTGTTATCATCATTTTGGTCTTCTCTGCACTTATTTCCATTCCAAACGCTCTGGAGGTGGTGTCAAGCCTATGTACCAGCTGTTCAAGTTCTTGTTCCTCTCCAGCCAATCCATCAAGGTCATCCGCAAAACGAAGGTTGGAGATTGCTCTACCGCCTATGCGGACTGTGCCTTCGTGATCTGATCTGCAAGGGCATCTGACATGATGCGCTCTAGGTGTAACGCGCGGATTTGCGTTAAATTAAATATTTATATACGTAACTATAAATAAACTATTGAGATGAGTGTGTGCGTGTGTTTATCTGACTTTCAGTTTAAGGTTGCATGCTCTGTCTCTGTTTACTTTAGATTCGCATCCGTCATCGCACACGCGCTTGCAAACAAGGACAAAGACTACACAGTTATTTCTCTTTGCCCTTCTGTTTCGATATTTCTCATTCATACATATAATCACATTAAATCAGACATTTGCTATACATACTACAAATGAGATTGCACAAATAACCAGTCAGTGGCTTATAAGGAGGTCATTGTCTCTCTCTTGAGACGTCACTTGCCTCTACACCTTTTTATAAATATTCACTGTCAATTATGACACACTGAAGGTTCGTTGAGAATTCCTGATCTCCCAGTATCAAGTAATAATGGTTTTACTCACTGCCCTCGCAGACATTCACTTTACGTGGTATACAAAGCCGACGCTAGGAATAAATAGCTACCCCTGGGGAACACTTTAGGTGATCCTGTAGCATTGGTCTGAAGACTTTCTTCGCCCACCGTTGCCGCACGTCTGCGCCAGTGATGGTTGGTCGAAGGAGAGATAGTTGGCGTTGATGGAGACCACATCCGGTTTTGCAGACGGACGTTACAGGGTCATCTCCACCAGCCACATACATGTACCAAGAAAGTTGCCACTCCGAACCGGCCGCTGTATACAACATTTATACAACTGTAAATTTGTGCTCTCATGCTTAAACAGTCTATATGCGTCTCTTACACATTGTTACATTTCACAGTGCTTGAAGATACTTTCTTTTTGTAGAATATTTTCCCTATTTTCCTCCTCACTGATACAGTCACTATTGTCACAATTCTTATGACAATACCTATAGCCAATTCAAACACCGTACACACACTGTGTAGCCTACATCACAATTGGCTATGAGCCAAACTTTATAATCACAGCTCACTTTCAGTTTATTACAGATTACTGCACATTCATTCATCATTAGTATAAATTATACAACTGAATTACATTTCTATTTCAGCCCCATATCTCCATATATGAATGAATACAACATGGCGTCATAATTATAAACTGTATCTCCATATAATAATTACATGAATAAATACGGTATTTACACTACGTACCGTACTTCCTTAACAATGGATTATTCTGCAACCCAATCACAATAATCCATAAAAAACAATACTTTCCATTATCTTCAGAATAGCTTCACAGCTTATTATAAATAATTGATAATAATAAATACCTGTATTCAAGATACAGTACAGCTAGATTATTCCATCGATAAATCCCGATTTTTTGGATCTCCAAAGAGCACGTCTTCTTCCTTCAACTAGTATGTAATCTCTAAATAAAATTTGCTCACTCTAATAATTAATTTTAGACACTTACGCTAGTGACGTCATAACGTCTATTCATACAAACATATATATGAATTGCGTTCGTTACACTAGGAAGATGTTGAAGAGTGTTGGAGAGAGTAGGCATCCTTGACGCACAGCGATTGTTGTTCTGAATCAGTTCCCGATGGCGCTGCTGTGGAGGACTGCACTGGTAACCTTGTCATACAGGCTTTTGATGACTTCAATAATGTTAGGGCTGATGTTATACATTCTCATGGTTGCCCACAGAGCTGCATGCCAGACTCGTTCAAACGCTTTCTTGAAGTCTACAAACACATGATATAGATGTTGTTGGTATTTCTCGCAGATTATTCTGAGGTTCAAAATCTGTTCTGTGGTACTTCGCCCTGCCCTGAATCTGCTTGTTCTTCAGCTATGGTTTGTTCAGCTTGGGATTTCAATATGTTGAGTATTATTTTCAGGAAAATTTTGCTTGGATGGCTGTTGAGGTTGATGGTGCTGACATTTTCAAACTCCTTAAGGTTACGCTTTTTGGGAACAGTGATGACAAGCGACTGGGTCCATGGTGTAGGCCACTCCGCACTCTGCTAGATCTTGTTACAGATAATGGTGAGGGTGTCAATCATCGCTTCTCCTCCTGCTTGAAGCAATTCTGAGAGTGTGTTGTCCACTCCCGCTGACTTCCCTTTCTTCAGCGATTGCTGCTGACTCAACTTCTTCTAGGAGATTTGGGAGGATTTCTTCTTCTATGTTCTGGGACATGCTAGAACTGATGGGTCTACATTTGATATGTGGTTGTAAAGGTCAGCGCAGTACTCTATCCATATATCCATGATTTCTTGTTCTTCTGTAAGGCTTTGGATAGTGGAGACCTTGGGCTGTTTAACACTTGTCAGCCGCTTCACAGTCTGGAAGTAACCTTATTTAACTAATTATTAATGATAATATAGTAGATTTTAAATGTAAGGGTAAACGGCATTTAAAATCAAAATTACCTCACACGAATGTCGAAATCAAGGCTACAATCGCAAGGTAGTCAGACCACAAATAACTGCTAAATCCTCTCAAACAGGCGAAAAATATCGCTTGAATCGAATGTAAAAAAATAAATATTATTATCATTATGTTTTACAACTGACACAACAAAGTACTTTCATCACAATTCTCTCTCTCTCTCTCTCTCTCTCTCTCTCTCTCTCTCTCTGTCTCTCTCTCTCTCATATAATTGTTTTGTATTTATATGTATGCTGAAATATAATCAATGTTTGTTGTTATATTGTTTCTTGTTTCACGCCCCTTCCAAAAAAGCGATCCCCCGAACTTCTGGAATAAAGGATTCGTATTCGTATTCTGTCTCTATCTGTCTATCTGCGTCTGTCTCTCTATCTGTTTCTCTGTCTCTGTGTCTCTCTCTCACTCTGTCTCTATCCCATTCTCTCTCTCTCTCTCTCTCTCTCTCTCTCTCTCTCTCTCTCTCTCTCTCTCTCTCTCTCTCTCTCTCTCTCTCTCTCTCTCTCTCTCTCTCTCTCTCTGATTGTCAATGGCAAAAATCCCTCCAACAGACTTCCAACAGATCGCTTGGCCAAGCGTGAAGGAAGAAGTGAAGGCGTACAGTTTCAATTCACATTCCCACTTTTCAGGAAATCCACTTTTTATAGTGTGCACCTGAACTTCACTTTATGAGGTGACAGCCACACCGCAGCTTAGCCGCGACTGACGGAATCTTGCTCCCACTTATTTCAGTATAGAAGCGGGAAAAGACTTCACCGGTCTTTGCTACGCTGGAGGAGTTTAGGCGGTCTTCTCGGGCAGAAGACATCACCCATATCGACAGCAATAAATGTATTCAGGCTTGACCGGGAACAGAAAGGTTCCTGTGCAGAAACTGTGCATTTTAAGAATGCCTAAGCAAACCTTTACCATAATTATGGAATGAGAAGAAGGTGCAACGCGACCGAGCACAAAACTACTGTTCATTGTAGCTATTGATAACCAGTCAGGCCGAAAAGCACTGCAAACAAAGAAACTAAAGAACCAAACAGTCCAAAGAACTAGGATATAATCACACACAAACCATCTTTCCACGTAATAATAAAACAATAAAACATCGACGAAAAATAGGATATATCACAAAGGAACACTCTCGACAAAATCAAACTACTTTTTCGTCAATAAATGAACCGTACAACATCGACAAAGAAACGGGATATTATCACAAAGGAACCATCTTTCAACGTAATATTATAAAGTCTATAAAACATCGACGAGAAATAGTATGTATCACAAAGGAACCAACCATGTCTAGACCTAGTCAAAGAACGTTTTCGCCAACAAAATAACCGTAGCAAATAACAAAACTTATGGCAATCACAGACCGCTGACATGGAGAAAAAAGATACTACACAGCAAAAATGTTGAACAAATCGCACATGAACAATTTCTCCAAATATAGTATTTAATTAAATTTAACTCACGGTGACACACACACACAAATGCACACACGCACGAACGCACACATACATACATACATACATACATACATACATACATACATACATACATACATACATACATACATATATACATACATACATACATACATACATACATACAAATACATACATACATACACATACTGGGAAAAGAAGACGAACTAGAAAGAAAGAAAGAAAGAAGAAGAAAAAGAACAAGAAAAACAAGAACAAGAACAAGAACAAGAAAGAAGAACTAGAACAAAAAGAAGGAAAAGAAACACTTCAAAAACAAAAAGATAGCCACGAATGCCTCAATTAAACCACAGGCGTAATTACGTGTTTATTTTCCACAGACAATTAGAGTATAACGTAAGCTTGCCACGCATGCCACAAAAGTCTTACAATATTCAGTGGATCGATGAGAGCTTTTCAGCAGCCTTCTACATCGGGACGAACAAGCCTTCTACAACTTCTACATCGGAACGAACAAGTAACAAGAAATACAAGCAAACAGGTTGAAGGAAACACAACACAGCAGACGACTAGATTGTCTACACATGTATTTCGCTAAAAAAGAACCGTAGCAAATAACAAAAGCCAACTGAAACATCAAATCCATATCCTTACAAAGATATATCCCACATGAAAACAGCAATCCCTCAAGCTAGGACAGTTTTGTGGAGAGCACAAAAGCACTGCATGGGACACCTAGGGGTCTTATAGTTTATTCCCACATCGTATGGGAAATCTAGGGGGAAAGTTTATCCCGAAGTGTTCAGTACCATCACCTGGGGCTCCGCAACAGTGCCTGAATCTACGTACGCTATCAGCAAACGGAAATTGGATTTTGCCGCTTTCCTCCCGTTTTCCTTCCTTTTCTTCTCTCTGTTTATCCAAGCCAATATAACCAAGCTATCTTTTCCTTCCAGACTCACTTTCTGAAAGAAAAAGAGAGAGGAGAATGGCAGGCAGAAAGAGATAGATAAGATAAGATAAGATAAGATAAGATAAGATAAGATAAGATAAGATAAGATAAGATAAGATAAGATAAGAAAAGATAAGATAAGATAAGATAAGATAAGATAAGATAATTCTTTATTTAACGAAGGTAGTGCAATAAGCAGTGGTCTGCTTTTTCACATCTGACCCTCGCCCTAGAGGGACTAGTCTACTGAAACTACAAAACAACATTAAAACGATGACAAGTTTAAAGATAAACTTGAGTAAAAACACATACGTACATGACATGCATTGCAAGGAATAGGGGCCGAGTTCCATATTAATGATAAATGTTATATTACATGCGTTGCAAGGAAGAGGGGGTGAGTTCCATATTAATGTTATATTACATGCGTTGCAAGGAATATGGGCTGAGTTCCACATCAATGTTATATTACATGCGTTGCAAGGAATAGGGGCTGAGTTCCACATCAATGTTATATTACATGCGTTGCAAGGAATAGGGGCTGAGTTCCACATCAATGTTATATTACATGCGTTGCAAGGAATAGGGGCTGAGCTCCACATCAATGTTATATTACATGCATTGCAAGGAATAGGGGATGAGTTCTACATCAATATTATATTACATGCATTGCTAGGAATAGGGGCTGAGTTCCACATCAATGTTATATTACATGCATTGCAAGGAATAGGGGCTGAGTTCCACATCAATGTTATATTACATGCATTGCAAGGAATAGGGGCTGAGTTCCACATCAATGTTATATTACATGCATTGCAAGGAATAGGGGCTGAGTTCCACATCAATGTTATATTACATGCATTGCAAGGAATAGGGGCTGAGTTCCACATCAATGTTATGCATGCCATGTACGTACATTTAACATTTATAGCATTCTAAAGATTAATTGGTTTATTAGCAACAAAGCTTAAAGGACATTATACACATTAACTAGCACATATGCATTATTTTCCAAAATCAATTAAACGAAACAATGTACATTGCATACAATCATCAGTAGCAAAGAACACAAGTTTCTAGAAAGAAAGAAAAAAGTTCGTCATTTCTTACATTTACAAATGAAGGCAACGTTTATTTGGGAAGCATAGTTGCTCTTGAAAGAAGTCATGTTGGTGTTCGTGTGCACGTATATGTTCACTTCAGAGTGCGTGTGTAGACATTATTTTAATGTGTGAATGTGTTATTTATTGACTTTTCTAGTTGTGGTTGTGTTGTTGGCTTTCTCCGGAAAGAACCAGAAAGACGGAACGAATCTGTTAGTCCTGATCTGGGTGCTCGCTATTGTTCATGTCACTACAACCCCGTCGATCATGGCAAAGCTAGGAAACGAAAATGTTCACCCTTTTTTAAATCGATATGCCTTCGTAGTTTATTATACGCACCAAGCATGTTATAGTGAAGTTAATAATAGCCGTTGAAAACGCCAACCATTATTCATGTATTCATAATCAATACAACTATAATATGTGTGTGTGTGTGTGTGTGTGTGTGTGTGTGTGTCTATCTATCTATCTATCTATCTATCTATCTATCTATCTATCTATCTATCTATCTATCTATCTATCTATCTATCTATCTATCTATCTATCTATCTATCTATCTATCTATCTATCTATCTATCTATCTATCTATCTATCTATCTATCTATCTATCTATCTATCTATCTATCTATCTATCTATCTATCTATCTATCTATCTATCTATCTATCTATCTATCTATCTATCTATCTATCTATCTATCTATCTATCTATCTATCTATCTATCTATCTATCTATCTATCTATCTATCTATCTATCTATCTATCTATCTATCTATCTATCTATCTATCTATCTATCTATCTATCTATCTATCTATCTATCTATCTATCTATCTATCTATCTATCTATCTATCTATCTATCTATCTATCTATCTATCTATCTATCTATCTATCTATCTATCTATCTATCTATCTATCTATCTATCTATCTATCTATCTATCTATCTATCTATATATATATATATATATATATATATATATATATATATATATATATATATATATATATATATATATATATATAGATATATGCGTATTTTATCTCTGAAAATGTCAGTGTGTTTGTGTGTGTATGTATGTGCGGAGGTATAAGCCTTGAAATGGGTGACTATCCTTGCTTTTTATAGCCACCCAGTGTTTTCCAGCCACCCACTTTTTTCTAAGTGCACAGGAGTGCTCTTTTAGTGCATGGGAGTACAGTTGTAGTGCATGAGAGTGTTTTAAGTACAAGGGAGTGCTCTATCCTGGACAGAGAAAATCCAGTCAATTTTCGGAAAATTTTGCAAGAAAGTTCGACCTATTTCGTCGCCTATAGAAGACGAATTAGGTCAACTTTTGAGACGAAAAGAGCCAATTTTGCATTAGATTCTTACATTTCTAGAAGAAGTTTGCGTTATTTCCGTCAAAAATCACTTTCCGATTCTTACACTCTTAATAAAACCCAGTCTTGGTGTTTTACATACTTGTGTGTGTGTATGTGTGTGTGTATGCATGTATGTATGTGTGCATGTGTGTATGTATGTAGGTGTGTATGTTTGTGTATGTAAGTATGTGTGTGTGTATGTGTGTTTATGTAGAGAAAGTGGAGTACGGTGGGAGCATAAAATAATTGCAAAATGAATTTATGTCTAGCCTGCAATAATTACTTATAGGCATACAGGGGAATGTATAGTAGAAATCTAAATACAGGCATCTATCTATACATCAAATCTAGCCTGCATACAGAGGCATACCAGATGGCAATAAACCAATCGATCACTCTCTTTCAATCAGATCCGTTACTCCAGCTGCGGGACATTTTCACAACTGGGATTCTAACACGTCCACGGCCCTTAAACGAAATCTGCGACACCCCAATCCCGTAGAGCTGAATAACAGAGTTACAGTATAATATCGTTTAAGTTACCTCTTCAAACGTCATAGGCCAAAAGTACGCTGCAACTTGAATTTACAATTGGGCTTTTACGATATATTGGCTAAATTAATAATCTAATCCTGTCGGTGGCATAACATCATTATTATTCGGTCTAAAATAAGTTGTGGAGAAGAAATATACAACAAATCCCCTCCACCCCCTCAAACCCTCCCCACCCCACCCCCAACCCCCACCACTAAAAGAAAAAGGGATGGAACGAGAGAAAGAACTTAAACGAGATATGTGCCTGGAGAACAGAAAAATACAATACAATACAATTAAAACTTTACTATCCGATTAAGAAAACAACACAAATCTGCCTTTAGAAACGGAGAAAATAAGAAACAAAAAGAGAAAGACGGAGAGAACGGACTGCAAAGAGCCGAATCAGGGGCCACAACTTAGGTGAAAGAGGAATCACCCCCGATCCGTATAAAAGATCTGCTAAAACAACGCACAAAATACGAAAAAGGAGGGGGTTGAGAAGAAGGACAATGAAATAACGAACAGGAGCAAGAAGAAGCAACACAATTAATTTCTATGACGGCCTACTAGCGCCAAAACCGAGAGTTACCATTATCACGAGATAATTGAAATTATCACGTGTTCTGTGTAATTTACAGAGATATCGGTAATCCACAGTGTTAATTAATAATTATCAGTATTTGCCACGCTTTCCTAGCGCCAAAACCTGATAATTACAAATATCATGAGATAATTACAATAATCAAGGGATAATTACAATTATCATTGAAAATTATAAATATCTTCGAGTGATCGGTCTCTCTGTGAATTACACAGAACACGTGTTAATTACAATTATCACTGATACATGCAAATGCAGGTTTTGGCGCTAGTAAGCTAGTAAGCCGCCTTACCAGAATTAAGAATGATCACGTGAAAATTATAATTATCAAGTGAAAATTGTAATTATTATGTGATAATTTTTACAATTTTCGGTTTTGGCGCATTTCCAGGCGGATTGGTAGAGCCAAAACTGAAAATTAAACATGATCACGCGAAAATAATTGTAATTTTTCAATGATAATTGTTATTATCTCTTGATAATTGTAATTATCCCATGATATTTGTAATTATCGCCCGATAATTGTAATTATGAGGTTTGGGCGCTAGTAGGCCGCCATACATTTCCAACCCCTTTTTATGGATTTTTTTGTAGGGATGGTGAGAGAAAGTGACAAAGTGAGTGAGAAAGTGAGAGAGAGAGAGTGAGAGAGAGAAAGTGGTGAGAGAGTGTGTGTGTGAGAGAGAGAGAGAGAGAAAGTGGTGAGAGAGTGTGTGTGTGTGTGTGAGAGAGAGAGTGAGAGAGAGAAAGTGGTGAGAGTGTGTGTGTGTGTGTGTGTGTGTGTGTGTGTGTGTGAGAGAGAGAGAGAGAGAGAGAGAAAGAGACAGACAGAGAGACAGGATGATGTGTGTATGTGTATGTGTGTGCGCGTGGGTGTGCGTGTGCGTGCGTGTGGGAAGGATATCCGAGGAGAGTTTATACAAACACGTTTAATTCTACCCAATTTCTTAAATGTACGCTCCAAGTTTGAATGGCCTCTTACTATTAGTACTAGGCCTACGCTCCAAGTTTGAATGGCCTCTTACTACTAGTACTAGGCCTACGCTCCAAGTTTGAATGGCCTCTTACTACTAGTACTAGGCCTACGCTCCAAGTTTGAATGGCCTCTTACTACTAGTACTAGGCCTACGCTCCAAGTTTGAATGGCCTCTTACAACTAGTACTAGGCCTAGGCTCCAAGTTTGAATGGCCTCTTACTACTAGTACTAGGCCTACGCTCCAAGTTTGAATGGCCTCTTACTACTAGTACTAGGCCTACGCTCCAAGTTTGAATGACCTCTTACTACTAGTACTAGGCCTACTCTCCAGTTTGATTGGCCTCTTACTACTAGTACTAGGCCTACGCTCCAATTTGAATGGCCTCTTACTACTAGTACTAGGCCTACGCTCCAAGTTTGAATGGCCTCTTACTACTAGTACTAGGCCTACGCTCCAAGTTTGAATGGCCTCTTATTACTAGTACTAGGCCTACGCTCCAAGTTTGAATGGCCTCTTACTACTAGTACTAGGCCTACGCTCCAAGTTTGAATGGCCTCTTGCTACTAGTACTAGGCCTAGGCTCCAAGTTTGAATGGCCTCTTACTACTAGTACTAGGCCTAAGCTCCAAGTTTGAATGGCCTCTTATTACTAGTACTAGGCCTACGCTTCCCAGTGCGGAAAGCGTGTTTAACTCAATCTATTTAGTCGCAACTCTTCTTTTATTGCTGGGGCGGGGGATGTAAGGGCAAACCTACCTGAAGCACTGCGTTTGGGAAATGGGTTGACAACTGTGTCTTTTCAAGATCGTCAGTGCAAGCATGAAACCCACACTTTTCCGGTTGTCCTACATCGTCTTCAGTGGAAAATGTTTAGAGAGTATTTTTCTTTCTTTTCTCTAAAGCCGGAGTAATAACATTGCCTCCTCGGTAGGCCTCTTGAACCTTCGCTGTTAAAAGTATTGACAATTTTTTTTTCGCTCCCGGCATAGAATATTGACATTAGACTACATGGACGGGCTTTTTTTTTAAATAAAGAAAAAGAAAAAAAACAACATATATTTTTACACGCTGTTATACAAAGGTAGGTTATTCAATAAAAGTGTAATTTATTTAGCTAGCCTACTAGGAAGTATGCTTGCTAGCAAAGCTATTAAGCGTTACAACGTAGAAGGCCTTTGCCACTAATACTAGCCTCAGGTGATTTTCCTTTCAGTTCAGTGTAAAATTGACAACAAAAATAATACTGAGCGTTCAAGCTGCATAGATTTTTGCATCACGCTTTATGAACGCCCTCCTTTCCCCCTCACCTCCCCAGGAATTGATAACAATAATTATTTTAAACCAAACGTAAGAAAGAAACTTCTCAAACTTTAAGGATAGAGTCTGATAACATCACTGTAATTATTTCTTATCCAAACCGACCCGAAGTAGTTTTCCGTTATGTAAAAAAACAAACTCAAATGCATAAGGTCTTAACACGATTAGCATGATAATATTAATACTTTACCTCAAAAGTGTTACATATTAATAATTATTGTTACATGAAACTCCTTGGGCTGCATGTAGACTACATAATAATGATGTAGCACATGCAGGCATCGATCTCTCTGTTGACTGAACAATGACATCGACTGCCCCGGGCCTGCCGGACTGCCAAAGAAACACGAGTCCAGCACTGCAGCAGAACAGCGCAACTAATCTGACAGTTAGTTTGGTTTAGAGTAAAAATTTAATTTCGTGTTTAGACAAAACATAAAATGAAATAGGCCACTACTTACGGATACTTGTCACCAAATGGTATCCAATTCCACAAGAACGAACACAAGTTTGTAGAAGTGTTAAACGGCCAATGAGATACAAAATTACTAATAACCCGCACAGGATCAACAAGCAGACGCGTGCAACTGTTGTGAAGCGTAGTGCTACTGAAGTCCGCTACCGTGGTTCTGCCCTGCGGATCAATGCCCATTCATCTCGACATGACGCACCGCACCGCGCAGCGTTTGGCTCACCGCAGTCCTGCTGCGTGCAGTGAGTTATGTACGTCCGTAGCAGACGACAAACATGACTCAACGTGGTCGACTGGATGGGCAGGCAACTGCTGCATGAAGAAGATTTTTGAGAGTAATCCAACAGTCGCCTCCCATAGAAGTAACCACCCCCTCCTCCCTTTCCTCCCACAGGCGCTAGCATTTGGACACGCGACCTCTTATGCCTATGACGCGTCTTCCTTCTCTTTTGGGAGGCACGGTGGTCTAATGGTAGTGCACCGGCTTGCGGATCTGAAGGTCCCGGGTTCGAGCCCTGGCCGGGCCATTGTGTTGTGTCCCTAGGAAAGACACTTTACTCCCGTTTCCTACTCCTTCGGATGAGAGTATAAACCGAGGTCTAGTCTGTGTGTCGCATACATTCCATCATAACGGACTTTAAAGATCCTGACGCTCATGTCCTAGACGGGTGAGTGCCGGTAACAAGAACACACCCAGCATGCACATGGTCCTTCTCCCCCCTCCCTGGCTACCCAGGATTGTGCTCAGTTGTCTGGGCGTCAGACCATGCGCCCAAATGAGTTGGTAAAGCGCTATATAAATAAATTTAAGTGAGTAAATTACATAAAATTAACATTTTGCATCAATAATACCCAAGAGAAGGGAGACGCGTCACAGGACCTCCTAATCCGCCCCTGGAATAGGCGCTCGCCTGTCCAGATACAAGCGCCTCTTGATACCCAAGATAAGGGAGACGCGTCATAGGATGGGCACTCGCGTTTCCTGATACAAACGCCTGTGCGCGATAACTATCAAACAGCGGCTCTAAGACTGGTATGGGAGATCGCGAGGAGATTGTTAGGGTGGTGTGGCGTACTTAACGAACTTTGCTGAGATCAGAGTCTCCTCTCTGAAAATCCTTATAGGGAAGAGAGGGGACTATAAACTGATTAAAATAAATAAAAATCATACAACGTCGTTAAAGTTGACGGTTTTGGTTCTAATAAAGTTATCGATGTGTGTGAGTGTTGGGAGTTGGGAATGTGTGGGTGTGAGCGCCCATCATGGACGGAGTAGGCCCTACGCTGGTTAAACGATTATCTGTAGTGCCCCAACGACCTTTGGGTTACGGGATAGGATAGGATAGGATAGGATAGGATAGGATAGGATAGGATAGGATAGGGTGTTTTATCTTTTTTGTTTTGTAGTATTTTATTCTTAATTACCTTTTAATATCCTCTTCCCTTCGCCCGTCTGCCCATTTAAAATAAATGGACACGTTTTAATTAGCTGTAGGCCTACTGTTTTATTAATTTTGTAGTACCAAAGTAATTAGTGAATGTGTTATTATGAACTTTTTATTGTGTCTGTATGCTAAACTTTTTAGTCTTAATGGCTGAAAGATACGTTGAATACTGTGATAATCTATTATTGGTTGTTATATAGCAAGACCAGGTGGTACCTTGTTTCATGTAACTTACTATTGGCGGGTTCAATAGGTGTGTGTGTGCGTGTGTGCGTGTGTATGTGTGAGCGTGTGTGTGTAGGCTTGGGTGTGTGGAAGTGCGCGCGTGTGTGTGTATGTGTGTGTTTGTGTGTGTGTGCGTGGTACTTGTAGGCCTGTGATTTTTCAGCACTTCCGAGTGAGGTTTATTGGGAAATGTTTACAAGGTACGCGCACGTGGAAGTGGTTGGAGCACCACAGATGATCGTTTAACCAGCGTACTCCATCTTCCTCTGTCCTCAGCAACTCTTGTTAGATCCACTCTCGAGTATGCCGCAGTGGTGTGGGATCCTTACCTCCAACAAGACATCGACAAGCTGGAACGCATCCAACGCCAGGCTGCACGGTTCATTATGAGAGACTACAGATCCCGGGACCCAGGATGCATTGGCAGGATGCTTCACGAGCTCCACCTCCCACTACTTGCAATACGTCGCCAACAACTCAGGCTGACCATGCTCTACAAGATAACCAGAGGACTAGTTACTGCTCTCCCTCCCAACACCTTCCTTACTGCTGCCAAGAACAAACGGAAAATCCGCCCCACCACCTTTAAAGGATATGACACACAGAACATCATAGAGAGGCAGATAAACAACAACAACACATGCTTTATTTTACCACCCTCATCATCAGATCTCTACAGAAACTCCTTCTTCGTAAGGACAGTAGTGGAATGGAATAGCCTTCCCGATGACATCATCAACCTATCCTCACCTAGCTCATTCTCCACTGCAATCGGGAGGTACAGGGAGGCTGACAAGTTCTTATAGAGTCAACATAATAGAACTGTGATTTTAAACTTTTAATTGTACACATATCACCAGGCTTCCACAAGAGGAGCCCTTTTAAGAATATAATAGGCAATATGAAGTTAGTACAAAAAGAACTATGGAGCATAATTTTTTTTTCTTTTCTTTTTTTTTAAAATCAAATTAATTAGCGCGCACACACCACCACCACGTTAATAGCCATCTATGGCTCCTGTGGTGCTTTCTGCCAACAACATCATCGGCAGTATCCAGATCCAGAACTCTGATGGCTTGGCTCAGCGTCAATGTTGTCCTCACACCTCTTTTTCGGTCTCCCTCTTCTTCTACCTCCTTGCCCTGTGCCTTGCAGGATGGTCTTTGCAAGGCCTGATGCTCTGGTGACGTGGCCATACCATCGGAGTTACCATTTCTTCAGCACTGTGAGCAGGTCATCGTCTTGTCCAATGGCTTGTGTGATGGTCGGTCGGACTTTGCTGTTGGTGATGTGCTGGGTATAGGAAATGCCCAGAAGTCTTCTGTAGCACCTCATTTCCATGCTTTGTAGTCTTCATTGTAGATCTGCTGTGAGGGTCTATGTTTCGCAAGCGTATAGAAAGATGGAGATGACAAAAGAGCGCAGCAGCCTTATTTTGGAATGTAGACTGATGGTCTTGTCTTTCCAAATGGGCTTCAACCTTGCCAGGGCAGCAGTTGTTTGTGCGATCATGTCGGGACCCACTGTCTGATACAATGGTTCCTAAATATTTGAAGCTATCACTGTGTTGAGGGATTGGCTTGGACTTTTGTGTCCGTGTTGATGCCAATGGTGTTGTATCATTTCGGTCTTCTCTGCACTTATTTCCATTCCATAGGCTTTGGAGGTGGTGTCAAGCCTCTGTACCAGCTGATCATGTTCTTGTTCACCCCCAGCCAATCCATCAATATCATCCGCAAAACGAAGGTTGGAGATTGCTCTACCCACTATGCTGACTGTGTCTTCGATCGTGATCTGCAAAGGCACCAGACATGATGCGCTCTAGGAAGATGTTGAAGAGGGCTGGAGAGAGTAGGCATCCTTGACGCACACCGATTGTTGTTCTGAACCAGTTCCCGATGGCGTTGTTGTGGAGGACTGCACTGGTAGCCTTGTCATACAGGCTTTTGATGACTTCAATAATTTTAGGGCTGGTATTGTACACTTTCATGGTTGCCCACTGTTAAACGGTTGTTGGTTTTTTATCAGTAGTTGATTCAGCCCCGATGCTTGAATCCTGATAAGTGTAACTCAGATTCATTTATCCACGCAACATGTTAACTCAGCAACAAGGCAGGAGCCGTCGTATGAAGTTTTCCAACTTTATTCAGCGTACATCAACAACTGCATATAAGATCGCTCAATCGCTTTTTCCACTCCTTCACTTTTCAACTTTTCGTTTCGTTTTTTAAATTAACGTCTCCGGACACAGTGCGTATAGGAGACAATTTTCAACTTTTTTTTTTTTTTTTTTTTTTTTTGGAGTAAATTTACGTCCCCGGACACATTAAGCGTATAGGGGACGGGTGAAACACTACAGTGCAGCACTTATATAGTCTCTCTATACTCTAGAGAATACTCGAACATTCCAGCGTGACGCAATTACAGCCAATCAGAATAAAATTCGTCATCAGAACTATGCACTGTTTTACGTCATATAACTTTATTTACGTTATAAGAATCTCTTAGCTACTAGTAGATGTATCTAGATGCTTCAATCGATAGTAAACAAGCAACCCTAGAAAATTTTCCAATAATATCGACCAACAAAAATTATCAACATTGTACTAAGCTTCTTCTAACAATAACGCAAAATCAAATCAAAGGTAAATACACTCTGTTATTGCATGCTTTGCAAAACAAAACAATCGGATCTATCGTGCGCGTCTCAAACGTAATACCCATAGAGCTGCATGCCACACTCGGTCAAACGCTTTCTTGAAGTCTACGAACACATGATATATGCTGTTGGAGCTGTAGGTATTTCTCGCAGGTTATTCTTAAGTGGAAAATTTGTTAAGTGGTACTTCGACCTGCCTTGAATCCTGCTTTTTCTTCAGCTATGATTTGTTCAACTTGGGGTTTCAACCTGTTGAGTGTTATTTTCATGAGTACCTTGCTGGGATGGCTGATGAGGCTGATGGTGCGGTAATGTTCACACTCCTGAAGTTTACCTTTTTGGGGAAGAGTGATGACAAGCGACTGGGTTCGTGGTGAGGGCCACTCCCCACTCTGCCAGATCAATCATCGCTTCTGCTCCTGCTTGAAGCAGTTCCGCGGGTATGTTGTCCATTTCTACTGACTTCCCTTTCTTCAGCGAATGCACTGCTGCCTCAACTTCTTCTCGGAGAATTGGGATGATTTCTTCTTCTTCTTTGTTCTGGGGACATGCTAAAACTGATGGGTCTCCATCTGGTGTGTGGTTGTAAAGGTCAGAGCGGTACTCTGTCCATCTATCCAAGACTTCCTGTTCTTCTGTAAGGCATATGGTCAAAAACGCTTCAGATCAAGCATCAACATTGGCAAGACACGCACTTTTCCAGGAGCAGACATCGAAAGTGACCGCGATCTCGTGATGATGTCTTTCCGGCTCCACTTGATGAGAGTAAACACAGCAAAGTGCACTATCGACTGAAGTTCGACCTGGACAAACTGCAAGACCCGGAGGTGGCGGAAATATTTCAGGCCACAATTGGAGGGAAATTTGCACCACTGCTCATTTTGGGAGCTGGTGAAGTAGATGTCAACACCATGACCACCACCTTTAACTCAGATATGGCAGATGCCGCCACTGAATTCGTGGCAAACGCCGGCCAAAGAAGAAGTCGTGGATCGCACCTGAACTTTTGGATCTGTGTGATAAACGAAGAGATATGAAAAAGAAAAAGAACACCCCACAGGGAGCTGATGACTACCGAAAAATCAACAATGACATCCGAAAAGGCATGCAAACAGCAAATGAGAACTGGATAGAAGATCAATGCCAAGAAATCGAGAACAGTCTGAACAAGGACAACAGCAAGAAGGCCTAGCTTAACAGACTGTAAAGCGGCTGACAAGTGTTAAACAGCCCAAGGTCTCCACGATCCAAAGCAAGTCTGGCATATGCCTTACAGAAGAACAAGAAGTCTTGGATAGATGGACCGAGTACTGCTCTGACCTTTACAACCACACACCAAACGGCTTAACGGAGACCCATCAGTTCTAGCACGTCCTGAGATCAGAGAAGAAAAAATCCTCCCAATTCTCCGAGAACAAGTTGAGGTAACAGTTCAATCGCTGAAGAAAGGGAAGTCAGCGGGAGTGGACAACATACCAGCGCAACTGCTTCAAGCAGGAGAAGCGATGATTGACGCCCTCATCATTATCTGTAACAAGATAATTATGGCAGAGTAGGGAGTGGCCTACCCAATGGACCCAGTCGCTTGTCATCACTCTTCCCAAAAAAGGTAAGCTTCAGGAGTGTGAAAATTACCGCACCATCAGCCTCATCAGCCATCCCAGTAAGATCCTCCTGAAACAGGTTGAAACCCCAAGCTGAACAAATCATAGCTGAAGAACAAGCAGGATTCAAGGCAGGGCGAAGTACCACTGAACAGATTTTCAACCTCAGAATAATCTGCGAGAAATATACTTACAGCACCAACAACATTTATATCATGTGTTCGTAGACTTCAAGAAGGCGTTTGACCGAGTCTGGCATGCAGGTCTGTAGGCAACCATGAGAGTGTACAACATCAGCCCTAAAATTATTGAAGTCATCAAAAGCCTCTATGGCAAGACTACCAGTGCAGTCCTCCATAACAACGCCATCGGAAACTGGTTCAGAACAACAATTGGTGTGTGTCAAGGATGCCTACTCTCTCCAACACTATTCAACATCTTCCTAGAGCGCATCAACCATGTCAGATGCCCTTGCAGATCACGAAGGCACAGTCAGCATAGGGGGTAGAGCATTCTACAACCTTCGTTTTGCGGATGACATTGATTGATTGGCTGGAGAGGAACAAGAACTTGAACCGCTGGTACAGAGACTTGACACCATCTCCAGAGCCTATGGAATGAAAATAAGTGCAGAGAAGACCAAAATGATGACCAACAACACCAATGGCATCAACACTGACTTCAAAGTCCAAGGCCAATCCCTCAGCACAGTGCATAGCTTCAAATATTTAGGATCCCATGGAGATGAGGTGCTACAGAAGACTTCTGGGCATTTCCTATACCCAGCACATCACCAACGACGAAGTTCGACAGACCATCACACGTACAAGCCACCTGCTCACAGTGGTGAAGAACCGATGGTATGGCTACGTCACCAGATCATCAGGCCTTGCAAAGACCATCCTATAGGGCACGGTGCAAGGAGGTAGTAGTAGAGGGAGACCGAAAAAGAGGTTTGAGAACAACATTCGAGAATGGACTGGTTTGACACTGAGCGAAGCCATGAGGGTTGGTGAGGACAAAGAAAGATGAAGTACGCTGCATGGTTAAACGATCATCTGAGTTGCCCCTACGACCTCCGAGTTACGGGATAGGATAGGATATTAATGTCATTGTTTGCCTATTGTAATTCCTTTGGACGTATTAAAGATGTGTTGTATTATATTGTAGTGAGCGTTTGTTATAATTTTATTATTTTTATTTTATTTTTTTTTTTTCGATGGAAGATGAGCTTTCTATGACATGCGCATCGTTGGGCGATCTTATTCGTATGTTTTGAAGGGGTGAGGGCACACTATAAAATCGTTAAAACCAAGGATTATATAGTAGAGTCTCAGGTCAAACGTTTGACCATATTATGAATATTAATAGAATGATTGATTGATGTAGTAATCGATTGTTTCCAAACTAATGACGTCCCGGAATGTTTTAATATTTTCATTTCGTATAGAGATTAGCTTACATCTGCTTTACCTTTTAATGAGCCTACCAACTATGGCGGGAAGCGTGCGAGATGTACTGTGACACTTTTTGGCTTCTTAATGTATTAATTAAGTTTTGAACTGTTTGTTTACTTAAGTTATTTTTATTTTTATTGCTTCTGACAATGTCTTGTTTCGTTTAAATGTTTTCACCACAACCTTTTAGTACAATTTTGTTTTCGTGATATTTCCGCCATGATATGAACGGGCACATCCGGTGAAAGTTTGCACCTTGCACAGGTTATTGTCAACGGTTTGTTGGTGAAATATTACAGTATAAATATTTTTTATTTTAAGTATTGATTAAGTGCTATATTTTAAGTATTGATAAAGTGCTATTTGAACTGGGCTATGAACCTGTTTATTGATTCTGCCAAAGTTGCAAACTGTTCAATATGACCCCTCCAGATTCTGGAAACATACTGACTGTTCATCACAGCCTACAAGATCCTAGTTAGTAAACAACTTCACAAGTTATATTTGCGAGAAACACCGAAGCCACAAGTATAGTATAGTAGTGATGGCATCGTAGGCTATCAGCAGTTTGCCCTCTAGATAGACGTGCATATAAGTGTACACGTGTTATTTGTCACGCTGGCAGGCTTTCAGCCATCGGTTGTGTGATGAATTTTGCCTACCAGAAGGGAGGTGGGGTAAGAGAATCTCCACCCAAGTCAGTGGAGTACACTATATTAGGCAAAAAAGGTATCTAGGCCATTAATAAATGCATTTGCGGTACCAACTGTGAATAATCCCTTAGCAGACTGTACCATGTGTTTAGTAACTCTGTTACTTTTAGTGAAAAAGTGTTAGTATTAACAGCCTTTTTTGTTAATTTATATTCATTACCTCGGGATGTAGAGCTTTCAACCCTGCAAAGATAGTAGGGACCTCGTTTTTGGGGTCATACATGTTGTGTAGGATTTTAAACACCTTGATCATTTTAGACATCAATGGTCAAGGCTGGGAAGCTGAAGGCACTTGAACCAGTATCTGTATAACTGGGGCCTCTGAAGATGCGCCTGGTGAAATGTTTTTGTACAACCTCAATCTTGTTGATATGCTTTTTAAACTTAGGACTTCACACCATATGTATAAATCCATATTCGAGTATGGGTTGAACAAGGGCCTTGAACAGATGAACCATTATTTCTTTGCATTTAAACGTTATTGATCTTATTAACAGTACTGATATTCTGTTGGCCCTTTTTTCAACATTGTTAATGTGGTCTTCAAAGGATTGATCTTTATTAAGTCCCAAGTCTTTCATTATAAAGGGACAAAGCAGTAAAAGTGTAGAATATTCTGTCAGATCAGAGCACAGAAAACTTAGTAGATTTTGAAGCACTTAGTCCCTTAAGTGGACTGCCATTCAAACGAAACTGAAGTATGTGATAATATGTAGATTTCATGTTTATGATGATGAGCAGGATTGATTACATTTATACATCAGCGCTTTAGTTGTAACTTTTATGCAGTTTTCTCAAGCCCTTAGTGACTGTACAAAAGGACAAAACAATATTTTATTTATTTTGTTTTATTGATTGTTACAGTGAAATATATTTACTGCAAAGGGGGAGAGAGAGAGAAATTGAGATTATTTAAGTGAGTTACAACTGCAACAATGTCCAGAAGAGAACAAGAAGATTACACCATTGCTGCAAGACCTGTTCCTGCAACAGAGCTGGCGGTGGTGGTACATATCTCTGATCCGAACAGTTTCTACATACATCTAAAGCGTAACGAACGGCAACTTCAGGATTTGATGAATGATATTCAGGTGAGGAAATTACTACAGAAACAGAAATAATGTTGTGGACTGGAGCAGGGTAAATAGGTCAGCACACCTCTACAGTAGAAGGAGCAAGAAAAAAACAAAAATGAGATGAAATCGGATAAATCAGAAATAGAAAGCAAGGACATGAAGAACACATACACACACATACAGTATAAATATATATTGTACAAGTACACGCACAAACAAACATGGGCTACTCTCAACGATACTATGTCGGTAGATAATAACACATTTTACGATGTTCACAATTTTTCCCACTTTGACAAAATAAAAAATTGACGTAATTGTTTTCAGACAGATTTGTTCATAATATTTTAAATTTGAACTATAGTCTTATCCGAAGCAATAAATAAGAAAGTAAGATCTTTGCTTGGCCGGTATGTGTATGTATTCATCCATGTTATGTCGGTCGTTAGATTTTTGGTCGTTGTGGTCGGACAACAAATTACTCCAATGTAGCACACAAAAAAAAAAAACTAGGCAAAAACACGTGTTGTACTTAATTGGTTCAAAATTAGAATCACAGGAAGTACAAATTCAATGCTTTGTACATCATATTCCGTTAACATAAGCCAATGAAAGGTCTTAAAATTATTTTTGACGTTTTAGACGCATTGTCTGTAAAGTGTGAGATCTTCTGGCGATTTTTTCACACATTGACCAGTAACTGAAATCTGGAAAGTACACAAATACCAGTCGATTTACACACACGTGTGCACACACAAACACCCTTTTCACATGGAACAAACTAAAAGTCTTGCTGTTTAACGCTTAAAATATAATAGTGTATATTTCATATTGTGATTGCCAATAAAAGTTGCTATAATTTAGAGGTGGACTGAGTTCATTTGTAAAATGTGAAGAGGGAAATTGGGTCCATCTCTATCCTGAATGAACACAATCACAAAAATGCACCTTACAAACTCAACATTCATTCAAATTCAATAAAATTAAGGCGTTTTTCTGTCTTTATTCTGCACAAACCAACCAAATGGTCCATTGACACATATGAAAGGATAAAACTTGCTCCAATCTTGCCACATCTCCAAACCAAAATATTGTAAAATCGTATCAGATGTAAGTGCGATTTGGAGTTCTACGTTTTTTTATTTGAAGATATTTTGTGTTCAAATTGAGAGTGGCAAAAGTTGACAAGTGGTATGAGTTTTGCAAGGTGGTACAATATGGAGGGTGAAAAAAATTTACTGCTTGTGTAGGTAATGGTCAATACCAGTATATTGATATTGACATATGATATAAGTGAGGGATACAAATCACCATAACCATGCCGGTCCTGTGGAAACAGAACTATATTTTTCCCGCATGGTCAGTAGTGTGTATGAAGATTTTTTTTTATCTCTTCGGTTAATTTTATTTATTGTTGTGAATAGTGTGATAGTCTGTTCTTTGTGTCAACATTTTCAGATATTGTATGCGGATCAAGCCATTACAGGCCCAGTACGCTGGCAGTTGGGGGACCCATGCATCGCGTTCTATGAAGTAGATGGCCAGTTTTATCGTGGCAAAATCACTGGTTGGTTCTTTTTTTTTCTTTTTTTTTTTTTTATGGTTCTTAGAAGTGAGGGAGTTAGCATGATAGATTCACTGTATTTGATAGATTCACTGTATTTATGCCTCATAGGAAATTATGTGTGACAATTCATACAGAAGTTTTTTTGAGATTATTTTCAGATTTATTATGACGGTACAGTAGTACCTGCGTGTAGCAGCCCCTGGAAATAAAAGTCACCTGCACGATACGACCACTGTGGTCAGGCACTGATCATTTTTCAACAAAATCAGCCTTAAATTAATGGCCACTTGCTTAGTGCGAAATGCTGACATCAGTTTTAGGCCTCGATCGTATTTTTCAGTTACTCGCTTACTGATAGCGGACACACTGAGATACCCAGTCATTTAATTCGAACATGTTTTTAGCTTCGAAACCTATGCCTACCTAATAACCCTTATGCGTGAGAGGCAAGATTTCGTAGGTCTACTTCTGCATGACAAAAACCCAACACATGTGTTCATCAACCAAAGTAGTTTCAAGTTTGCATGCAGCAACAATGGCTTCGCTTAAGAGGAAACGCCTAACCTTGGAAGAAAAGGTTTCAACCTTTACAAAACTTGACAGCGGTTTCTATTGCAGACAGCTATCCTATCCTATCCCTTAACTTGAATGTCGTTGGGGCACCACAGATGATCTTTTAACCAGAGTTCTCCATCTTTGGCAGACAGCTAGCACCAGAACTAATGTGGAAAAACTCAAGATTTCATAAATTAAATGTGAGCGCGTTCAGATACTGGCCCAATGGGAGTCCGGTGGAAGGGGCTCTATGAAAACATTCAAGAGAATAAAAACTGCTTATGAAACACCAACCGCTGAACCGTTTAAGTAGTTCTGCGAGGCGAGAGCTAAACATTTGTCCGTCAGTGGATGTATGCTTCTGGTATTATTACTGATTCAGCTTTATTTTGTTTCAATTCAGAGCAGTCGTGTACAGTAATACATTTTCCCCCCCTTTTTTTTTTCATTATTACAGAATAAAATTGTCTTTTCTTTTTATTTCATTTTGTTGTCATAAGTACATTATCCCTCTAACCCCCACAGGTGACTCTGCTTTATCAGCTTCTATTTCCTAGGTCAATGCAAATAACTCCGTCAAAATGCTACACCAAGCACACACACAAATTAATTAAAAATACACCTCCAAAAATTATGTTCCACTCAACATTATTAATAAATAAACCACATATTTGTCTTTAAAATAAAATGTTACACATACATTTTTACAATGTGTTGCAACAAGAAAAAAGAAATCTGAATATCCACTTTGCATGCTGCACAACATGGAGCAATACTGCCTATATATAAGCACAGGTTCTTCATCATTGCTTTTATTCAAATACGATGGAAACTGATCGTCAAAGTGAAAGTCCAAATCACTTTCCTCTCCATCATTAACCTGTACCAAATTAGCCTCCTAATTTCCTTCAAATGGGCCATCCTCTTTATCAGATGATGCCATAAGTCTCTGCATCTCAAAATTGAAACTTTGACAATTCACTGTTTGCGGGCTACAGACTCTAAAAATTAATTGAAAACTCAGCTGGAAATTGCAGGAAATCGCGATTTCGTGTGCGAGAGTCTCACACTTTTGCTATAAATAGATTTTCATGTGGCAGCTGCTGAACAGACCAAGCTATTACAGGCCGCTGACGGTCGCTTCACGAGCATGCGCATAGCAAAAGTATTGGTCGCTATAGGTCGCTCCGCGTGTAAGAGGGTTATGAATGTCACATAAGCGTTCCCTGGAAATAAGGACCACCTGCAAGCAGGGGACACTTTTGAGCTTCCCCAGGGATGTCAGGTATTCACAGGTACTACTATATATAAATCTGTTATTTTGTAAAACTACACTTTTGATAGTTTTAATAGTAATAATAATACTGGATGCTATGCATGCCTTATTTTTAGATCAGACTCTAAGCACAGTTTTCTGTAACCAACAGACACAGCCCTGAAAATGAAAAAAAGGTCCCACTAGCCTTTGGCTAGTAACTTAAAAATTTTACTAGCCAAACTAAAAAAAAGTTCATTTTAGCTCACTCGCATTTGGCGACTAAAGATTTTTTTTAGTCGCCAATTTTTTTTCCCACTAGCCATGGCGACTAAATTAGTCGCCATTTTCAGGCCTGAGACATTCATCAGACATCCCTCAAAATGTTTAAACTATTGTTGTTCAGACCTGCCTACTCTCCCGCTTTTGGCGGTAGACTCACGCTTTTGACATGCATCCTGTTGCTTTTGTTGTTATACTGTTATACTTGAAAACTGTTGTTGAAAAGGGTGGTTATCTTTTTGATCCCCTGTCTCCCGCTTTTACTCCGAGGGGGGTAGGCAGGTCTGGTTGTTGGGATAAGGGAGGCTGGACAAGTATTTTGTTGGTAATGTAATGTTCCTCAAAACAAGGGAGCAGTGCTGTGTATTCATTGTGGATTGTATAGTTTATTCATCTGTTATTAGGGCTGGACGGTTTTACCGATACGTAACTGTATTCAGGTTCGGAAACGCGACGGTACGATATACCGGTGCTGGTGTCCAAGGTCCGGTTTACTGGGAAATCTTGACAACACATAACGCGACAGTGGGGGACATCTTGTCCACCCAGAGAGCGAGTCTGAAGCCAAAACACGTGGATAGGCAGCTTTTCTTGAAGAATTTATAAGATCAGCAGCTTATCCACGTGTTTGAGCATGGTACCAGTCGCCAATCCTTTTGAATTCTTAAAGTTCTTAAAGACCTTTACCGTTGAATGTTTTTGTTTTATTTTGATTTTGTGGTTTAAAGTTTGCTGTTGTTCTAAACAGTGATTTTTTTTCATATTTTTTGAAAAGCATTTGAGGCGTTAAAGCAATAATAAAGCTTCAGTTTCTATGGAAATGTGGTTCTTTGAAACAGTTTTGAAGTGTATGACAATCTTTCTTTGGCGTCGGTCACTACTGTCAATGCCATATCCCATTTGTTTGTAACACTTAAAATCGCGGTATACCGGTACAAAATACCGATAAGACCTAAAAATACCGCGGTAATACAGGTACGAATTTAACCTACGGTACCCAGCTCTATCTGTTATTATCTGTTGTTCCTTGTGCGAAGTATAGCTCTCTGTGTTGCAGGCACTCCACACAGCCAAGACAGAGTAGAGGTGCTGTTTGTGGATTATGGCAACAAGGAGTACATTCAGAGGGACCAGGTCTGCCCCATCATACCCAAGCTGATGGAGCCCCCTATCATGGCCTATCACTGCTGCCTGGATGGCGTGACCTCTGCCCAGAACTTCTGGTCCCCAGAGCAAGTGGCGCAGTTTGAAGACCTGACCCTGGAAAAACCGTTCTCGGCGTGTCTGCTTGACTACGACAGTGCCGAAGACACCTACCTCACTCAGCTCACTGCCAAAGATGGCACCAATGTCAACCGGGAGTTTGGTCGCAAGACGGGATCCAGCAGTTTGCGTACGGTCAAGGTGGGAGAGGGGCTGAACATGCAGGTGTCTGTCCAGAACGCTAAACCACCAGCGCCACCACGAGGCATCGCTCAAGCTCTGGGCGTGAACGTCAATGCTGGCATTATGCAGTCAACACTGCCTCGTGTATTCATGAAGGTAAAGGCAACAGTGCTTATTGTTAATGATTTTTAGTGCCTGTGTTCTAGGGACCTTAAAGTTGTTAGCTGACATCATGTCATTCATACTGAAGTATTTAGGTGTTTGTAGCTCTTATTTTTTAACCCCTGAATGGGTTGTTTTGCCTATTATTTTTGACTCCCATTCATATCCGTGTGTGTCCGTATTCTCACACATGCACACACACACACACCCTTCTACCTCCCACCCCCCCACCCACCTTACCCCCCCCCTCCCAAAAAAAAAATTGCAAATCTGTGCAAGATGAGTCCTAAGTAGTCCAAAATAACATTTAAAAAAAATTATTTTGCCTGTCCGATGTGTGTGTGCAAAACTTGCAAGTGGATTAATATCTCAGAACCTATTTTAACTATCACAACAAAACTATGAGACCTCATAAATGATCAGTGAATTATTGACTTCACTTCAAGGTCAAGGTCACAGTGTCAACAAATGTTAGTAAATGACAATTTTTCACAAAATTTTACTTTTTTTTTCCCTTGGTTATTAATATTGAACTTGTGATTCTTTGATGCATGATAAATATCATTGAGACGCACATACTATGCAAATTTGGTCAACCTCACTCAAGGTCACTGGAGCTGTCCAAAGTTGGTTAGTATAGGTCCTATGAAGTGATCTTGACCATAACAGACATGCCTACCCGTACGGAATTTCCGTATTTTTTCCGGAAATTTGAAAAACTCGGCAAGCGCTACGAAAAATACGGATATTTGTTTTACGGTACGGAAATTTTAAAAAATGATAAAGAAAAGAAAATCGAAATCGTTGGCTTGTGGTAATGCACAGCATGACCTTTTTCCGAAGGTTTAATGCCGCAATGCGCAGTCGCAGTGGAGACCTGTGACATCGAAGTTTCCGGTAGAGGCACCGAAGTTTGCCGAACCCATTTTTGCACAGTCGCAGTAAAGATCGGTGCTCGTGAAACAGAATTTACAACATGGCGTTCAAACGAATGGCTAAGCAAAGTGATTGTGAATCTGAATCTTTAAAAAAAAACGCGCAAGGGGCAGATATTTCTTGCCTCGTATTCGGAAAAGTGTGCTTTCGTTATTCGCGGCAGCACTGACTCAAAAGTACGATTTGTGCCAACCAGTTTGGCATCTCCGCCGGTGATATGAACGACATCAAGCGGCACGCGGAAGGCCCACATGAAGAATTATGAGGCTTTGGATAAGAAAAAGAACATTGTGGCAGCAAATCAATCTATCACTGGATTCTTCGCATAATATCAAAAAGGATGAGTGCTAAAACAATAGGTAGTAAAAGTAAATACGGAAATCGTAATAGTAATACTGAAATTTGTAAAAGCTAATACGGAAACTTCAAATTGAGGGTAGGCATGTCTGCCATAAACTGTGAGATATATAAAAGTCCAAACTTCTTGTATTTTATTTAGAGGTGATAAATGGATCTTTCATGTTTGTTCTGTTTTTGCCTTGATCTTGAAGGTCAAGGTCATTTTAGGCCTTACAAAAACATTTTAAAAATGATCATCATACAGTAGAATGGCTCTAATTTACCCATAGTTAGATAAGATAATACAACTTTATTATCTCTTTCAAGAAATGACGTTGTGGTGTCAACACATACATATATCACAATAACAGTGACAATAACTTACTGTAAGAACGAAACTCTTTAGCCGTTACAAATACAACTGTACATAACACTACTTGCTGGCTCTCAGGTATAAAACACAAGCATCCGTAACTTACATTAATTAAACATTAATTTTGAAGTGTTCAAGTATCATACATACACATAAACACACACGCACACAGATTGCTGGTTATAATCTAAGCTGAAAATAGGCATAAAACAAGTATATGAATAAGATATTTTATGATCAAAGCATTGAGTTTAAATGTTCTGCAGCACTCAAGCTTCAAACTTGCACAGTGCAGCCACGACCACCAAAAGTCTCAAAATATACACAGCCACCATCTTAGAGCACTCACACATAACATCCACTCAGGAAAAAACGACGATGGGCTATGTAGACGCTCAGAAAACATAAACAAACGCCGAGACACACCACAGCAACGCTCCTTGGTGAAGCGCCACCTAGCATCAACATTGGGTTATTTGATCATGCATGAGAGATCATGTGAAGGTCAAGGTCATATTGGGTTATTTGATCATGCATGAAAGATGTGAAGGTCGAGGTCATCCCAAGGTCGAGGTCACTGAAGGTAAAGGTCATCCCAAGTTCAGTTTTTTGGGCATAATACCACTTTTGCTGTAATTTATTTGATAGCATACAACTTACAAGTGTATTTAGAGCCGGAGTTCAAGGCCATCTCAAGCTCAGGAACATACATCAAAGTCGGTATTACTTTGTGTTTTAATGCCACTGTTTCTTTTTGTTTTTTTCTGGGCAGTTATTTCCATGTTAAATATTGCGAGTTCCATTAGGGGCATGTGAGTCATTTGGGCTTTGCCCTTATAATTTTTCTGGACACTGATTTTCATATTAAATATTGCAAGTTCCATAAGGAGCATGTGAGTCATATGGACTTTGCCCTCCCTAGTTTTATTTGTATTGTTTTTTATATTTTGTTGGCAGCTTAACGACAGATCAGTAGTGACCGTCCAGTCTGTGGAGTCTCCATCTACATTTTGGTGTCATCTGAAGCGCTACACAGAGGCCATGGAGAAAATGAGCGTACAGCTCTCTGCCACCTACTCTGCCATGGGCCCTGGGGATGGACTGCTTCTCAACCTGCGACCAGGCTCTGGCTGTGCTGTCCTCAGTGGGGACGGCCACTGGTACAGGGCCAATGTGGAAAGTGTGAGTATTGTGTTTTGGTGTGTGTTGCTGACACTGGAGTGCTGAAAGCCAGCAATGTCCTCCCCCTTCTCACCATGCTAGCGACTTATACACATTATCACTAGTTGTAAACAACTTTCACCAAAAATATAACTGAAAACAGTATGCAATTCGGTGAAACTTTAATCCTTTAAAATGGGTATGGGTTTAACAGGCATACCTACCCATACGGAATTTCTGTATTTTTTCCGGAAATTTTACAAATTCGGCAAGCGCTACGGAAAATACGGATACTTGTTTTATAGTCCAGAAAGAGAAAAAATCAAACTTGTTGGCCTGTGGTAATGCATCGCGTGACGTTTTTCTGATGACAGCCAAACCAGGCTTAATGCCATAACGCGCAGTCGCAGTAGAGATACGTGGCATTGAAGTTTGTGGTAGAGGCACCGAAGATTGACGAATCTGGTTTTGAGCAGTTGCAGTGAAGATCGGTGCTCGTGAGAAAGAATTGAAAACATGGCATCCAAACAAAGGGCTAACAAAAGTGATTGTGAATCTGAATCTTCAAAGAAACGCCGCAAGGGGCAGACATATCTTTCGTCGTATACGGATAAGTATCCTTTTCGTTATTCGTGGCAGCACTGACTCAAAAGTGAAGTGTATGATTTGTGACAACCTGTTTGACATCTCCGCTGTTGGTATGAACAATATCAAGCGGCACGTGGAAGGCCCACACAGCATATCAAGAATAACGAGGCTTTGGAGAAAAGAAGATTGTGGTAGCAAACCTATCTGTCACTGGATTCTTCGCACCTGCTCCTTCTACCCAAGTATCCACACTCGAAATGGATGTTACTCGGGCTGAAACTATGCTTGTCGATATGACAGTTGAACATGTACCAATGGCCTCTTTGCCTTCAGATAAATTGAGCAAAGGGATGAAGCAGATGTTTCCGTACTGGAAAATTGCCAAAGGATGCCGCTGTGCCAGGAGCAAAGGGACTGCCATTGTGAAACAAATGGCAGCCAAAACAAGGTTTTCTTTGGCAGAAAGAGTGAGTGTCATGGATGTGGACTTCTCTGCACAAAGCAACATGAAGAATAAAGCAGACCTCATCATTGGAGAACAGGCCAGAAACTTCGTTAACAATCAACAGTGGAACAAGCTGAGGACTTAAAAGATTGAAGAGTTTTATGATTGTGTGATCAGGTACTTCAAAGCTAACTTCACCTACATAAGGCTGCCCCTCTGATGTCCTGCTCAGCCCTGCCACTGGTGGATCCAGCCAAGCAAGTGGACAGCAGCTTTGGAGATTTAGAGTATTTTCTCAAGAGATTCCCGAACTTGTTGCCATCTGGTGTTACTACCACTGACATGCAACTTTGAGTTTTCCAAGTACCAGTGCACAGACAACCGCCTTTGTCTTTCTGAAGAAAGGGTTGACTCCGCCTGGTTCATCATCGCACATATGAAGGAAGATGAGAAACTTCTTTTTCCATATCTCTATCTGCCCAAGGTGGTGCTGTCAATTTTGACAATTCCCCACAGCTCTGCTCACTGTGAGAGAATTTTTCTCGGTGGTGAGAAAAAACAAAACTGAGTTCAGTGGCAACATGGGTCATGACTCACCGGAGGCTCTGGTTGTGGCCAAGTCAAGGCTAGGGGAAGCCCTTGACAGACAGTATAGTGAGGGAGAGCTGAATAGTGCCTACTACAGGTCTGTTCAGTCCAAGTGAGCTGTGTGCAGCTATCCATTGTAAATAGTGTAAATAAATAAATGTACAACTACTATGCTAATCTTACTTGAATGAATGATATTGCTGTTTCCTTTTCTGTGCTTGTTGTTCTTACTTTTGCGCTCATGCTAATATAAAAGGCACAATATCAATAAGAATGAGTGCAAAAACATTAGGTAGTAAAAGTAAATACTGAAATGTAAAAAAACTAATACTGAAACTTCAAATTGAGGGTAGGCATGCCTGGTTTAAGGAATGGATGCCAGCAAAAACGGTGGGTGCGTGAGCTACAAGATTGTAGGTTGCCCGAGAGAATTTGTCCTTGCGTTTGGCGACCGAAAGAGTTCTTTCAGCACCTACTTACTAATGCTGTACGATGAAATATTGACTTGTATTAACCCCTTAAATCCCAGGGGCGCCTAAGCCTTATCAGCTTTGATTTCCTAGGCCAAGGCAAGTAACTCCATCAAAATGCTACACCATGCACATAAAAAATTAATTAAAAATGCACCACCCAAAATTATGTTCCACTCATCATTATTAATAAATCAACTACATATTTTTGTTCAAAATGAAATATTACACATACATTTTTACAATGTGTTGCAACTGGGGAAAAAATCTGAATGTCAACGTTGCATACTTCACAACATGCAGCGATACGATCACTGCCACAAATAATAAAGCGCCGATTATTCATCGTTGCTGCTATTCAAATCTGACGGAAACAGATCGTCAAATTAAAAGTCCAAATCACTTTCCTCTCCATTATTCACCTGCACCAAATCAGCCTCCTAAAATCCTTCAATTGGGTAATTTTCTTCAATTCACTGTGTGCAATCTACACACTCTAAAAATGCAGTGAAAACTCCGCCGGAAACCGCAGGAAATCACGATCACGTTTGCGAGAGTTTCGCACGTTTGCTATAAATAGATTTCCACATAGCAGCCGCTGAGCGGACCACGTTATTACCGGCCGCTAACTTTCGCTCCGCGAGTGTGCACATAGCAAAAATTTTGGTCGCTCTAGGTCGCTCCGCGTGTTGAATGGTTAAGCGCTTGCCCACCTCTGTGGTTCAGCCTGACGTGTTGTTCACAACTTGCTGTCTGCTGCAGGTGACAGGCCCAGAGGCCACAGTCTTCTACCTGGACTACGGCAACACAGAGACCGTCCCTGTGGCCAACCTGAAAGAGCTGAAGGAAGAGTTTCGAGCCCTGCCCGCTCAGGCCTTGCTATGTTCCCTCAGTGGCCTCCGCTCTGCCAACGGACAGTGGTCTGACGCCGCCTGTACTGCCTTTGAACAGTTGATGGTAGAGGATGAGTATACTGCCACAGCCTTTGCCAAGGATGCCTCTAACAAGTAAGTGCTGCAGCTTGCTAACAGCAGTTGTCAACGTTCAGGTGACAAGAGGAGAATGATGGAATGTCCTAGATTTTGATGATAAGACAATTACGAAATGTCCTAGGTTGTGATGATAAGACAATTACGAAATGTCCTAGGTTGTGATGATAAGACAATTACGAAATGTCCTAGGTTGTGATGATAAGACAATTACGAAATGTCCTAGGTTGTGATGATAAGACAATTACGAAATGTCCTAGATTTTGATGATAAGACAATTACGAAATGTCCTAGGTTGTGATGATAAGACAATTACGAAATGTCCTAGGTTGTGATGATAAGACAATTACGAAATGTCCTAGATTTTGATGATGACAATTACGAAATGTCCTAGGTTGTGATTATAAGAGAATGATAAAATGTTATAGATATATCTGGTAAAGGTAGCGTGGCGAAGCTACCCCAAATCTGTTGAAAGGATGTGGTCAGTTGCAGGTTTTAGTGATGAAATCACATATACTTTTATTTTGAGCAGGCTGGACATGATCCTCTCCTCTACACCACCCCTACCCCCACCCCCTCTACATGTTTATATAGTTTTCACATGAGGAAATGAGATGTTAAAGTTTGAAAAGTCAGGTTGTTGGTTTTTAGGCACCTGGTCAGCATGGTGAACAATTTTGATGGCCGGGACATGGCGACGGTGTTTCAAGGCCTGTGCCCTGAAGCTGTATGGGCTGAGCCACAGCCCTCCCCTCCGCTGGCTGGCACCCTGCCTGAGTTCGCACCCACCGTCATCAGGACACCCAACATCTCAGACGTCAGTTTGGTCATCATTCATTCTGTAGTGTAGTTTGGCCAAATGAAACTTGTAAGCCAGCTTGACTGATGTTTGCCGTGCTTACTCCCCATAGTGCTTGCTGTTTTTGCTAGCTGCAAGTTGGATCCTGTATTCGCCAGGGCCTTGAGCTGGATAATCACAATCGATATAAGAAAGTAAAGATGAAATAAATAACTGTTTTATACATGCCACGTCCATTCATTTGACTATTTCTATTTATCTTTACGAGTGCATTTATGTATGCAAGCGCTCAAAGTAAACATTGCAGTTTAGATTTTCACTTTATAAAAGAAATTATTATTTATTATCGGACATTGCCATTTCTGCTTCATCATTTGTATGCAGTTCTAATAAAACTTTGTAGCGTACAACTGTCAACAAACACTTCAAAGGAAAGGCGCATGATTGAGAACTGGTGTTTCCTAAGGTTCCTGCTGTTGTTACCAATTGCAACAAGTCAAGTCAGCTAGTTTGGCCATTTTTATTTTATTTAAAAAAAAAACTTTTTTCTTTTGTACTGTGATTTAACTGGCATGAAAACGGTTTTACAATATGCACGCTGTGTTTGTTTCAACAGGTGTTCCTGAGCTGGGTGGTAAACCCGGGGGAATTTTACGTGCAGCTACAAAACAACATGTCGGTGCTGGACAGCCTGACAGAGGGCCTGCAGAAGTTCTACGGCAGTCCAGGCAAGTCGGAGCCGGTCAGGAATGCCCGACGCGGCATGATGGTGGTAGCCAAGTACTTGGAGGACGACCAGTGGTACAGAGGGGTCATCACCAACATTGTGGGCAATGTGGCCCAAGTCTTGTTTGTGGACTATGGCAACTCTGACAACATCAGTGTGGATTCCCTACAACAGGTAATAATGCTGTTAATAACGATAGTAACGAGGGTCTTTATATAGCGCTTCTTCTCCAAATGACTAGGCTCAAAAAAGCTCAAGTTTCATGCGTCCAGCGAAGAAAGGCAAGAAGAGCAAGTCTATGTGTTTTCTGTGTTTACCCATTTCGTACCGTGAACAGGGGATCCATGTTCATACAGTTATGCAATGACTGCCCGCAAACACAGAATCTCTGTGGGGACGTGCACTTTCAGTTCAGTCAGTACTACTATGACCTCCCTTACAGGAAAAAAGCAAGGGAAAACAACTCTAGATAGATCGTTATCACACTAGCGACGATTTGAAGTTATTTTTTTTAATGGGGGAAAAAAACATGATGGATGAGCCACATAACATGCTATTCATGGACCCCAGGAGCGTGAAGGATAAAGTGTCTGACAGTGATACCAATACTTGAAATTATGAATCATAAAATGTGCTTTGAATTGATGAAAATATTGAGGAGTGTATAGATCCATTCCTGTCATTTTTTAATGTCCAGTCCAGCACTTTTTATCATCCCGGTATTCGAAGCAGAAAGGGGAAGGAAATAAACTGAATAACAGCTCAATAAAATTTTTTCCCAAAAAATAATATCAAATGTGAGCTCTAGTGAGGAAGGCACTGTACAAATATTTATTATTATTAATATAGATTATATTTGCTGGTAACCAATTAGGAAGCAAACATCAGTCTTTACACAGCATTTGGTAAAAAGACTCAATGAAAATCAAGCAAGAAATTCTTTTTATGATTTTTAACCAAAGCTATCTTTTTTTGCCTTGGGTTTTGCTAATTTTTGTTGTGCAGTAAAAAAGCACTATTGGAGACTAAGAGCTTGTGTAGAATGCAAGTGTTAAAGGTGCTAGAGAGATGGGACAGTAGTCTATTGACAGCACCCTGGATCCTGTGTATGGTCTATGCCTAGCAGGCAGCATAGTGAGAACCTCTGACTTTGTGGATTGTTTTGTGGTTTTGCAGTGTTTGTGAACTGTGGAGACTGTGCATGTTGTTTCATGATGTTGTGGTGGATTGTTTTGTGGTATTGCAGTGTTTGTGAACAGTTCTACCTTGCCTTCTGTCTATCCACTCACTGAACTTCTGCAAATATTTGCTAATTATTTTACTGGCAAGATCACTTCAGTATGTCAACAACTAGACGCTGTTCATGAGTCTGTTGTACTGGATGTTGTAACTTTCGATGCTAGTCATGCAGGGCTTGCGAAATCCCACTTCCCGTTACCCGGGGAAGTGTAAAATTTCGTCGGGTAGTACATATTCATCAAGTACATTTCCCGCGGGTAATACAGAAATCACAAATTAAAAAACAAAATAGAGCTTCACTATTTTCACTTTCCTGTGAGCTGGCATTTTACCGTGAACCAAAAGTAATTTTTTTTCTGCGAGATTTCCATCGCCGCGAACAACTGTTTGTTTTGCTTTGTGTCGTCTGCCTGCTTTAGTAAAGAGTTACTTCCCTTCTGGCCACCTTCCTACGTGTTTTCTTTCATAAAATTTCATTGCTGCATTGTCGATATTTTAGCCAATGGGGGATCAGTTAAGTTAATAGTTTGTTATAGTAACGTAAACTCAATAAACATCCGGTGAATTTGCCGGCGACTTAGAAAGTCATGATGATGTAAAAATTTGGAGGGAATTACAGAAATCAAATTTACATTACCCCTGGAATTACAGAAATTTGAAAATTCGGCAAGCCCTGTCATGACTCTGATTTTGTGTTGGTTAGTGCTGCTGTTGTAACTGAAGATGTTGTTGTTCATGCAAAGAGTTATGTTAGAGTTAGGGTTAGCATTAGAAGACTTAAAAATACTTAAAAACGGGGTTAAAATATTACCAAATGTCAACACAACATATGTAGCGTTTCATGAAAGTCATAACACAGCTATCTAAACAAGTATGTGTGTGTATAAATGCTCTGTAACGCGCTATGAGCAATTATTTGGAAATAAGCGCTATATAAATTGTCATTATTATTATTATTGTCATTATTATTATTATTGTCATTATTATTATTGTCATTATCAATATTGTCATTATTATTATTGTCATTAGTATTATTGTCATTAGTATTGTCATTATTATTAGTATTGTCATTATTGTTAGTATTATATAATCCTTATAAGATGATATCCACCGTGGAATGAGTGAATGATAGGAAAGCTTGATCTCATCTCCTTCTCGCCCATGGTTTGCATTTGTGGGTTAGTGCCGTAGATAAAGGTGGCCATTGGCTGTCTTCTCAGCTCCTCACTGTTTCGGCTGGGCTTGGTGTACGCTGTTGCGTAACTTGCTTGGTAAGAAATTAGTTTAAAAAGGTGTTTGTGGGTTTTGCTTCTCGTTTGAAAAAAGGTAGGTCTGTAGGTCGTACTGATAGAGGGAGACGAAAACTGTTGTCAGACTCAAGAGGTGGGGAAGTCGGCTCTAAAGAGTTGGAACAAGAGCCAGCATAAGTATCTTTGGCCTTCTGTTTTCATCTTGCAATTCCTAACCCTGATAATTCCAGTTTTGAGTAAAGGGGGTATACAGTATTCTGTATTGTACTGTCCAGAGCTTAGTAAATATTGACAAGTTGCAAATGGTGTTGACAGAACAGCAGCGACTGGTTGTTACACTCGGTTCGATGTTGTTTTCTATCAGTATTTGATTCAGCCCCGATGCTTGAATTCCTGATAGTTGTGTAACTCAGATTCGTTTATTCACGCAACCCGTCCAAACAGCATACAAGTCACAAAGTCGACGTATGAAATTTTCCACATTTATTCAGCACACACCAACAACTGCATAAAATTCTCAATTCAACTCAACAACTTTCACAGCAACTCACTATCAACAACTCTCTCCACTTTTTTAACAGTGCGGCGCTTATATAGTGTTACACTCCGTTTGATGTTGGTGTTTTCTATCAGTATCTGATTCAGCCCCGATGCTTGAATTCCTGATAGGGTGTAACTCAGATTCGTTTATTCACACAGCCCGTCCAAACAGCATACAAGTCACAAAGTCCACGTATGAAGTTTTCCACTTTTATTCAGCACACATCAACAACTGCATACAATTCTCAATTCAACTCAACAACTTTCACAGCAACTTTCCAAATCACTATCAACAACTTTACTGTCTCAACAGCGACTCGGCACACGATTAAATAACCTCTCTCTTTTCTGGAACAATATGGTACATGGTAGAAATGACGTACTGCCACCAATCGAACTAAAGATCGTCATCACTGGCTTACGTCATTACACATTTTCTCTACTTCCGGGAACATTCACGACCTTCGATATCCATCGGGAAAATTCTATCAAGAGTAAACACGCATATCCAGAAGATTCTCAAATAATATCGACTAACGCAAATTATCAACGTTATACAAAGCCTCTCCTAACAACAATGCAAACTCAAATCAAAGGTAAATAAACTCTATTATTGAATACTTTGCAAATCGAAACGATTAGATCTATCGTACACGCTTCCGGCATACTTTCGTTCGCGTTTCAACGTAACATAACCCCCCACTCAAGAAGAAATTTACCCAATTTCTTTCAACAACGTTGAAACGTAATGCACAAACAAAGTTCAGAATTAAAACTTATTTCAGACTGTCTCATTTACTGTCAATGTTCTCAGTTTATATACACAGAGTCCATGTTTTTCTTCCGCAAGTCTTTCTGGATACTGTCAATGTTCACCGTTTATTCACACAAGGTCAATGTTTCTCATCTGCAAGTCTGTTTAGATATTGCCAATGTTCTCCACACAGTCAATGTTCCTTCAACCGCAAGGAAACGTCGCCCTCGTCAGTTGCGGTCGTCATCGGCCCAGGGTCAAAGACGATGATCACGTGGGCTTCCCTGGAATCAGTGCGTCCTCCGTTGTCTCCTTCTTCCATCGGATGTCCGACGCAGTCGACGTTGTCAGCTCCCATGATGCATTTGCTGGGTGTCACGGTCAGGTTGGCTTCTGCGGGACGGTGGAACGGCTCCCTCAAGGTCTGCAGATGCTCCTTCCAGGTCTGGGTGTGAACTTCATGTTCGACCAAAGTCGTAGAGCCTGGGACATCACTGAAGCTATGGGGAAACTCGCCCATAAGGTCCTTGAGCTCCATCTTTTGACCTTCCGTCAAGCTTGGTCCTAGCTTAACATCATTGATGCCTTCTTTGCTGTGGAAGTCTCCCAGTTCCAACAGTTCTTCGCTGTCAAAGCTGTCGTCGGTCACAGCTGCTGTTGCTGCATGTACAGTCTCTGGCGGCCTCTCCACGTACAGCTTAAGGAGGTTGGCGTGGTATATTTTGGAATGCTGGCCGACCTTCACCTTATAGTCGTTGATCCCCACCACGGTCTCCACTTCGTACGGGCCTTTCCACTGCATCAGCAACTTATTATGATCGGTAGGTAGCAGCACCAGCACTTTGTTGCCAGGTTTAAACTTCCTGTTCACAGCCCTACGATCGTAGTAGTGCTTTCCACAGTCTTGGGACTTCTTCAGGTTTTCTCTGGCTATCTCGAGAGTCTGCTCCAGCTTCTCCCGTAGCTCAAACACGTACTGGTAGCTGTTCTTCACCTCTGGGGTGTCTACTTCTTTCGTCCACAGTTCTTTCAGGATGTGCATCGGCCCTCGGATGGTTCTTCCGTACAGCAGCTCGAACGGAGAAAAGCCGGTGGACTCCTGCGGTACTTCTCTGTAGGCGAAAAGTAGGGCGTTGATATAGCGATGCCATTGTCTGGGCTGCTCGCTGCACAGTTTCTTCAAGGTGGACTTCAGCGTAGCATTGAACTTCTCGACGAGCCCGTTGCACATTGGATGGTAGGGTGTCGTAGTCAAATGCCGGATGCTCAGCAGTCGGTTGACCTCCTTCATGCAGTCAGAGACGAACTGCGTCCCGAGGTCTGTCAGAATTTCTTCGGGCACTCCAAGTCTACTGAACATGTCCACCAGTGCCTCTGCCACAGTTTCAGTGTCAATCTTCTTCAGTGGCACTGCTTCTGGGTACCGAGTCGCATAGTCCACTAAAGTCAGTACCCACCGATGACCTTCTTCACTCGGAGGTCTTATTTCGCCGATTAAGTCTAAGGCCACCCTCTTGAAAGGTCGGTCGATCAGAGGCATCCTCTGCATAGGCACTTTCGGGACCCTTCCTCGAGGTATGGTCTTCTGGCAAATGTCACATGATCGGCAGAAACGGCTGACGTCCGCATGAAGCCCTGGCCAGTAGAACACCGCCTGGATTCTGTCTGACGTCTTCCTGATGCCTAGGTGACCTCCCATAATTGAGTCATGCGCTACTTCCATCACCTGGCGCCTTAAGGGTAATGGTACCAGCACTTGACGTAGTGGTTTACCTCCGTTGACCCTCGGGTGCTGGAAGATTCTGTACAGGATCTTGGCCTTCACCTCAAAATAGACCGTGCCATTGCCCTTGGTCACGTGGTCTTGGCGGTTCCTGTACTTGTTTAAAGTGCTATCAGCTTCCTGGAGCTGGATCAGCTTATCTCTGTCCACGATGGCAGCTTTGGAGTTGTCGGCGACCTTCAGTGGCGTAGACATCTTGTCTCTCTTGGCCTGGGCCCTGGTAGTAACAGCACTGACGATCTCTGGTCGGCAGGGCTGAGCCGGAGTAACCACATTGTCCCGTAGCAGCTCTGTAAGGTCTCCATCGGGAAACGGCAATGGATCCTCCTCCACAACTTCGACGCGTTGGGTTGAGGCAGGACTCCACTCTGGATCGGGGTCGTCGGGTCGTCTCGCGCCGTCGATATTCCCGATCATCAAATCATACAGCGGCTTCTTCAGGCAAACCGCTTCGACTTCGCCTATGTAGAAAGGAGTGCTGACTTGAATCTTCGCAACTGGCGCTCTCACACATTTGCTGTCGGCCATGAGTGTCCATTTAAAATCGCCAGTGAACTGTTCTTTAGCGATTAAGTCTTCTTTGACGATGACCCCACTGCAGCCAGAGTCTCTTAAGACAGTCACTTCATGATTTCCGACGCGTCCCTTTGAAACTGGCATGTTCTGGACGGTCACAGCTGCGCTGGCGACGACGGGGATGGATTTTCCGTTGGCAAGGAGAAGTTGGCCATCGGTCATGCACTCTTGCACGTCCGCAGGGGTAGCTGTGCGCTTGGTCTCACTCGGAAGAATGACGCTCCCGCCGCACACTTGGTCAGATCTACTGTTTTGCCGTTGATTGGAGAACCGCCTCTGCCGGTTGCCCGCCGCTGCATTGTCCGTACTGCTCCGCTGTCCGCTATTTCTGCTTTGAGGGCAGCTGGCAGCTCTGTGGTCTGTAGCGTTGCAGATAAAACAGCCTCTTGAGTGCCCTTCCCTGGGAGGAGGCGTGGAGTCCGTCTGTCTCTGGCTCGTCTGGCTCCCTTGGACCTGGTTCCCATGGTTTGCAGTCTTCTGAAAATGTTTCGTCGCGCTGGGTAGCCCCAGGGTTTTCCCATGAGCGATGAGATATCTTTCGGCAGCCTCAGTCACATCTTTAAGCGTCTGCAGCTTTTGTTCTTCTAAGTGGGTCGCTAGGTCCTTGTGACAGGCATTGAGAAATTGTTCCTTCACGATCAGGTCATGGAGACTGTCGTAAGACTTCATTTCGCCTGATAACTCCACCCACTTGTGTAGATATGACGACAGGCGCTCCACAAACTGCTTTGGCGTCTCGTCTGACTTAGGCCTGCATTCACGGAAGCGTTTACGGTAGCCCTTCTCTGTAAAGTTGTAGCACTGCAGTAGGGCCTCTTTCAAGACGTCATAGTTTTTGGCGTCATCGTTCGACAGTCTGGTGTAAACTTCGAGCGCTTGCCCTGTCAGAAGTGCACTTAGTCGAATCGCCCAGTCTCGAGGTTGCCAATTGGAGCTTTCGGCGAACCTTTCGAATCTCGCCAGATAGGTGTCGATCTGGTCCTTCCCGTCGACGAAAGCTGGCAATTTTGGAGCCGTATGGTCGTTGGTGGCTTGTGGCGCATGCTGATTGTTCTGGATACGCGCCAACTCTAGCTGGTACTGACGCTCACCTTCAAGACGCTTCAGCTCGAACTCTCTTTCTTCTCGGCGTCGTTGCTCTTCAATTTCTAGACGCTTCTCTTCTAATTCTCTTTCTTCGCGCCGTCGCTGTTCTTCTCTTTCTTCACGCAATATTCTCTCCTGGAATTTGACGTACTCCGTCAGCTGTTTGCCTTTTAGATTTAGTTCAACCCCTTTCTGCCAGAGGTCAGCCATCTTGATGCTTCTGGAAAGTTCTTTTCTAGAAAGTTCTTTTCTGGAAAGTTCTTTTCTGGAAAGTTCTTGACTGTGCTGTACCTTTCTAGACTGTTCTAGAACAGCACGCTTTCTGCAGTAGCGTTGATGCTTGCCACTAGTCGCCTTCGCTGACGCAGGCCCCGCTGTCCTCGTCGTCTGCGACGCTGCACCACGCTGGTGTTGATGTACACGCTCCTGTGCTGAAGTAGACGCGACGTCCGCTCGCCGCTCTCTGTAACACTGGCGATGTAGCTCCGAGACTGTCCCTCGACGTAGTCTTACGGTAGCCACGTAGTCCCGCTCTGTTGTTCGCTCACGAAGCAACTCTTCGGCGACTACACGCCCTTGCAGTCAACCCGAATCTATCGGATGTAGTCCCAGTATGTTGGCCCCTCTCGACGCAACTTGTTGGCGGCTACCCTCGATGACTGCCTCTCGTAACGTTGACTCGCTTGTTGTAGCAGTTGAACCCTTGGCTATGGCGTGAATCGCGGCTTGACCCCCAAAATGTTACACTCCGTTTGATGTTGGTGTTTTCTATCAGTATCTGATTCAGCCCCGATGCTTGAATTCCTGATAGGGTGTAACTCAGATTCGTTTATTCACACAGCCCGTCCAAACAGCATACAAGTCACAAAGTCCACGTATGAAGTTTTCCACTTTTATTCAGCACACATCAACAACTGCATACAATTCTCAATTCAACTCAACAACTTTCACAGCAACTTTCCAAATCACTATCAACAACTTTACTGTCTCAACAGCGACTCGGCACACGATTAAATAACCTCTCTCTTTTCTGGAACAATATGGTACATGGTAGAAATGACGTACTGCCACCAATCGAACTAAAGATCGTCATCACTGGCTTACGTCATTACACATTTTCTCTACTTCCGGGAACATTCACGACCTTCGATATCCATCGGGAAAATTCTATCAAGAGTAAACACGCATATCCAGAAGATTCTCAAATAATATCGACTAACGCAAATTATCAACGTTATACAAAGCCTCTCCTAACAACAATGCAAACTCAAATCAAAGGTAAATAAACTCTATTATTGAATACTTTGCAAATCGAAACGATTAGATCTATCGTACACGCTTCCGGCATACTTTCGTTCGCGTTTCAACGTAACATATAGTCTCTACATACACGGGAACAAACGAGAATAATCCTACATAAAACACCACAACCAATCAAAATTAATTTCATCATCACGTGACTCACGTCATACAACCTCATTTGGAATGGAAGCTTCCATGGTAACCAACAGAATAATCCACACGCTTCGATCGATAGTAAACAACTAATTCCCGAAAATTCTCAAACAATATCGACCAACTAAAAACACTAACGTTACACAAAGCCTCTACTAATAACAACGCAAAATCAAATCAAAGATAAATACACTCTATTACTGCATGCGTTGCAAAAATAAAACGAACAGATCTATCGCGCGCGTCACACACAAGCCTACCATTGCACGCGCTTCACACATAATATCGTGCGCATTTCATACGCACCATCATGAGCGTCTCAACGTAACACTGGTACATGGTGTATAGTTATATTAAAGCATTACGGTTCATGTTTTCACGGACAGCTTTAATGATTGTGAACTCTGGATGTTTCAGGTGGACAAGATATTCACAAAGATTCCAGCACAGGCAATCTGTTGCAGCCTGGTCGGTGTGCGTCCCTTGTCACAAAGCAACGCGTGGAGTGGCGATGCCAAACAGTTTCTGGAAAGCCTGACAGAGGAGGGGGCCACCTGCAAGTTCTTGGATTGCACAGGCACATCCTACAAAGTGGACCTGACAGCCAACGGCAGAAACGTGGCCCAGGAGATGGTGGCTATGGCAGTGGTACGAGGGGAGAGGGGTGACACGCCTGACACCAGCAGTAAGTTTCCCTCCTACCAGTACCAGCAAGTGAAGATTGGAGATTCATACAAGGCATACGTCTCGTTTGCGGACTCTGCAGAGAACTTCTGTATACAGCTGGCAGACCATGTGGACACCATCGACTATCTGATGGCAGAGCTCAAGGAATTTTATGACGCGGGCAAAGGGACACCCATCACTGCGCCGCAGGTAAGAGGACATTGTGTCATCTGTTTTGATGTGTTTTTTGATTCGCATGTTTGAACAGTGCGAGTCTTACCAAAATCTCTCCTCCTCCCCCTCCCCCGAACCTCCTCACGCAGCCAAAAAAAACAAATCCGCCTGCAAATATGGGCATGATCAGTCCTTAATAGTGGAAGTCCAATTGTTGAATGTAGTAAAACGTGCCTTTAGTAGCATATCTTTGTGATGGTTGAAAGGTCTAAGCAAGTTGGTGAATGTGACACACATAGATAGTGTTAAAATGAAGAGGTGTATGGATGGAGTTGAATGTGAAGAAATGTAGCTTGAAGGTTTGGAGTGCTGGTGGCTTCATGGCATGTTACTCAGTGACTGTGCTTGGCTGTTACAGGTGGGGATGCCGTGTGTGGCTAAGTATGAAGAAGACGGTCAGTGGTACAGAGCCCAGGTGCGCTCCTTCACTCTGCGAGATGTGGATGTGTATTTTGTGGACTATGGCAACACTCAATCAGCCCCTGTGGACAGCGTCCTGCAGGCAGAGAGCAGCTTCGTCACCAAACTGCCAGCACAGGCTGTCCACTGTACCCTGCATCTGCTGGGCTCTGTCAGGGACCTCGAGGCGGTGACGGAAGCCTTTTCTGAGTTCACAGGGGACGAGGAGCTGGACTTAGTCGTGAAGTCTCGAGAGGGATCATGCCTTATTGTGGACCTGCTGAAGGCCGGGGTGTCTGTGACGGAATTCATCAGAAGCGGAGGTGTAGCGTCCGTGCCCAGTGGCGGTGGAGCCTCTGTTCCCAGTGGAGGTGGAGCATCCGTACCCAGTGGCGGTGGAGCCTCTGTGCCCAGTGGCGCGGCTAGCAATGCCGCCTCTTTTAGAGCTTCCTCAGACAGACCGATGTCGGGCTACACACCCCAGGTGGTCAGCGCTGGTGTGACAATGTCTGCCTTTATCAGCTTCATCGACTCTCCCAGCAAGTTTTGGCTGCAGCTGGCAGGCTGTGAAGATGAACTGACATCCATGATGAAGTCCATCAGCCAGCACTACCTGAGCGGCCAAGAGCCTCCATTGGCCTACCCCAGTCCTGGCCAGCCCTGCGTGGCACTGTATGAGGAGGACAAGGCTTTCTACCGTGCCTGTGTCATCTCCGTCCATGGCACCCAGGTCAAAGTGCAGTTTGTGGACTATGGCAATGCAGAACTGGTCGACCGGGGCAACATCAAGCCCATCTCCAACACCTTCCTCATCTCCCCGCTGCTGGCCATGGAGGTGTGCCTTGATGGCTTCCAGAACTGCAGCATGACGGATGAGCTGATTCAGGCCTTTGAGAACTTGGTGACTGACCAAGAACTGTCGGTTACCTTCCGAGATTCCAGGAATGTGGTGGTGAAGGTGGGCAACGTGGATGTCACGCAGACCCTGCAGGCCCAAGGCTTTGGGGGTCCAGCACAGAAGGCATCACCCAGACCCCAGGCTGCGACACCTCCTGCCAACTTAGTTTCAGCGATGTACAAAGAAGCCAACCCCCCATCTGGATCTGCGGAGGCCATCCTCACTCACCTAGAGATCTCCAGCGGCCAGTTCTACATCCAGCTTCTTAGTTCAGAGTCCCAGCTGGAGCAGCTAGCCACCAGGCTGCAGGCAGTGTACAGTGCGGGTGGCCCAGACCTTTGTACACCCGCCCTGAAGGACACTGTTTGTGTGGCCAAGTTCAGCATAGACGGCTCCTGGTACAGGTCTGTGGTGGTCAATGTTCAAGGTCCAAAGGCTACGGTACGCTTTGTTGACTATGGCAACTGTGATGTGGTTCCCACCAACTCTCTCAAGAGCATCACTCCAGACTTGATGGATGCACCCAAACAGGTTTTCTTATGTACTCTGAAGGGACTGCAGACATGGAACCCAAAAATTGCAGAGGCTTTGGAGAAAATAGCAGAGGATCCTCTGAATGTGCGTTTTGTGTCATCGACACCTCCCTATGAGATTCAGGCATCGGTGAAAGGCCAGGACTTGCTGCAGTTGGTGCTGAGAGGCCCCAGTTCGCCACCAAAGTCCAGTGTCAAATCTCCTGGCTCAGAAAAAGGAAGTAAGCAATCCTCCAGAACCACAGATGCTGGACATGGCGGTGAACGAAGCCAGCGAGGCTTTGGCAGCAAGGGAGAGGAGGGAAGGGACTTCGGTGACAGAGGCGAAAGAAGGAATGGTGCTGACAGAAGTGAAAGAAGGAATGGTGCTGACAGAGGTGAAAGAAATGTTGGAGAACGCAGAACGTTTGATCACCAGCCACAAGATGGTGGATCTAGTGGTGGACGTGAAAGCAAGTTTGGTGCACAGTCCAAGGGAGCAAGAGCAACCCATGCCTTTGCCAAAGAGGACTGGGGCGACGGCCAGGTCAGCAGCACTGCCAGCCATGATGCTGCAGACTCCGGGCTGTCCAGGACTCCGTCTCCCACCAAGCCAGCCCCAGTCTTAGTCCAACAGTTTTTTCAGGCCCAACCGATGCCGACGGGCTTGGAGCAAGTCTACATCTCCCACATCGTGGAGGATGGCACCTTCTTCCTGCAGCTGACCAAGGATGTGCAGACTATTGACCACTTTTCAGAGAAGGTGTCCAGCGCCCCTGGCGGCCACCACCCTATGCCTGTGGCTGGTGCTGCCTGTGGAGCGATGTTCTCGGAGGACCGCAACTGGTACCGAGGCTTGATAAGGGCGGTGACTGGGACCCAAGCTGATGTCTTGTTTGTGGACTTTGGCAACAGTGACCTGTGTGAGGTGAGCAGCCTCAAGCCTCTGCCCGCCCAGCTTCTTACTCCGGCCCTGGCCTACCACTGCCAGGTGACCGAAACGGGACTATTGACCCCGGAGCAGCAAGAGGCCTTCAGAGCTGCCTCTGCTGATGCCGAGTACCATGCGACATTTCAGCCAGGTTCACCGCTCAGCGTCTCTATCCAGGACAGCCAAGGTACGAACCTAGCCCTAACCCTGTTCAGGCCCACCACCGTATGCCCACCCCTAGTTCCAGTCGACACTGTACAGGCCACAGTATCTCATGTAGGAGAGAACGGACACTTCTACATCCAAGTCAACAGCAGGGAGGATGCCTTGCAACAGTTATCCCAGGATTTGCAAGTCTGCAGTGAAACCGCTGAGACGTTGACCTCCTTTGACGAGGGTCAGGTGTGCCTGGCCAAGTACTCTGATGATGAAGCCTGGTACCGCTCGGCCATCATTTCTTCCTCGGAAACCTCCGCTGTGGTTTTGTTTGTGGACTATGGAAATGAGGAAGAAGTGTTGAAGGATGGCTTGAAAGTGCTGCCCCCTTGGTACATGGTGCAGCCTGCATTTGCTTATGATTGCCAACTGCAGGGTGTGAAGAAGTGGAAGCCAGAGCAGAAGGCCAAGTTCCAGGCCATGACCACAGACAAAATCATGAACGTCAGGTTCTTAGCCAACAAGCCGCCCTTCATAGTGGAGCTGACACGCAACATTGAACTTGATATTCTGGATGACTCTGCGCAGGCTGAAGGTGGTGAAGATGAATTTGTGGATGCGCAAGAAACGCCAGTGGAAAACGGGCAGGCTGTGGAAGAAGTGCCTGAAGATCAATCAGAGGCAGCGTGTCAGGAAGCTGTAGATGAAGGGCTGCAGGAAGTTGGGGAGCAACAAGCTCCACTTGAAGAAGGTCAGCAAACTCCAGTTGAAGAAGGCCCTCAGCAAACTCCAGTTGAAGAAGGTCAGCAAACTCCAGTTGAAGAAGGTCAGCAAACTCCAGTTGAAGAAGGTCAGCAAACTCCAGTTGAAGAAGGCCCACAGCAAACTCCAGTTGAAGAAGGCCAGCAAGACGATGCAGGGCAACAAGCAGCAGACCACAGTAGTGCAGTGAGCAACTTTAAAGAGCACAGGCCAGAACAAGAAGAGCCAAAAGACACTGAAGCTGTCGCCTCTGTTCACTCCAGTGTGGCGGCTGATGAGGCATCTCCAGCTCTTACACAGGATAGGCCAGAACAAGAAGAGCCAATAGACACTGAAACTGTCGCCTCTGTTCACCCCAGTGTGGCGGCTGATGAGGCATCTCCAGCTCTTACACAGGATAGGCCAGAACAAGAAGAGCCAATAGACACTGAAGCTGTCGCCTCTGTTCACTCCAGTGTGGCGGCTGATGAGGCATCTCCAGCTCTTACACAGGACAGGCCAGAACAAGAAGAGCCAATAGACACTGAAACTGTCAACCCTGTTCACTCCAGTGTGGCGGCTGATGAGGCATCTCCAGCTCTTACACAGGACAGGCCAGAACAAGAAGAGCCAAATGAGACTGAAGCTGTCGACCCTGTTCACTTCATTGTGGCGGCTGCCTTCCCTGGACAGGCACCTCCCGCTCTGGATGCCTGTGTTGTTTCCTTTGTGGATGTGAGAGGCATCTTCTACGTGCAGTTGACCAGTGATGATGAGACCAGAGAAGCGCTGTGCGAGAAGCTGCAAGAGGAATGTGAGGCTGTGGATTGTAAAATCCCTCAGCCCTCTGTGGGCTTAGCGTGCTGTGCCAAGTTCTCCGAGGATGAAGCGTGGTACCGTGCAGTGGTGGAGAAGGTGGAGGGAGACCGCGTGTTGGTGAGGTTTGTGGACCACGGCAACGCAGACCTGGTCTCTGCCGCAGACTTGAGAGAACTGTCCAGCGAGAGCCAAGCACTGCCCCCTCTGGCCTACTGCTGCTTACTGGAGGATTGTGATGCCGACACCGTCTCTAGTCAGCTGGAGGAGCGTGTCGAGGACCAGGTTCTGGCCATCACCTTCCAGACCACAAAAGATCCCCCGTTCACAGTGAACTTGCAGCTAGAAAATGGCTCCGATGTGTCCATCCTCCTCACCACCACACAGGAGAACATGAACCAAACATCTTTCACTTATGCAGGAGACCCCTCTGTCCTTGACCCTGACAGCCCGCAAAGGAAGTGTGTGATCCTGAATGTGGGTCACCGCGTGCAAGTGACCGTCAGCCATGTTGATAGCCCGTCCCATTTTTACGTGCATTGTGATCAGAAACTTGTAGAGCTGTCTGAACTGTCAGATGCCATGTGTGACTACTTCTATAACCTGCCTGAAGGAGAGGGTGTGATCACAGACCTGGCAGTGAACCAAATGTGTGCTGCCCAGTTTGGTGAAGTGGGGGAAGAGGAGGAGGAGAAGACATGGTGTCGCGCTCAGGTGACCAGTGTGAACACCGACTCAGGCACCTGTGATCTCTGGTACGTGGACTTTGGTAACACTGACACTGTGCCGTTCTCATCTGTTTGCCAATTGCCAGAAGAGTTCCAGCAGTTGCCGTGGCAGTGCGTCGCCTGTTGCCTGTCTGGCGTGGAGCATGAAGGGGATGACTGGACTGACGAGGCCCTGGAGGCATTTGAAGAGGTCCTCTCTACGAAGTAAGTTTTCTGTTGTTTTTGCTGCTGTTCAGTATGTGCAGCAGGTTTTATAGTAGGTAGTCAAAAGCCATTTTAAAAAAATGATTTCCTCATCACAAAACTGACATAGATTTAAAGAGCTTTTCATTCTGAACACAGTGGTATATTTTTTTCCCCCATAGGACAAATAGGTAAAAAGTTATTAATGTTTGAAAATGCCGAATGTTGGTGTTTTTTTGGCAACGTTTTGGAATTGAAGAAATTGACAACTTTGGAGTCTCAAAGTGAAGCCAATATTGATACCAGAAAGCTGATTTTTGACAGGTAACCCCTTCATATGTTATACTCCAAGCCCAATTTTCTTCAGGCCTATCCCATGTAATGTTCAGCCGTTTTGGTGCTTCAAAGTTGGGAAATCATCAAATTTGCAGTGCGTGCCGGCAAATTATAGGCCTACTAGTGTGCTACTACGCTCAGCACTCGTGTCGCTGAATAGGCCTACGAGTTGGCCATGGCCGCAACAAAACCCGAACACCGTTTGGGTACACTTTTCTACGGCAAAGCGCTCCGCGATAGAGTAATGCACAAATTAATAAATACCCTAGTTTTATAAAGGAAAGTGCTCTTTATTTCTTGCTAATTTTTAAACTTCTAGTTAAAATCAAACTTACATCAAAACCGCTTTATCCACTTTGTTCGGCTCGTAACAAAACTTTTCGTTGCCCACCATATTTATATGTAAATGAAGCTAAGTATCCGAACTTCTCATTGGTTCTTATTTTTAGGCCATCCAATGAAGTATCGCAAAGCGCTTAGACTTTGAAACGAGTCATCTCTCAGCAAACGATGGTGACAACTTTTTCGCAGCGGCATTCAGCGCTCGGATAGGGGCGTATTCTAAAGCTGTTTTCTCGGAATCTTTCGCATAAACATGCATTAAAAACAACACAGATGTAAAGATAAAGCTTTCAATTTTTATTTGAATACAGCCACTGTTCGTTTTGATGCAGTTTTACATTAATAATAAGTGTTGAAAGTGAAGTGAAAACTGAGTCAAAACTGCCGAGCGGACAAGAGCCAATGAAAGGCTTGGAGTACCTATTTATAGTAAATTTTTGGAGAAAATAATCTGTGCATGCAGTAAATACCTCCCCATTTATTCATTTATTTTGTGAGTATTCTACGCATGATAGTGGGCAAAGTTCTGTAAAGCACAGGTGTGTGTTAAAATTGCATTGTTCATGAATTTATTTTAATAAAATTAAGTATGATAATAGCAATCTATAATAATAAATGTGCAGCATGTATAGAATTAGAAGATGCAAATAAAGATAATATGAAGACAATTCCATAGGTTCTCTCTCAATCTCTGATTTTATTTGAACACAGATTGAATTGTGTTCACTGTGGGGCATTAAGTTTCTGCAGAAAATAATCAGTCAACTTTTGCTAACAACAATTCAGTGTGGGTAATTATATGATTGTGTAATGTGAACACTGAGTGAGTTGGTAGCAGTTTTTCATTTCAATTGTTTATCCAAACAGATGTCACTATTAGTTTGTAACTGCAATAGCTACACTGAAATAGAAATTTAGCTCCAGAAGTTTCTGCTTAGACATCTTTGTTTGTTCAGTCAATCAGTCATAGCTTTACAATAGCAAGCCCCAAACAGACATTTGTCGATTGTGACTTTAACAGTTCGTGATTAGACAAGTAAGTTGCTCAGTTTTATAACTATATTGTGTCGCTGGATTACAAAATAAATGAAAGAAAGCTTTACTAACAATGGCTCAGAAGCTTAACTTTGGCTCAGCAGTTTGTTTTTAGCCAGTCAATTTGCCGCTTAGTTTGACTTGTTGTGTAATATTAATAAATAAGCTTTTCTGTACAACCGCAGTTCAGACACATTTAAACTTTAGCCCACTATCTGAGATGGTCAGCTCCTGACATGACTTAGTGTTTAAATTAAAGACCAAGTTGATAAGAAGTTTAAAATGTACATGAACTCCACTGATTTGGAGCTGGTGTTTTTAATAAAGCAGTTTACGCAGATGCCTACTTCTACTAAACAGTGTTCCCGATTACGCACAGTAGTGCGTCAATTACGCACAAAATATGAAAAATGATGCAGAAAAATTTGCATGTGTGCGTCCTATGGACGCACACATTTTCTTCGAATCGCTGAAGTAAAAAATACTACCAACGAGTGGCGAACTAATTCACGGCATAATCAGAATCAGAACCCAACTGAGACTGCCATTGCAGACGATTAAAGATTGTGTCATGAGTTGTCGTCCTTAAAAATCGCATGCGAGCGCATTGTAAACTTCCTCCAAGCAATCCATTCACTGAACAGAAGAAATCTTCGTGAATCCATTCCTTGATTCCATCTAGGCTTAAATAAACATTTGATACATGTTTTAAATTTGTGGTTTTATATGTTTAGGATAAGTATTGTGACGCTTTAACAGAGTAAAAAAAAAAAAGAAGAAAAAAGTGAGGCTTGGACTTGTTTTTACATTTCTTTTTCCGATTTGGGGACTCTCAAAATTTGCACAAGGACTCTTAAAATTTTATACCTGGGAGTCCCAAGGACTCTCATTTTTTTGTTGTTGAGGGAACACTGACTAAATGAGTAAATAACTCTAATAAGTCCAACAAAGTGACATCCTGAGGTCTAAAGGCTAATATGTCAAGAAATCACTTTGTAAGTTGCGTCCTATTGCAGATCCTTTATAGCGGAAGTTTTGAGCGGTGGAGGGGACATTCCGTACTTGGTGAACTTGCTGGACCTGGGCATCTCTGTGGCGGAGCGCTTCCTGTCTTTGAACCTGCCGGGGGTGGTTGCTGGAGAGGTGAAGAAGCTGAAGAACGCGCACATCATCATGGCCTCGGAGTCTGACCAGTCCATAGTCAGTGACGTCAAGTCCCTCACACTGGACGATGGTGAAGCGGTTAGTGATGATTGATTTTCAGTGTAATAATAACAATATTGGTGTGTGCAGTCTTTTACTTTACCTCAAAACAAATGTTTCCTGCATTCCGCAGGGATGCTGAAAGAACTCGCGTGCTCACAGAATGCAAGTAAAAATCCTCTTGGGCGACCTAAATCTTGTAGGTGAAGGTTGTGTACATGAGTGTTTGCAAGTGGACGTTGCTGGCTCTCAGCAACCTATAATGAGATAATGTTTGTTGGTCATCATTTTCTTCCCTTTGTTTTCAGGACAAGGACCTCGGAGAGAAGGACGAGGTGGAAAATGCAGAGAAGGATACAGTGGATGACGTTGGTGATAATGAGCAAGAGTTCTCACTGCAGTTGCAGGCCTGCACCGCACAGATGGAGTCCACCATGCTGGATGAAACCACCACCACAGCTACTGCTACTACTACCACTGCTACTACTACTGAGGTAGGTTTGACATAACACCTTACTTTAGGCATTTTATATACATGTGTTTTGTTGATATTTTATAATGTTTGTATTCTATTTTATTTTTGTAAAAGGGGGTTCGATAAATTAAGAGTATAGCCTCAGCGTCCCCTACGTGGGATGTTTTTATTGTAAAGGGGCCGGCTGGTGGAGTGCCTTTAGTGTTACCACTAGGGTTGTTTCGGCGGATCAGGGGCGAGTCCTCTTTCAGCCAAGTTGTGGTCTTGAGTTTGTGGTCCTGATTGGGCTCTTTGCAGTCTGCTGGACCCTGTAAGCAATGAACAACTAATGCACACACACCTTATTTTTGAAAGGTGTTGGCTTGATCTTACTGGTTCCAGTGGAGCAACACTCGCTGTGAATTTGAAAAGGATCGGTGACACTGAAATGTGTGATGTTAGAACTGTTTAGCCCTTTGCCACTCGCAAGACCCATTCAGTCCCACAAGCTCAGTGCCTACGTTTCTTCGTAAGACTCGTTCAGGTCCAGCGAACTAACCTACCGCGTCGTAACTGTCTAGCAAAGCTGAACCACAATGCATCGATTTAAATTTTTTACTGGACATACTTCCTTTTCCTGTTTAGGTGATGGAAAAATTGCCACATTTGTACAGGCGATGTCCTTTTCATGTTTTTTGGTTTTTTTTTTATTCAGAAAGTTTTTGGCTTCATTTTCAGTGTCGCAAAGATGGTGGAGGAAGATATAGTTTTTGATTATCGGTGAAAGCGACAATGACAGTGACTTTATATGGGCTTTATTCTAGAATAATAGCAAAAGGAGAAGTGTCTGATGTTAATTTGGCTTGTCAGAATCCCTTTCATCAGGATCGTCAAGATCCAGCATCCAGAGAATCTCATCTTTTGACTTAGATATATTTTGTCATCGAAATTTGCCACACAGTCTTAGCTGATTGAACATGACCGGATGTGGCGATTAATCTGTTTTCAAGGGAAACAACTCAATTTCTGGCAAGCTTCTAAACAGGGAAGCAAGCACGAGTCTTCTAACCTTGTATCATTAAAACGATTCGTGATGCGACCTGTTGGTGAACGATGCTACGCTGCCAAGACTCCAATGGCGGCCTTTCATGGATGTGTTACTGGAGACAGAAGGCTGTAAAGTACACTACCTGTTGATGCTATGTAAGCCAGAAATGGTCACATTGGAAACTCCACTGCTTCTCCACACATTATCACTTCATTTACAAAGAGGATTTCGATGGAATGGTATTATAATAGGTTCCTTCCTCCAACCCTTCCTTTCGACACCCACACGTTGCTTTTCAGATAGTTAAGCATCACCTAAACTATTATGTTCACCAACTTTCCTATGTAAAACTTGGGCTCCCCAGATTTTGGAAAAGTTACTTTTTGACGGAAGGTTAAGATCTCAAGTGTTTTCAAAAGCGATTGTAATTGCAATTAAGGCCAGCTTCAGATGGCATTCAGAACACGTAGATCTATCTTTATCAGTATTGATCTGTTGACTGCTCTGCCTTTGGTGTGTTTCCGGTATAAGACCACCTCTATTATCAGACCGTTTTTTTCTCAGATTTTGGACGGTCGTATACCGGAGGTTCCACTGTATCTTTCTTCAGATAGAGGCTCGATTGAATTTAATCATACGAGTACCAAGCGTCACCTTTTCTCTATGCATTGTGCAAAAATGGTATTCAGAAAAAGCAGCCTCTAGACCCCTGACGGCCCAGCGAAGCAAGGCATCATGACGTGTTGTGTCACATGAGGCTGTCGTGTCTCGCTCGGACTTCTGCTAAAGAGCGACGTTTAGCATTTTGGCCAGCAGCTGTGAGCTCATAAACCTGTTTGCTAATTGTTGGGTGTGTTTAGAGTTTGTGTCACAAACTGTTGGCTGAACATTTGTGTTTGTTGTACAGAGGGGAGAAGCAGCCGCCATGATTGGAGAGGAAGAGGAGGAGGAGGAATTCAAGGATGTGGTAGAGGAGGAGGAAGGCATTTTCAGCAGCGATGACGATGTTCCATCAGCAACCCACTTAGAGGATGAGATCCAGACAGTTTATAGGTATGTCTTCATTCCCTACACTCTCACCTGTTTGTTTCCCCAGCTGAGGTGTATAAATAGTATCCCCAATTTGTGGAAATATAGTGCTTTACATTACCACTGTTTCTGTCATTTTTATTTGTTCTTTTTCGTTCCTAATCTGTTCTATCAATCTATCTTCTTCTCTAGACCCGTCACCTACCTTTTTTCTTGAAAACTTTCTCAAAACTTATTTGTATATGGGGTCTGTTGGGTCAGCTTGGAGATAATGGAAGATTTCTGCCAAATGGTCATTAGGGCTTTCTGTGGTATTATTATTTTAATTTAGCAATGTAGGCATTTTATATGTATGTTTTGTTTATTTTTTATAATGATGCTTATATTCTATTTTGTTTTTGTAAACCGAGGTTCCATAAAATAGAGCCGCATGGGACGCCTTTAATGTAAAGTGGCCAGTTGGTGGAGTGCTTTCAGTGTTACTAGGTACAGGCAGGCTATGTCTTCAACTGTAAGACAAAAGCTTCAGCAGCTGTTTTTCAGTTGCATTCCCTCCCTTGAATGTTATGAAACAAATTGTGCATGCACTACCACATTATTTGTACCGCAAAAAAGTTGAAGTTTTACCCTTTCCAATGATGTATTTCTGTTCGCTGTATGTTAAATGGGTGATTTTTGACAATTTTTTTAAAAAGGCTCTGGGTGGTTATTTCTTGATGTGAGCGTGGCTTGCCGAGTGATAAAAAAAACACACGGTGTGTTCCCTGCGCTGGCTATGTCTCCCCATTCAATGTACACAGCTAAAAATAGCACAGAAAGTGCATATAATTCCCTTCAAACTGATACTAATTTTGCCTGTAATTGAAAAAAATGAGTCTAAATCACAACAAACAAATTTTATGAGTCATTTTCGATCAAAAAGCGCACAAATAACCATGCAAAGCATATACTTTTTGAAAACGTTGATTTTTGCTCTTTCTAATGGTCTACGCGGTATCCTTGTGACGTCAGCAGGGCATCTTAGCTTTTGTATGAAACGAGCACAGCCATTGGTTGTTCTTCTCAGTCTTTGTCAAAATGGAGTCAGATTAGACGCAATTTTGGTAGAAAATAATACATACTTTGATGTATTTTTGCTGTAAATGTTGTTAGAAGGTTATATATAAACTGTGACAGCAATAATTGCACAACAAATTTAGTATTTTTCACAATCAAGGCGCTGAGGCACTCTTGCCTTTGACCTGTTGAGAAAATGGAAACGTAGCATTGACGTGCCCGATGAAAAAGTTCACTATGTGTTTTAACCAATAAATACAAGGACCATAAAATATAAAACGTGTCAATAAGTAGTTCAGACAACTGCTGATTTAATTGTAGCACTGGATGTTCAACTTTTAAATAAGATATCTGTTGCAAAAGTTTCATAAACAAATTTCCAAGGGAGGTAATCTGCTCGATAAACAGTACAGTGGTGTGGGAAAGCCCTATTACAGACTGTGAAAATATTATTACACTGAATGCAAATCAGCAAAAGTGAAGTTTACATCCTTGTTTACTGTTCTTACCCCAAAATAATGCATTTGGAAATGTTATTAGTGTTATTATAAATGTACACAGCCAAGATAAAGGCCCATATGAATAATATGATCTTCAAAACTGCCAATAATAATCATTAGCATTTGTAAGGCGCCTACCCTACAGATCTAGGCGTTAGAAACTAATACAAAGAAGCTCCTGTACTTTGTTGCCTAAAGTAAAACTTGCTGAATCAGACCTGCCTACTGCTACGATTTTGCCGTAGCAGCTACGAAAAATAAAGCTATGCAACGGCAAACAAAATTGCTACGGGAAAAAAAACCCGACCCTTTTTATTATAGATTTGCTATTTCGGAAGCGTATAGGAAGTAGGAGATGACAAGGGAGCGCTGCAGTCTTACCTTGGAACATAGGCTGATGGTCCTGTCTTTCCATATTGGCTTCAGCCTTGCCAGGGCAGCAGTTGTTTGTGCGATACTGAAGAGGACTTCCTGTCGGGATCCATTGTCTGATACAATGGCTCCTAAATATTTGAAGCTGTGTACTGTGTTGAGGGATTCCTATGGCTTGGACTTTGATGTCCATGTTGATGCCATTGGTGTTGTTGATCCATCATTTTTGTCTTCTCTGCACTTATTTCCATTCCATAGGCTCTGGAGGTGGTGTCAAGCCTCTGTACCAGCTGTTCAAGTTCTTGTTCCTCTCCAGCCAATCCATCAATGTCATCCGCAAAAAGAAGGTTGGAGATTGCTCTACCCCCTATGCTGTGTGTGACTGCGTGATCAGCAAGGGCATCTGACATGATGTGCTCTAGGAAGATGTTGAAGAGTGTTGGAGAGAGTAGGCATCACTGACGCACACCAATTGTTGTTCTGAACCAGTTTCCAATGGCGCTATTGTGGAGCACTGCACTGATAGCCTTGTCATACAGGCTTTTGATGACTTCAAAAATTTTAGGGCTGATGTTGTACACTTTCATGGTTGGCCCACAGCTGCATGCCAGACTCTGTCAAACGTCTTCTTGAAGTCTACGAACACATGATATAGATGTTGTTGGTGCTGTAGGTATTTCTCGCCGATTATTCTGAGGTTGAAAATCTGTTCAGTGGTACCTCACCCTGCCCTGAATCCTGCTTTTTCTTCAGCTATGATTTGTTCAGCTTGGGGTTTCAACCTGTCGAGTATTGAAGGGTTGAAGGGGAGATCATCCTGTCAAAATTCCACCCTTATGTTGCTGTGCAATGTGAAGAAGAGTGCAGGGACATAACTGAGTGCATCAGTATTAAGCAACCTTTGAACATGAGTTAAATTTTGTCAAAGTTTGTAGCTTGCAGCGAAATCGACCATTGCTGCATTTCATTGACTTGTCAGTATTTAGATGGACCTTTGAAGGTTGTACGGCACTTCCCCCTTTGATAGAAGTAAATTGATTGTTCTTGTATGGCCCACTTGCCAGCTCTACATCTTTTAACATTTTTTAATGATAACGTTCTAGTCTCATTTTGAATAGTTTTGTGTGGGCTTGATTGGCCTTTTAGCAGTGTGCTGGACCCTATGAACATTGAAAATCTATCTATTTAAAGGGTTGCTGAAGGCACTTTTTGTACATTTTGATGTGTTGTAACTCTTTGCAGGTTATGTAGTGTAATGCTGAATTGTTGCTTGGTTACAGCTGTGTGGGTGACACCTTGCGGGAGCTGGAGTGGCTGGATGTTCATGTGTGTGTGGCAGTGTCGGCAGAGGAGTTTTGGTGTCAGCTGCCAGAAGCCCGCACCATCCTGTTGGGCAGCACACTGGGCATCGAGAAGGCCCGTGGCACAGGGACAGTGAAGGACTTGAAGGAGGGAAATCTGTACTTGGTCTGTGACCCTCCGCAGGCAAACTGCAGAGGCAAGGTCCTGTCCTTGGAGTTCTGTGATGAGGACAAAGTCACGGTGCTGAAGCTGGACTATGGCACAGAGGAGAACGTGCCCAAGAGCTGCCTGTACCCTCTGTCCAGGCAGCAGCTGGACCTGCCTGCCCAGGCCTTCTGCTGCTGCCTGGACCAGGGGGAGGCGGTCACCTGCACCGCAGACTGGCTGAACCACCTCATCACCAGCGGTGAGGCCGTCGACACAGACCTGCAAGTCAAGGTGGTGGGTCGCAGGCCCAGCGGCACTGTTCTGGTGGACGTAAGAGTCAAGCCCACCTCCACCACCCCATTACCAGAGGAGGAGGAAGGGACGGCCGAAGGGGACACCACCCAAAAGGTGAGCAGCAGCGGGGAAGTGTCGATGGACGCGCTGGAGATCTCACAGCCGGTGCTACAATCCACCATCCTCGGCGACACGCTTTCCCAGTCACGCATGGACAAGTCTGATGGAGAGAGAGAGTACAGGTAATGCATACCCCGTAATACTTTATTTTGTCCAGTCTGGTTTTTTTTTGGCTTGTGTTAGTCCTTGTCAATATTTCTTTGATTAAAAAGAAGAAATTCTCAGTTGTTTTTTTAATGTTGTGTATTTACATGTTTTTCCAGCCACTTGACGCTGCAGCAAGGAAAGACCTACCAAGTGATTGTGATGCCAGGCGGAAAACCGGACTCTTTCTACGTGACTCTGGTGTCAGCCCAGGGCTTACTGGCCTATCTGGATGACGAGATCACAGCAGATGTTAGGGAGAAACTGGATGGAGCAGTTAGCTCTGAACAGCTCCTGCCTGGAGCTCCCTGCCTTGTGTACGACACCCATGCTCGGAGGTGGCAGAGGGGCATGGTCAAAACAGCCGATCAACAGTGCAAGGTGAGATAACAAGTTTTGATCCAAGTTCAGATGGTTGGATGTACTGTAACAGTTCTGTTAGAAAAGTATTTTTTGCAGGTTAACCAAGTGCCTGTGGACAGAACAATCCAGTTTTAACTGGCAGTTTTGGTACACTTCTGGAAATTTCTTTCAAGCGTTGGAATGTTATGTCCATTTCAAGGACCGATTCTGGATGTTACTTGAAAATAAAAGCCATGAGCAAACCTATTATTAGGTACCGGCAGCCATTGGCCTAGGGGACGGGAAAGAAGCCTACAGCTCTAAAAAAGCTGTTTTTCACATCGTTGTTTTCTTGAAAAAAATGTTTGTAAAATAAAGTTTTGTTCTTCATCTTTTTATCTGTATGGGTTTTTAATTTAATTATGGGCTGTAGTAGCTGTGTGAAACCGTCAAAAACACTAACCGACGCTCAAACTCGCGTTCATCGTCATGCGCAAATGGCGTACTTTTCCCAGTGCGATTACGGTCTGTTTAAAACAGCCGCCGCTGTGCTATCGCAGAACCAGATATAGCTATGCAAATTACAAGGTCAGCAAGAGGAAGCTACACAGTTTATTCACGTATGTTTCTTTTCCTGAATTATACCAGCGAAAAATGACAAAAATCAGCTTGAAAATTTGGCTATATTCAAGAGAATGTATCTCTTGAATTAAGAAATTGATCAAACATAAAAAAGATGCGCTGGAAAGTTCGTTTTTCGAAGAATTCATCGGTATACGGAACTACCGTGTAGCACTAATGCTGGAGCTTCGCAAGCCAATTGTAAACGAGTACCGTCTAGGTCACGTTCATCACTCATGCACACACACATCATGGCGGACTGTGAAAATGTATCGGCGACACGTGTTGGCGAATCTGCTTCATTTGTTTGCTGCATCAAGCCTAGGCTTGGTAAGTAGTCATATTCCAAGCTTAGACATATAAATTATTTGTTGTGTAAGTTCTGTAACTTCTTTTTCGTTATTTATGCCAAATGTTGACGCGATTGCAAGGCGTGCTTATCACATGGCCAGATAAAATGGTGCAGACAATAGGCACGCAAATCGAAGTGAATTCTATTTTTGTTCACGCTGATTGATGGATTTAAAACATAATGAATGAGAAGAAGAATATCTGCACAACCAGAAACAATAATAGTTTTGTCATTAATTACACAATGGATGAGGTATTTTTGGAAAAAATTGACAACATTCGTTGACCGGAAGTGCGATCTGCCATGAACGTAGCGTGTTTGTTTACATTGGAAACTTCGCAAATGAAGTTAATTTGCTGTACTTTTTACCTTTGTTTTCCGTCTCTCTCTCTCTTTCTCTCTGTTTTCAAGTATTTTTATTACCAATAGTGCGAATCAATGGTTGAGAAAGTTGAATACAGATCTCTGGCTCTTTGATTCAATACAATTTGCGTTCCTTGAGTTTTATCTTTTCAAGAAAATCCACTGCTTCATTTATTTATTATTTTTAAAATTTATATTTCAGATGATGCACACTTCCAGAAAATGAAATCTGCTTTCAAGACTGGAAGAGGTGCACCACCAAAGATTGTTCGTGGACCACTGACAAACAGGCTTGCCTTACAGCTGGAACTTTTGCGCATTGAAACAGGCATATCGTGGAGTCAACTGGAGGCTTTTTTTCCAAAGACTGTGGATGTGAATCCATTGCAAGGACTAAGTTTCAAAGCAGAAATTGAAGCCACAGTAAAGGAAGCAGCCAAATGGAAAGACGATGCAACTTTTGATGAATTTTTGAGTGTGGACTTAGGTCAGTCCATTTTGGGAAGGAATGTTGGCTTTCACCTGTTGAAACACAGAATTTCAAGGCACCATCTCCTCAATCCAGATCTTCTGAAGGAAGTACAGCCCCCGTCTGAACTTGTGAATGACCTGGTGATTGATTTGGTGGCTTTCTCAAACAAAGAATCTGAAATGACATTGTCTAAAACCCGCACAGTCCTCCACTTTCTTGGTGCAGATGTATCGCAACTGAATGATCAGCAGCTGAGCTCCAAACTGAAAACTTTGTACAAACAATACCAGTCTCACAACAAGAGCATCAAGCGCCCTGGGGGAGAAGATAAGATGAATTTATTTCTTTCTTCAGCACCTGACTTCACTAACAAGAGCTTGTGCACACAGTCATCATCTGCTTGGCATTCGCCAGAAAATATAAAATTAGCTGGAGCAGAAAGAAACCAAGCAAAACTGAGACGTCAACTCGAAGAAACTGAGTCTGAGCTTGCGCAACAAAGAAACACCATTGCTGTTTTGAAGGAAGAAATTAGCTCTCACAATCACCGGTTCCAGAAGCTTCTTGAGCAAGCTAACCAACATCAAACTGAGTTGATTAATTGCCAAGAAAAGATCAGGCAACTGCAGGCTGAGAAGCAAGAAATGAGAGGACAGTTGCAAAATGCACGGGATACAGTAAGAGCTACCAGGGTAAGCAGTTACTACAAGCGGCTTCAGAGACGAGAGAGAGAAATTATGAAAAAGCAGGCTGCACTTCAGGCTCATGAAAAATGTTCTGCAGCATCTAGAGCTCTACGGAGAAAGATTAAGCTCCTCCAAACAAGTCACTCCAATGCCAAGGCAGAACTCGCAAAGCTTCGTCCACTTAAAACACAAGTGCTTGAACTGCTGAGTGAAAATGACCACCAAGCTGAGCAACTGCAAGAAGAAAGGGTCATCAGACTGAAAGACCCAGTAACAGGTCACTTCACTGAAGAAGCCAAATTATTAATTATGGAGCTTGTCGGTCAACAGGAGGTATCCTCGGAGAGATGCGGGCAGGTGATTGCAGCAGTATGCCGACACATTTTGAACGCTGCGGTTCCCCTGAATGATCTGCCATCAGCTCGCAGTGCTATTCGCTTTGCTGATGTAGGACATGTCTTGAGCAAAATGCAAGTGACTGATGCTATCCTAAAATCGGACCACTTCGACCTTCATTCAGATGGCACAACCAAATCTGGCAAGAAAGTGGTAGGCCATCAAGTGACCCTGAGCACCGGTGAAAGCCTTGCCTGTGGATTTACTGTTGTAGCTGCTGAAAATGCCACCTGCCTGGTTGACATTGCCATAGGTCTACTTGAAGAGTTGTCTGCTGTTTTTGAAGATGATGAAGAAAAACAACATGAAGTTTTTATTGAACTTCTTCAGCGACTCAGTGCGTTGATGTCTGACAGGGCAGCAGTAATGAAGGCATATGGCAGGCAGCTGAACATCACAAAAAGAGATCTGCTTCAATCAGATGACAATCTTTCATTTCTACACTGCAATGCTCATTTTTTGTTGGGCCTCGTTAATGCTGTCAGCAAGGCCTTCAAAGACGTGCAGAAACCAGACCAACCACTGGGAAGAGAAAGCCATGCAAAGTTTGCTGGAGGCAGGTCCAAGAGTGAACATGCAGTCTCACGGTGCATCCGTGAAGCCTGCGCTTGCCTCGGGCCAAGGGGAGATGAACGCTACAGCTGCAGAGAACACTGGCTAGCATTCTGCATGATGAACAACATGCAGTCTCCAGTGACTTCTTTTAAAGGCAATAGGTAAGAGCATTTTTTCCCCATGTTCCACCAGTGTGTGCGTTTGTCAGAAACAGTCATATACATGTGCAATATCCTCTCTCACTACACACAGAACTTTAATTTTGGAGACAACCAATGAACCATTCTTACACACGTCATGTGGCATATCAATACACCAACCACTGCTGTTTTCCACATTGTATACAACATCAATGAATACACCAACCAACCAAACACTAATTAGTAATCAATCAATAATTTTCTGGTTTAAGGTTCAACAACCTCTTTCAAGCCGCCGCAGCTCTTCACTTTCACAGGCAGGATATCTTGGAATTCCTGCCAAACTACATGGATGCCTTGAACTGGAAGCAGGATGGGATATTGGCTGATCTGCAGTGTGATGTCGTGGACAATCATCTCATTGCGCTGGGTCTCATATACTTCCGCCTGACTGGACCATACTGGCAACTACTAGGCCAAGGTGTTCTGTACCTGGACTTCTACGCATACGTTGTCTTGATGAAGCAGTTCCTGGAGAGGTATGTTTTTATTTTTTTTTCCCCACAACTGTTATTTATGTTTATTTATTTATTTACTGTTCATCAAAATAGTCAAACGCACACACAAATACTGATGCATCTTTGTTTATTTGTATGTTTTCAGGTGGTCTGTCAGTCCTGCAGATGCGTTCACATTGGACTTCGAGCCGCTGTTTGACATCAGGATGATGCATGAAAATAATAGGATCTACCTGTCACTGCTGGACATCAGTGAAGAGCGCAAAGAGGCGGTGCAGACCATCCTGAAACACCTGTCTGCTGCTTTCCTGGAGGTTGTTAAATGCCAGCTGGGTGACTTCCTGCCACCTGAACCGGGCAAGGAGGGGGGAAAGTACTTTGCTGTGGATGATGAGGACTTACGCCAAAGGCTCCAATCATCAAAGCTCACCAATCTTGTGGGAGAGCAATGCTTTGGGGATCTTGATTTCAGTGTGTTTAAACGTCGAAATGCTTCCTCACATCATCATTCCGCCGTGAACCTTATGCAGCGAAACAGGACAATCTCAGGTTGGTTTGTTACACTGCCTGAAGATGAACAACGAACCATGTTGACCCAAGCCACATCAAGAGCAGCCAGTCTGAGATGCAAACACCATGAAGAGGAGATCCAGGCAGTACTGACACGACAGCAACTGTTGCAAGAAGTGCAGCGAAAGAAAGCAGCTGCAGCAGACAAGCGTAGACAGCGTGTTGCTGGCATTATGGACCGCCTTCGACCACATCATGGGCCTTGTAGAACTGCAGCAGACATTGCCCACCTCATGCAGACTTACAACACCAACGGAAGAAAGGAAGATGCCCTGAAAGCTGAGATAATGTATCACAAGCTTGTCTTGAAGGAGACCTCACCATTCCTGAAAGCGTCCGTAAAGCTTGCAGACCTTGCTCAGAACCTGCAACTGTTCCTTCAAGGGGCTGAAGGAGCAGACCTGCAAGTTAGCGAGGAGAACATGGAAGAACCTCAGCTTGACAGAGACATGGAAGTTGACACAGACACAGAGGAGGAGCTCGGACCAGAAGAACAAGAGGCCGTGATTAACCTGGTAGAGCTGACCTATGACAACATACATCCTGGGTCTTGCGTCCTTGTTGGGTACGAAGAGGACTACCATATTGGGGAGGTGGAATCTGTCTTGGACAAGAACCTTGCCTGCATAAATTTCTTTGAAAGATGCACAGTCAAGCAGGACATGTTCAAATGGCCAACCAGACCTGATCGGACCCAAGTACATTCAAAATTTGTCCTTGCAGCAGACCTGCCCATGACGTCCACCAATGGCAGAATATGGACTCTCCAAAATTCTGCATATTATAATAGACTGTTTATGACTTACCACAGAGCCTATTTTCAGTAGCCACACTAAGGCCACCAAGAGAACAGTCAGTCTATATTTCTCCATGTTGACTATTGCTGATCGGAAGTGCATATTTTGATCGGTTTATGTTCAGCTGAAGAGAATAAACAGAATGATAACCTTAAAATAATCCTTCTTATCCATTTCTGTTATGTCCATAGTTAGCCCTGCCAATGTAGCATAAGCCTTCAAAATTTCTTGGTAATCCTTCAATTGGTTCTTGAGATATGTGCATGCAAATTACACCACCCCCCATCATAGCCCGTTTTTCCGCTTGGCAAATTGATGATTTTGTCAACTTTGCTACATAACTATTCAAAAACTAAAGCAAGGATACACTCCAAAATAATTAGTTTTGGAGGATGTAATAAAAACTAAACACAAAACACATTTGTAAGCTTATCTCTGTCTCCATGCTGACATAGCAGCCTGTCAAAAATGCACTTTTATTCAATTTGTACGGGTTGAAATTTTTATTTTTGCAATTTTTGACAAGCCAGCTCTCACTCATTATTCTTGCTATCAGGATCATTTCTTCTAAAATCTCATTTGTAGTATATACAGAGTTGGATAATACCTTTCATGTATTTTTATTTATTTTGCAGACTGTTCTGTAGGTCTCTGAAGTTGCAAGAATTTAAGTATAAACGTACGCGGACACAGCAAAGTACATATAAACGAGCATATCTTGAGAACTAATAGACCTAGACACTTACTTTTTGTTTTGTTTTGTTTCTTTCAATATACTAAATTTAATCATAATATTTTTTTTATACTTGTTTAAAGATAAAATTTTGGCTGCCGGTACCTACTATTATTGAATACAAAACTAGAAACAAATCTTACAAGATGGTGGAGCACGAGAAGATTCAGTAATAATGGGAGTCGCAGAAAATGTTCCTAGTGCTAGTGTTTACCCTAGAAATACAAAAAATGAGGAATGACAGGGTTTTTTTATGCCATGATTTTATGTTCTTTTTAACTTACGGATGTGTGGAGTTGAGTAACTGCAGCAATGTTTTTTTTTTTCAAAATTGTATGTCCTCTGTGATTGTGCTTAATGTTTCAACCACGTCTGCAAGATCTTTTATTTGAAGTCTTCAAAAGGTATTGCGTTGAGTACCTTCATTTCCATATGCAATGTATGTGGCCATTTCCTATCCTATCCTATTCCTATCATATTTCGTAACTCGGAGGTCGTAGGGGCACTACAGATGATCGTTTAACCACCGTACTCCATCTTTCCCTGTCCTCAGCAACCCTGATGGTTTCGCTCCATGCCAAACCAGTCCATTCTCGAATGTTGTCCTACCACCTCTTTTTTGGTCTTCCTCTTCTTCTACTTCCTTGCACAGTGCCTTGCAGGATGGTCTTTGCAAGACCTGATGATCTGGTGACGTGGCCATACCATCAGTTTCTTTTTTTTCACCACTGTGAGCAGGTCATCGTGTTGTCCAATGGCTTGTGTGATGGTCTGTCGGATGTGATGGATATGGCCATTTGGCTGAATAAATTCTGTATTCATTTTGATTACACCCTTTCTTTCTCATTTTTATTCTTCCATTTTGGTAATTTTATTTTTTTATGATCAGCATTGCTTGTGCTATTAAAAACACCTTGTTTTGTGAACTCTGCTGATCAATAGCCCTAAAAAAAAAAAAGTTCTGATCGGACATCTGTGAAAACATAAAACTCTTGTCTTTGTATTTTTTGTGTGCATTTTCTGTACCAACCTTACACCTTTTAAGTGTGAAAATTCAACATCGGATGCCATTTTGCATCACAATAATACAGATGTAGAGTCTCATTTTGTATTTTAATTGTTTTTTTTCCTGTGCGAGGTGTGAACAATTTGCAGAGTTCCTTCCCTTGCGTTGAGTACTAAATAAATGGAAGCTCAAAACTGGCACGAGTGGCATTGGGTTAAGCAATCTGTTATATTTTGTATGCCTGTGTCAGGTGTACTGTGTGGATACGGGGTCTGTGGTGAAGGCGGAGAAGGAAAATGTGCGTGAGCTACCCCTACGACTGCTGGACACCGCCGCCCAGGCTATAGGCTGTTGTCTGGCTGATGTTCAGCCTGTGGAGGACAGCTGGAGCGATCAGGCCATCTCCACTTTCAGAGGTTGGTCTCAACGCTATTATGAGCAGATTTTGATGGCTGTGCCATGACAGTGTTATGCTGTGCAAAACATCCTACACTCCCACTCTTGTCTTTTACAAAGAACCACTATGTTTGTAACTTCTCTGAGAGAAAGGAGATTGTAGCAGTATGCCATGTCGACTAATTTACATCGTAATACATGTATTATGTTGGAATTGTCTTGCCTCACTGCTGAACTGAACAAACAGACCCAGCCTGCAGCTTTGTAATTTATTTATTTATTTTCTGCCTTTTATTAATTTTTTTTTTTTTTTTTTTTAAATTGTCTTTCAGAGTTTGTAGAAGAGAACAACCCACTAAAGCTGAACATCTGGCAGATTGACGATGTGTACCGAGTGACCCTCAGCGTGGAGGAGAAGGTGAGTGGGGGAGAGTCCACCATCAACCAGCTGAGTGGAGACAAGTCCATCAACCGCATGCTGGTGGAGCTGGGCTTTGCCGAGGCTGTGGACGGCTCACCCCTAGACCTGGAGCTCCAAGTGGATCGCACCATCAACCAACCAGAGAAGATGGCCGAAATGGGTAAGGAGATGGTGTGTTGAGCTGCAGGCTGAACCTGCCCAATACACAAATGTGCCAAATCCATCACGCTTGGGAGTGGAATTCTTGTACAAATACACAAACGTGTTAGATCCATCCTGTACAAATACAAACAAGATGGCAAGCCACTCAAATGTATTTCCAGACACTCGCACTCGTAGCTGTAATATAATGCATTTTCCAAAGTATTAATGTTGTAGGCGATGTGATGACTCAGCTTTATCATAATGAAGCAAAGGAAAATAGGAATGATGGGCCACAATCTTCAAGCCAAATGTTTAGCAAAAAATGGCACAGCCAATTTTTAGATTTGGCACAAAACTTTGTCTAAAAAACAATGAAGTGCAATAACCTCGATCCCTTTGAGAAAGTACAAACCAGTTGCTAAAGTTTTTGCAAAGTACAAATGATAAAATGAAAGTTATTTTTTACATAAGGCCAAAAGTGTGTTTTGAACAAGCCATGGACCAACTCTTTTCAAGTACATGTGTACTAAAACTCCACAAAATCTCTTTAGCCGTTTTTGAGATATTGAGTAAAACATGTTATGAACAAAATAACTCCAGTGACCTTGACCTTTGAGGTAGAGGAAATAGGATGGCACTAACCTGGGTTATGTTCCTAGGTTATGTTCCTATGAAATTCAGTTTAATGGTTTTCGACGGACCGACATTTGGTGACTTCTAATTCTCGACTCTTTTTAAAATGTGTATTTCATCTATATATCGTCGGTGTCCATTCAAAACCTCGTAACTCCGAAAAAGTAGTTTTTGCAATCTTTTCATGGTTATGTCCCTTGAATTTTTGCGCTTTTTTTATCAGAAGCTCGGAATTCATAGCTCAGTTAGAAAGCATCAGTAATACAAAATATCAAAACCTCGTATGTCCCAACAGGTCAAACGATTTGTATCAAAATCTCGTATCTCACTTACGAGGTTTTTATCATTTGGAATAAATTTCTAAAACCTTGTAACTCAACTTACGAGGTTTCATTCTAATAAATGACGCGCTAAGAAGTTGAGTTGACGTCACTTACGCGGTTTTTGTTATTGTCATCGTGGAAATGTCAGCTGCTTCTGGTCATTTTTTTTTTCTACATTTTGGTGAGTACTGATGATACATGTTGTCCTTTTATTCAATCATGATTTCTTCTAGATTGATATCGTCCAGATCTTCTCCATATTACTCTTCAGGAATAAACGAACAGGCACGTTATATCACACTCTGTGACTAAATCTGACACTGAATGAGTGCAGTCAAAGGCATACTGTGGCATAATTCTAAATAATTTACAAAAGAATACATAATAATATTGTGTGTTTTTAGTTTAATGCCCGTCACCCCTGCCAGGGTATGGGCCGCCAACAACAGCTCTCCAGAGTCCTCTGTCCTATGCCATTCTTTCTAACTGACTCCAGGTGTAGCCCATGTTGGTGGTGTCGGCCTCGAGGTCGCGTCGCCAGGTGTTCCTTGGACGTCCTCTCTTTTGCTTTCGCTGGGGGTTCCACTTCAGTGCTTGCCGGGTGACGTTCGTCGCTGGTTTGCGTAGGGTATGCCCTATCCAGCCCCATCTCCTTTTCCTGATTTCATCTTCAGCAGGGAGTTGGCGGGTCCTTTTCTAAGGTTGGCGTTGCTGATGGTGTCGGGCCAGCGGATCTGGGGAATCCTTCTGCGGCAACTGTTGATGAAGGACTGGACTTTTTTTTTATGGTGGTCTTGGTTGTCCTCCATGTCTCTGCTCCATACAGTCAAACTGACTTCACATTGGAGTTGAATACCCGTATCTTGGTGGCCAAAGACAGCTCTCTGGAGGTCCAGATGTTCTTGAGCTGAATGAAGACAGCTCTTACTTTGTCGATCCTAGCCTTCACATCCGCATCTGTGCCGCCCTGCTGATCAATGATGCTACCCAGGTAGGTGAAGGACTGCACTTCTTCCAAGGGACTTCCATTCACGATGACTGGTTCGGTACTGATGGAGTTGATCTTCAGGATCTTGCTCTTGTCCTTGTGGATGTTGAGGCCGACCTCCGACGATGTGGCCGCCACTGCAATTGTCTTCTCTAGCATCTGCTGTTGGCTATGGGAAAGAAGAGCAAGGTCGTCAGCGAAGTCCAGGTCCTCGAGCTGGTTCCACAGTCCATTGGATTCCGTTCCTACTTTCCCTGGTGGACATCTTCATAGCCCAATCTATGGCGATGAGGAAGGGGAAAGGTGACAACAAGCACCCTTGTCGGACTCCGGTTTTCACCTGGAAGTTGTCTGTGAGCTGTCCGCCATGGATAACTCTGCAGGACATGCCGTCATAGGAGTTCCTGATCAGATTGACCATCTTCGTCGGGATGCTGGTGTCGAAGGAGCTTCCAGAGGGTATCTCGATCCACGCTGTCAAACGCCTTCTCATAATCGACGAAGTTGATATACAATGGCGAGTTCCATTCCAGGGACTGCTCCACGATGATGCGGAGCATTGCTATCGGGTCCGTGCATGATCTATTCTGTCGGAAGCCTGCCTGCTCGTCTTGTAACTGTGGGTCGACAGTATCCTTCATCCTTTCCAAAAGGACCCGCTTGAAGACCTTCCCAGGCACAGATAGAAGTGTGATGCCCCTGTAGTTGTTAATTGCTGAGGTCACCTTTCTTGGGAAGCTTGATCAGGTAACCTTCCTTCCAGTCTGCCGGAACATCTTCTTCCTCCCAGATCCTCTCAAAGAGTGGGTACAGCATCTCCACTGATGCTTCCAAGTCCGCGTTTAGAGCCTCTGCTGGGATGTCGTCTGGTCCAGCGGCCTTTCCGTTCTTCATCAGGGTGATGGCCTTCTTGATCTCTTCCTTGGTCGGTTTCTCACAGTTGATTGGAAGATCCACATTGGCTGGTTCAATGACTGGGGAATTCGTTGGTGCTGGTCTATTCAGAAGTTCATCAAAGTGTTCAGCCCATCTGTTCAACTGCTTGTCTATACTGTTCATGGTGTTTCCCTGCTTGTCCCTAACAGGTCTTTCTGGTTTGCTGAACTTTCCGGAGAGTCGCTTAGTGGTGTCGTACAACTGTTTCATACTGCCGCTGTACGCTGCCTGTTCCGCTTCAGCCGCCAGTCCATCCACGTAGGCCTTCTTATCTTTTTTTATGCTTCTTTTCACTTCTCTATGGGCTCCTGTATAGTCTTCTTGGGCCTTGGCCTTAGCTGCTCTGGTTCTGCTGTTGTTGACTGTTGCCTTCCTCTTCTTTCTTTCTTCTATCTTGACCAAGGTCTCTGCTGTGATCCCCTCTTTCTGTTGATGTTTCTTTGGCCCCACAACTTCTTGGCATGACGATCTTAGTGTCTCTTTCACTTTCTGCCACCTGTTGAGTACACTGTCTTCTTCTTCTTCAAATAATTCCTGAAGCACTTCGAACCTGTTCCTTAGCGCCAGAATAAACTGTTCTTTTGTCTTTGGGTCTTTCAGAAGGCTGATGTTGTACTTCATTCTTCTGCCTGACGAATGTCCTCTTCAGCTTCAGTTTCGCCACCACCAAGTGATGGTCGGACGCCACGTCTGCTCCTCTTCTCACTCTAACGTCTTGCAGGGATCTTCGGAATTTCTTGCTAATGCAGATGTTGTCGATCTGGTTCTCTGTCGCATTGTCTGGAGATACCCATGTACTCTTGTGGATACGCTTGTGACGAAAGATGCTGCCTCCGATGACTAGGTTGTTGAGTGCACACAGATCCGCAAATCTCTCTCCATTCTCATTCATTACTCCTAAGGCGTGGGTGCCCATAACTGGTTCGTAACCGGTGTTGTTAGACCCAATCTTGGCATTGACATCTCCCATGAGGATGGTGATATCCTTGTCTGGGTAGGTCTCAAGGATCTTCTGTAGTCTGCTGTAGATGGTCTTTAACATCCTCTTCACTGTCGTTCGGTGGAGCTTAGAACTGGGCAAGGTTCATCTTGATCTTCCTCATCTTGGTACGGAAGAATGCTGTGATGATCCTGGGGCCATGGGCCTCCCATTCTATAAGTGCCCTCTGTGCCTGATTGGACAACATAAAGCCTACTCCCTGTGTGTGGGGTGCATCGTTTTCTTCGTGCCCGGAGTACAGCAATAGTTCTCCTGTCATCAGTCGCCTTTGTCCAGCTTGGGTCCATCGTGTCTCGCTGATGCCTAACACGGTCAGGTCATTATTCCTCATCTCAGCTGCTACCTGTGCCGTCTTTCCTGATTCGTACATGGTCCGAACATTCCATGAGCCGATGGAATTATTATGGTAATAAAAGTCCATTTAACCCGTTACGGTAATAACAGTTGATTAAGACTATTACGTTAATTAAAGTTAATTTAGACTATTATGTTATGGTAATAAAAGTTCATTTAGATTGTTATGTTATGGTAATAAAAACTTCACATAAGTGTAATGTGTTACTTAGCTTACATCTTATAATTCATTTCACAGGAAATTTCCGAGAAAGGATTTCGTGCTATTTTAAGTACAGGGCTTGTAGCCTACTGGTCAGAAGGACATTATTATGTCAGTGATGAATGCAACAACGCGTTAATTGATTGCTGGGTGTTACAGTATTAATCTATCAATGGCTTATAAGCCTATTTCAATTTTGTAAAGACAAGGGCTGTGTCTGCATTATTGAATAAAACAACTTTGGCAATGTTTTCAACTGCATTTTTCGGTCTTTTATTTTGTATTAATGTTTCCTTTGTTGTTTGCTATTGTGACTAATCCTTATAACTTGCAACTTCAAGCTCAAACAAAACAGTCAAAACCTCGTAAGTTGCAACTTCCAGCTCATACAAAATAGTAAAAACCTCGTATGTGAACATTTTTGTCTATTTCTCAAACAAGCATGCGCTCTAAATCTTGTCACTATTACTGCCAAATTTCCTGTTCAATACTGAATACAAATTATACTTAAACCATTTGTTTTGGTGACACCTGATTTTTTAAAACAGTTTTTTTCATTTTTCTCAAAACTGTATTTTGGGACATACGAGGTTTTGAATGGACACCGACGATATATAAATTGCTTAGCCGGAAGTCCTTCTTCGCCTCTACTGTAAAGTTTGTCTCCTATGGACGCTGATCTGGGCAGGTGCTGGGTGCTGTGAATCGGCCCTTTGTGTGCTCAAAACCCACGAAATCGTTATAGCCGACATTTCCTTACCGAACGTTTAACCGTTTCTGAGATAAATAAATAAACAAAATGTCCACAAACTGCAATAGCCTCATTCCGCGCGCTTCCAATAAAAATCAAATTGAGGTTTCAGCATGTTTTCCCATATAGACCAAAAAATTTATTGTTTTTGTACGAAGCATTGATAGCTCAGTTGGTAACATCTCCGCCTACCGTTTAGGGCGACCCAAGTTCGAATCCGACGCGGGCCATATTTTTTTTTTCCCACTACAATATGGATATTTTTCTTTTTAATTTAGGCTTTTTACCTTTATTATTATTATTATTATTATTATTATTATTATTATTACTATTATTATTATTATTATTATTATTATTTATAATATTATATCTTATATCAAATTTTCTTTTAAAACCTTGGTGTTTATGATTTCTATTTGTATTATTCTATATTCAATATTATTATTATTATTATTATTATTATTATTATTATTATTATTATTATTACCAAGGATCGGGATGGGGTGGTACGTTATAATTATTATTATTATTATTATTATTATTATTATTTTTATTATTATTATTATTTATAAACTAATAATACTAATTAGTATTATTATTATAATTATAATATCTTATATCAAATTTTATTTTAAAACCTTGGTGTTTTTTATTATTTCTATTTGTATTATTCAATATTATTATTATTATTATTATTATTATTATTATTATTATTATTATTACAAGGATCGGGATGGGGTGGTACGTGTAGGTAAAAGGGGGCTACGGGTAGGTTTAAAGGGGCATGGGTAGGAATAACGGGGATACGGGTATATATAAGGGGGTATGGTGATGGTCGATTCCTTTCATCCATACCTGCGAAACGATCAACGGGGAAGTATCAAGGAGGGTACAGGTACGTTACAAGGGGGGTACGAAAGGTATCAAGGGGTTATGGGGAGGTATCAAGTGGGTTCGGGGAGGTATCAAGGGGGTATGATGAGGCATCATGGGGGGGGGGAGGGGACGGGGAGATATCAGAGGGGGGGGTATGGTGAGGTATCAAGGGGGATATGGGGAGGTATCATCGTCCAAATGAAACTCGCAGACAACAGTTGTCTCTCTGTCTACATTTTAAACAGCAAACTGTGTACCCTGGCTTGCCAGGGTACAAAAACCACTAGTGGAGATATAAATGTTTGTGCATGTTTCAGTCTGATAGCACTGTCCACCTGAGTTAGGCGCTTCCTAACATATATTAATGCTTCAGTGTGGAGATTTTACCTTTTAGACATTGACCAGTTCTGTGAAGTTACTGTTGATAGTTGGCTGAATTTTGTGAGTGTTTTCCTTTTGTTATAATGCAGTTAGGATAACGCCCAATAGGTTTATATAAACGTCATAAACTGCAGCGGTGATGTAATTTTGGGTTAGGGGATACACTGCAACATAGCACAATTTGTTACTTATGTAGGCTTTGAACTGTTTACAGAACATTCCTTTTCTGAAGTGTCGTGCTTGCATGAAAACTCTTACGAGGAGAGTGAGACAGAGGATGTGAAGGCGCCAGAGGAGAAAGATATTAACGCCGCAGGTGACGCTACCAAGGCCTTTGCCACGGAGTCAGATGAAGGTAAAAGGATTGTTTTGCCGTCTCTATTTTTCTGTCAACATTGTTTAGGGAATGGTTGGTTACCTGGTTTTAGACATTTGTTTGGATCGGCAACATCCATCTGGATTGGCAACATCTATCGGGATCAGCAATATTTATCTGGATCATGATTAATCTGTAGCAAACCAACCCCTCCCCCCCCCCCCTTCTCCCTTACCCTCCCCCCACCTCTCCCTCCCCCACTACGGTGCAGCAAGTTTCTTCAATAGAGTGAAGTTGGCTGCCTACACAACTAAGAAGAACTGACAACAAATATTATTACCTCCTAATTGTATGCCTTTTTGGACAATAGCTATATTATTGACAAGAATCTGTATTGGTTCCAATAATTCTGTTTATTCCATGGGGTATCGAGAATAGTGCTATGTGATGATGACAAGGGTCATGCTAGGACTTAAGGTTTGGGGTCCTGTACCCACACCAAAATGGTTGTAGAATGTAAATGTACTCGAAATATTGCAGCAAGTGCCACCTGTGTTGATGGGTACAAAGGCAGACTGGGCTTGGAAGTGATGGGCAAATGTAGGAAAGTACTGGAGACCAAAGTGACAGTACTGATTCTTATCCATTGCTGTTATATGTTTGGTTTGTACAAACCCATTGTGACCATGACTAAATAGTTGGTGTTATTTTTGTTGGACAGAAGCGAAATAGTGTAAGTATCGGTTCGCTTTGCAATGGTGTGGGCTCACATGTACTCTTAGCTTCATAGCTTCTGCATATTGTCTTCTCTTTGCACCTGCACTTTCTTTGTGTAGTGTTGTTTCAGTTTGTGTGAATGTGGCTGTCAGTTGTTTCTTTCATTAATTTTTATGGTAATGGTCGATTCAGCCCCGATGAGTTATTCTTACGTAACTTGAATTCGTTACCCACGTGGTCCCTTCACTCGACAACAAGGCAGGAGTCGTCGTTATACAGTTTTCAAACTTTATTCAGCAAACAACTGCTTTGCGAAAAAAAAACCAACCCTGGCCAAGCAGACAGTGCGGTACTTATAGCCTTTCAGCCACTTAGAAAGATTCAGAATGTTCCACAGTGACACAATCAACTGCAGTTACTCATCAAAATGAAAATCATCGCTAGAATTACGCATTGTCTTATGTCATAGAATAGTTTACGAATTTAACTCTTCTGGTGCCTTCGGCAGTCAGACCCGCCAAGCACGAATACTCCGACCGTGTAATGCCGCCAGTAGGTCAACCAGCCTTGCTAAACGCTGTACACAGTGGCTCGTTCACGCCTGTTCATAAGCGGGACGGTCAGGCTATGGATAAAAAATAACCCTTTTGCCGTCCCTTATCACTGGCTGAACTGCTTGTCGCCAGATCCAGACGCTGGCTGGGCATCGCGTAGCCTATTCAAGTGGCACTTGCCTTTGGTAGTTTGTGGAGCGTATAATTATTTGAGCCAAGCCCATTGCTGCAAGCTAGCCAGACCTTAACGAACTGTCCTCTCTTGTGATTTTGTTGTACATTTTAGAAATAAATCACAGTTGCACCGCACGCTATTTGAAATTTCTTTTGCTCGCTACATTACAGCTGAAACTTAATGTTTTTTAAAAACTCGTCCACTATTTACGATACACAAGACAGCACAAACAAATGAGAATATATTTAAAACCTCGTCCAAAACAGCACAATTTACAAGACATGAGGCAGTGCAGATAAAACCTTTTTTCTAACAAAACATGCCCAAATACTACAATTTATAAGAAAAAAAAGCACATTTTAAAGTACAACAATTTACAAGATAGCAATGCAACAGTTGTTTTTTGTTTGTTTTTTTCAATGGAGACATGCATTCACTTTATAAACTAGGAGAGAGAACAATAGAGAAAGAGAGACACTACACAACAGCCCCAACATCACCACCACCACCACCACCAAAGTAAACAGGACACTTTATTTCAAACTTTCCGTGTAACCTATTCAATTCTACACAAGCATACAAAATTTCACGCAAATCCATCAACATTTGTATTTTTTATGATTTTTTAAAAGTCAACTGGCGCATACACGGGTCTTAGTAGAAGAGTTAAAACACCAAACTAGCCGACACTTGAACCTTGGATTGATAGTAGTGATTCCAGGAAGTTGTCCACATTGCTACACCAGTATGGACCGACAAAAATCAACACTATTGCACCAGGTTTTTCTAGCAACAGTACACAATCAAGTCAAAAGTAAATAAACCCTATTGCACGATTTGCAAAACAAAATGTTTGTTGCTATTGTGTGTGTCTCCATCGTAACAGTTCTTTTTGCTTTGTGTAGGATCATGTGATAAAGCAGCTAGAATTATATTGCAGACAACAAAAATAGTTACTGCACTATATACATTTTCCATAGCTGCCAAGTCCCCGGATTTTATCCGGATTCCCCGGATTTCTCATCTGTATCAGGATTTTCACGATTTTGTCAAAAAAAATCCAGATTTTCAGGATTTCAATTCAAGTATCGGCAATAGCATATTTTTGCGTGGGTTGCGGACTGGCGCGTTTGCGCGTTGTTTAGTGACTTCCGGTTTGACCGACGCGCACTTCTCATTGAGTTTACAACTTCACAAACTTCCACGAGGCGAGACGACGACACGGCGCAAAAGTCCACCGTTAATTTTAATAATTCAGTAGCGAAAGTCAAGATGCCTAGGAAAATGGGAGAAACGATGTTTTCCAAAAGATATAAAGAAGATTATGATTATTACCTTGTGTGACAGGGTTATAGAGAAGCCAGGCATGACTATTATTGCACCTTGTGTGACAGGGATATAGAGAAGCCAGGCATGACTATTACTGCAACTTGTGCGCCAGTGATATAGAGAAGCCAGGCATGACTATTATTGCACCTTGTGCGACAGGGATATAGAGAAGCCAGGCATGACTATTATTGCACCTTGTGTGACAGGGATATAGAGAAGCCAGGCATGACTATTACTGCAACTTGTGCGCCAGTGATATAGAGAAGCCAGTCATGACTATTATTGCACCTTGTGTGACAGCGATATAAACTACAGTGAACGTGGCCCTCACTGACAGTTGAGAGTGAGACTGATTTTTTTATTTCCAAAAAAGGTTAAAAGTACTTTTTTGCTTAAGAAATGTATGTATTTCACTCCCAGATTGCACAGATTTTGATCTTGATTTTGAAAATTTATCGGGGGGGGCATGCCCCCAGACCCACCTAGAAATTCAGGATTTTCCTTTTGACCAAGTTGGCAGCTATGCATTTTCATTTATTATTATCATTATTAAACATAAATGTACTCATTTTATGCTAGTTTTAGTATCGTGTAGTACTGTTAGAAGCTTTTCATTTTCAAGACTTTGCTGTGGTGCTTTTGAATTTTGTTTTGATTAACTTAGTTATAGTTTCATTCTCTCTCAGATAAGCGTAACGCAACTGCACATAATCACAATTGAAAATGGATGAATAGTTCATATACAAACTTTGATTTGACTGCAGACCTGAGAGCGTTGACAGCAGTTAAGTAATTGCATTATGAAAGCAGTATCAAGCCAATGCCTCACAATTAAAAAATAACCAGTTCCTCACAATTTTAAAAATCAAAATGGCATGTGTGGGTGTGTAACATGCAACTGCAGGCATGCCTACCCGTACGGAATTTCCGTATTATTTCCGGAAATTTGAAAAACTCGGCAAGCGCTACGGAAAATTCGGATACTTGTTTCACAGTCCGGAAATAAATAAAAACAACATTGGGGAAATAAATAGAACTCGTTGGCCTGTGGTAATGCACCGCGTGACGTTTATCCAAAGACAGCCGAACCCGGTTTAATATCGCAATGCGCAGTCGCAGTAGAGACACGTGGCATCAAAGTTTCCGGTAGAGGCACCGAAGTTTGCCGAACCAGTTTTTGTGCAGTCGCAGTGAAGATCAGTGCTCACGAGACAGAATTCAAAACATGGCGTCCAAACGAATGGCTAAGCAAAGTGATTGTGAATCTGAATCTTCAAAGAAAAGGCGCAAGTGGCAGACATATATTGCCTCGTATTCAGAAAGGTGTCCTTTCGTTATTCGCATCAGCACTGACTTAAAAGTACGATTTGTGCCAACCAGTCTGGTGGTATGAATGACATCGAGCGGCACGTGGGTCAAAGGCCCACAGCATATCAAGAATTACGAGGCTTTGGAGAAGAAAAATAAGACTGTGGCAGCAAATCAATCTATCACTGGATTCTTCGAATGATATCAAAAAGGATGAGTGCAAAAACAATAGGTAGTAAAAGTAAATACGGAAATCGCAATAGTAATACAGTGGAACCTCCGGTATACGACCGTCCAAAATCTGAGAAAAAAACGGTCTTATAATAGAGGTGGTCTTATACCGGAAACAAGGGGTGGGGTGGAGGGGAGGGGGGTCAGGCTCGGAGGGGTATGTAGTCATACTTTTCACACTCACCAGCATGTATTCTCTGACAAAGGAAACTGTAAAACATGTTTCATTTTTAGCTTTGTCTTTTATTCACAACTTCAAAAATAGAAAACGGTCGAACCACTGCCAGACGCGTTCATCCAAGTCTGTCAGTGCAGAAGCTCTCAGTTTCGATGTTTCCCTTTTCGCCACTTTCTCCACTCTTCCATCGTAGTTTCACAGATTCCTTATCCTTTATGATGAGCTGAATTTGGGTCTTCCCAACGTCTAAACTTCTTGCAATATTCAAACAACTCTCCCCATTTTCACTTCTTTCAATCACTTTCATTCTCTCTGCCAAACTCAAAACGTTCCTCTTGCGCGACGCCATTTTGACAGCCAGTGTAGGCGAGTAATGTCCCTTATTTGCGAACCGGAAATAGCAGACAACAGCAGGCGTACACTAACATGAGAGAAAAAACGAAAGGTACAGACAGCAAATTAACTGATATCTCTTTTAAATTGCCCTAAGCTGGTTGTATAAAGGGCTTAAGACACGGTCGCTGGTCGCATAAACGAGGTTGTCGCATACCAGAGGTCATTTATTATTGGAAGTGAATCCGTCAGAAGATTTCAGGTCACATAACGGAGGGAGTCGTATACCAGAGAGCCGGCCGGATACCGGAGGTTCCACTGCACTGAAATTTGAAAAAGCTTATACTGAAACTTCAAATTGAGGGTAGGCATGCCTGCAACTGTAGCGCACATGTACTTTTATTGTGGTCATTTGTCTTGATTGTGTTAAGCAGCATTGTGTGTAGTCATGTATCTTGATTGTGTTCAGCAGCACTATGTAGTTGTGTGTCTTGATCGTGTTCAGCATTGTGTGTAGTCGTGTGTCTTGGTTGCGTTAAGCAGCGCTGTGTAGTTGTGTCCTGATTGTGTTAACAGCAGTATTTGTAATTGTTGTATTGTCTTGGCTGTGTCGCCTTCCTTTCTCTTATACAACTTTGGTTTTATCACCTTTTCTTGTGTTTGGCATGGGCTGGATAATAACTGCTGTGTTCCATGTGCAGACTACTGGGGGGTTCCAATATCATCACTCAGAAATAATCTCTCAATATTAATAATTTAGTTTGTAAAGCGCACATCCTTACTAAAAGTTTGCTCCAAGAGCTGTGATGTTACGTTAAAAAGTGAAATGTGGCATGTAGTATTATTGCTACTTGGCAATATAGCCGTAGAGAATTGTAAACTCTCTTGTCAGACTGCTTGCAATGCTATCATTTCTGTGGGAATTATGTTAATTTTTTTTACCATGTCTTATTTATTACTTGCTGTAATGGACACATATCCTGCCTTCACTGTTTTATATTATGCACCACTTTCCTCGCCCACTACTAATATTATGAAATATTCTTTTGTATGTGAGCTTTCTGAAGACTGGACTATGCGAATTTTGTACTTTGGCTTCACAGCTTTTTCGATATTGTTCAGCCGGCACTTGGTGGTGTTGTCTTGGTCAGTATGGAATGAAATTATCAACACCTCATTCACTGTCTTTTTATTTTTTTACTTTTTAAAATTTTTTTAAACATTTTTTCAGAACATAGATTTATGTCACAACTTGTACAATTATAGTGTGACTGGGTTATCTCCCCTTGTACATTTAATTTTATTGACTTGCATGCTTGTAGCAATGCGAGTCTATGTACTCGGCCAAATTTTTTCCATATTTTACTGTTGGCTTAAAATTTTATTTTTAAATTCCAAAGTGAAGGCAGATTTTGGGAAGTTTTTTTTTGTCGATGACTATTAGCTGACTACGAATGCTATTGTGTTTGTTAACTCGTAAAAAATAACTGTTAAAATATCAGGAAAGTATGAAGTGAAACAGAGCAACTCCATTTGTGTTTTTTGTTGTTTTTGACTTCCATGCATAATAGTGTGTTTGTTTACTCGCTCGCACACCCCCCCCCCCCCTACCCCCCAAAATGTTCGAGATTTTGGCAAACCTGTGCGAGATGAGTCCTCGATTGTTCAAAAATTATGTTTTAAAAAAAATGTCTGTTTATCTATACGTTCTCCGTCTGTGCAAAACTTTAAAGCGGCTAAGTACTCTGAACCTTTTTCAACTATCACAGCCAAACTTGGTAAGAAATGATCAGTGAATGAATGACTCCAGAGGGTCAGCAAATGTTAGTTAAACAAATGATTTGACTCCAAAAAAGGAAACCGGTGTCTCAAAGATACAGGGATGCATAAAGAGAGATAGCCTCCCTTGCTTGCTTAACGAATTATTATTACAGCTGTTTAAGAATTAAAACGTACGTAAGTTTGACAGCGTTTGTATTGGTGGTGATTTTAATTTCCCAGATATAAGATGGTGTCTGAACGGGAGATAAGGATGAAAAGTTTATATAAGATATTCGTGAAGCATTTTTTATACAAAAGGTAAATAACCCAACCAGACATAGACAAGGGCATAGGTCGACCCTTGATGATATCGTTTTGGTAAATGATGACCAACTAGTGTCAGACATTCAGCATTAAAACCTCTTAGGTAGATGTGACCATGATGTGTTGTTTTAGATTTGTGTGCCTAAAAGTAAAATAAGTGAGAAAATGAAGTATAGATTTAACTTTATTCAAGGTGATTATAACAGCCTGAGAGCATTCATCACTGGAGTTAAATTTTTGAATATCTTTGGTGAGGTGGAAATACTTCGGGTGTAGATTAAAGAAGCAGTTTTGAAATGAATTCAGCATATGGGCGTTATGTTTCTCCGAATATTATTTACTTTCGACTTGGGCAACGTCTTGGGGGTTTTCTCTGTGTACTCCGGTTCGCTCCCCCAGCAAAATTTCAAAAATCACAAAATAATGTTAGGTAGGTTGGGTTTGGGCGCGCCACAGGCTGCGACTATGCCTTCCCCAGGGGAGGCGGCCCAGAGTTTCCCGATAGAAAGGGATAATAAACTGCAACACAACACAAATTGTCTAAAGGTAAGTCAATAGTGAAAATACACACCACTACGAAGTAATAGAAAGGGATAATAAACTGCAACACATTGTCTAAAGGTAAGTCAATAGTGAAAATACACACCACTACGAAGTAAGGACAAAGTGAAAGGAGCTTGATGGGTGAAAACTCGAGGCCCTGTTGGCATTCTTCAACTGAGCGATCAACTGGCAGCACCACTTTGTATTTTGTGTTATATGTCACTTAAGTCTGGAAAGGTGCCACAGAATTGGAAAGCGGCTGAGTTAGCGGCTATATCTAATACGATGTTTGTAATTAACGTTTTGGACAGTAACAAAGCATTAGTTATTTTGTGCGTGAAAGATGCGTAACTGATTACCGACAGATGCATAAAATTACTGACGACTTGATCTAAACTTACTGACAGTCAAATTGAGGGATAAACTGGTCTGCCACACACGTTTGGTCAATCACACTCCAAGGTCAAGGTCACTGGAGCTTGGTTAGTGTAGGTACTTTGAAATGACCTTGATCCTAAACTATGAGAGATATAAAGTCCAAACTTGTTGCATTTAGAGATGATAGATTGATCTTTCATACATGTTCCGTTTTTGCATTGATTTTTAAGGTCGAGGTCATTTTAGGCCTTGCCAAAACGTACACGAAATAGGTCATAGTTTTGTGGAATGGCTATTTAACCCATAGTATGCAACATGGGTTATTTGATCAGACATGCATGAGAGGTCTTGTAAGATTCAAGGTCATCCCATGGTCAAGGTCAATGAAGATCAAGGTCATCCCAACATCATTTTTTTTGTGTTGGCTTAAACATATTACATGAGTGTATTTGGAGCTAAAGGTCAAGAGCATAGAAAGATCAAAGTTATTAATGCCACCGTTTTATTTTGTGTTTTTTTCTGGGCATTCATTTTCTTGTTAAATATTTGAGAGTTCCACAAGGAGCATGTGAGTCATAGGAGCTATGACCTTCTAGTTGTTGTTTTTTTTAAAATAAAATTAAATGAGATATTGTTATAGTATTAAACTATTGTATGTACGTTAACAGCAGAATCATGAAACACATCAATACAATTGTATTGTAGTTATATATAAATTATAATATACGTGATGATTTGCTGTACATCTAATAAGAAAGTTGCAGTGTGATTGAAGGCAAGTTGCATTTGGTTTTCATGTTATCGTCTCTTTTCAGAGGCTGAACGACGACAGCCTTCGCAACTTGAAGGCAGCCAACCACCGATGGATGATTGGGATGAGCGCCAGACTTTGCCTACTGTATGCTTCAATCTGCAGGATGAGGTTCACGATGACACTGTGGAGGAGTTGGAAGACTTGCAAAATGCTGGTGCTGCTTGTGAGAGAGAGGCTACTTTGGCAGAGTCGGTTGCTAGCTGTGACAGTGGGCAAATGTCCCGTGATAATGCTAACATTGATGAAAATGCTGTTGTGAATGATGATGATGCCATGAGGGATGATGATGCTGTAGCGGGTGATAATGGGTACGTTGATGATGATGACATGGGTAATACTATTGGTGGTGCTGATGAAGCCGGTACTGCTTGTGATGTGCGTGTGACCGATGCTGGCAGTGATAGCGACTCCGTCCTAGCGGGCAAGGTCCCCCGCCTTAGTGTTAACTTCCCTGATGCCGGGGTTTTCTGTCCTGCCGTTGTGAGCTCTGGCGAGAAAGAAGTGAGCGTGGTGGGTGAAATCTTGGATAGTGTGAATGTAGGAGATGCAATGCTGGAGTGTGCGGGGCTGGATGTTGGTGAGCTAGAGGGGGGAGCAGATGCTTTCGAGGGAATGCCTAGTTACCCTGGGGAATGTGCCAAGGGGAAAGAAATGGGAGGTCAGCTGTGTGAGCCAGAGGAAAATGAGATGGAGGAAGTGTACACAGAAACGGATGACGACACAGCAGCAACAAGTATTTTGCAGCAGAAAGCTGAACTTCATGTTTTAGAAGGTATGGTTGAAGAACTGATTACACTGGCAGTTGACAGCTCGGAGTATACTCCCAAGTACATTAGCACTGGCAGTGCACAATCGGAGGAAGCACAATTGGAATACACAGTTTACGGTCAAATGGAGGGATCAGAAGTATTAGGCTATAGTGAGGCAGAGATAGACCAAGTACCTGACTTTTACTATGATGATGAGCCTGATCTCCAACAGGACAGGCACAGGGAAGAGTTGCTAGGTCTGCAACGGCAGGGTGAAGATGGAGAAAATCAAACTGTGGAAAGAATTATTCAGCATGAGCCTCCATTGAATGAAGATTTGCAACCTGCAGTCTTTTGTGACCCTTCTGCAGCTTACACAGAGGAAAGGAAAGAAGACGGCCAAACAAAGGAGCAATCTGCCTGCCTGGGAGGGGATGCTGCACAAAGCCAAGCGGTGGTGGGAGGGGAGGAAGGAAGTTTGCAGACGGACGAGAGCGTTGTTGAGTCAACGGCAGCTGCAGGAGACTCCAGTGATGAGATGGTGTGGTTTGGGGACATGGCTGTTGCCTGTGGTGAGGAGAAAGATGTCATCATTTCAGGAGAAATTCTGCACAACTCTGGCTTGTCCAGCCATGGAGCCAGCTACCATGCTCTGTGTTTGAGAAGCAGTCTCCAGGACCAGTTGGACCACCAAGCTCCTTTGTGGCACAAAGATCCTTCTCTCTGTCAATGGCCAACTACATCTGCGGACTCATCGGACAAAGAATCGCTTGAGAATTTTGTGAGTAATGAGGCTAATCAGCCTGTCCTGTCATTGCAGACGTGCACCAGACAGTATATCAACTCTGTTCCTGAATTTACTGTTCCGCCTGCTGCCACCAGCCCTCCTAAAATACTATCCCTCAACACTAGCCCGCATCCTGATGTAACGGCAGCCACAGAAGGCGAAGGAGAGGATGTGTTTACTCCAAGAGACTGTGTAGCTGAGCCATTAGATGTGGAAGAAAAAGTTAAAGAGGGACCATCCTCCCAATTGTCCCCAGAAAGGCAGCACCTGATGTCGCCCTGCACCTCTGCCGAATGCCTGGAGCCCCAACTGACGGAGGTGGAGATGGAGCAGGTGGTGGAGCAATTGGAGCACATGGAGCAAGCTGAAATGCTGAGGCATGAAAAGGAGGAGGCTTTGCAACACAGGGAAGAGCTGTCTCGCATGATTGACCACCATGCTAGCGGCTTTGACATTTCAGCTGACTGTTCCCCTACTCCTGACATGACAGAAGACGATGAGAATGTGTGGCCAGGTTCCCAAGTAATGCCTCCCAGTCAACTGGAAGACGGCTACACCGACCGGTGGCCAGAAGAGGAATGGCCTGTGATCATTGCTGGCGAAATTATCCCTGTGTCCGAGGAGATTGACCTGGCGACGCATTATCACACTGACCAGCTCGGTCCTCATCTCCATGGGCTGCAGGATGTTAGTCAACTGCCGCTCCCAGACTCCCCAGATCCTTCTCAAGGCACGCCAGACATCAGCTTGGAGGCTGACAGCAGTACACTGGAAGATCCTCCGGCAGAAGACGATGGTGCACAGGGTGTGGAAGTTGCTCGGGGCGGAGACCACAGTTTGGAAACCGATAAACACCAGTCTGCTTCACATCTGGAACACTGGTAGTTGGCGTTCACAGATATACACCATTCCAGCACCACCACCACCCACCCTCATGCTACCCCCACTGTTTTGATTTGTTTTTTACCCCTCCCTCCTTTTCAGCACATTACTAAGAGTTGAGACCTGTTGTACAGTTTTTTAGTGCTTTAGCTCTGCAGGTCTTGTTCACTGAAAGCCTGTACACCAAGGATATAATAATGGTATTGGATGCAATCTAATATATAAAACTATTCAAACTAATAAAAGTGGTCTAAGGCGGGACTAACTTGCCTCGTCGACAAGCCAGAAACCAATGGCGCCTGACAGGTGTGGGACAGATCCTGTAGTTGGGCGTTATGTTTCTCCGATTATTATTTACTTTTGGCTCGGGGAAGGTCTCAAGGTGAGGTGGGTGAGTCTTTTCCGGGTACTCTGGTTTGCTATACCATCAACATTTCTCACACAAAGAAACTCGTGCACACACACAAACACAAAACTAATAATAGGTTGGGCATGGGCGCTCCACTGGCTGCAAATATGCCTTATGTGAGGTGGCCCAGATGAAAAGGTAAAAGTGTCAAAAATCAAAATCAAATATTTCAAAATAAAATTGAAATTTCTTTCCGTATTCTAATGGCGACTTGCCTTTTACACCATGTTTCAGTGAATGTGAGAATGTAGGAGTGCCGTTAACATGTGAGCGTGTATGTTGGTTACAGATCGCCGCGCTTTGAGTCTCACGTTAGGAAAAAGGAGCATATAGCATCCAGTATTATCATTATTATTGTGTGGTTACAGTAGATACAACCATGTTTTACAGTAGAAATGGGATGGAATGCAAGAAGGAAAGACGGTGAGTGTTTTGACTCTTTGAGCTGGTCAGGAAGCTTTATAAACGCAATCAATGTTGCAGTTTTCTCTGTGTGTCTAATGACTTATTAACTGTTCCTTACTCCAAACTAACATGTGTCAATTTTGAATCCACGTGCCCTTGTCCGAAGCTACAGCAAATAATGATTATGCCAGCGTGTTGGTGTTTATTACAATGCAGTATTTTTATCTTTTTTTATTGAATGTATGTGTGTGTGCGGCAATTTAAACCACAAAACTGTGTTTTTGAGAGCAGAATCATCATCTAATTGTCATTATTTGTACACAGCGGTCATTTACAGTTTAGAAGAGAGAAATGAATGTCATTTTATCGTTTGTCATTCAATTCATCTGCGTGTGGAAATGGTTGTGAGTGCATTTTTTAACATTGAAATTGGGACAGGATAATGTGTTCATACATCTGTTGATCTGTGCAGGGAAAAGTTTCAAATTGTCCACTGTAAGTTATTTTGTATTGGTTTGCAGTGTTGTGATGCTTTCAAGTAGTGTCGGAAGTAAAGGTGTATTCATTTCAGTGTCTCCTCCCGCAACTTTTTATTGGGGAAGAATTCCTTGGGTGCAAAATCACTCTCATTTGAATGTTTAACCTTGGACAACAATGATTACAATGTATACGAATCAGTGAATATAGATCAGAATACACACTATCCTCATTGTAGCCCATGGCAAAGAAACCAGTGTAATCAATATTTGCAGAACATGTTGTACTAGTCACAGGAAGCTTGGACTGCTGTGATGCAGAGAAAATTCGGTCCAAGGGCTGCATACTGTTCCATTGGTGCTCTTTGTGTAACTTGTATATAGTACAAGTTGGGACTTTCTTTAATTAACGATGTTTTCACTGAATTTGACAAAAAAAATATCGCTCTTGTGAAATGATTTCGTGGTCATCTATAGAACCTTTCATAAGTACTAGTATGGCAATGTTTGTTTAAACTTCCTGATTTGATTTGAAATTTTCTGCTTTTATTTGAAAGGATTTGTGATATTCATATATATTTTCTTTGACAAATGTATACCAATGTTCTCAAATTTTTCTGCAAACCTGCAACACTAAATTAAATGCCGGAGATATCTTAGATTTTTACTTTGACCCTATTGTTTGTTGAAGTTTGACATGGAAAAGTTACAAATGAAGCACTGAAGGTTGGTCTTTTTCTCTTGCATATGTTTTTGAAAGTTTTAAATCCGTTTTGTTCGCATGTGTAAAACAAACACTAACGAAAACTGCAGGTCCGAATTTGTTATTTTTAACTTAAATTTTGTTATAAAAACGATCAAGTTTGACTTAGCAGTAATGCATGCCGACTAGTTGTCGAGTCATTTCCCTTAGCACATTAAAAATATATATATATAGGGAGAGAGAGAGCAACTAGGTTCTAAGGAATGGTCTCCCTTAACCATCTTTCTCTCTGATCAGTGTTCTCGGGAGAGAAACAAATAGTATGATTCCTTGCAGAAACAAATACACCAATGTCGAGAGCCACTGTCTGTATAATGTCACTTTCATTTCATGTACATAACGATTATTAACTTCACAGTAAGCAGACGTCTTCAGTTGATGAATGTATTTTTGTTAACTTCTGTGCAAAGAAAACATTTCTAACTGTATAGATTTACTGGTTTTTAAACTCCTTATTTGCGGTTTACATTTTGCTTTTGTGTTTTGTGTTGTTTAAGGAACAAGGTGGGGTTTTCTTCCATAAAGAAACTTCTTTCAAATTGACTGTTGATGATTAATAAAAGTTTGTTTTAAAACACAAATGAAAATTGTATTGGAATGAGCTGTTGAGTGTGAATGCGTTTCCTTGGTTAAAACTAACATTCACTTTCTGCCATAATCTGTTATTCTCTAAACCTTATTTTTCTTTTGAAACTGCAAGGGAACTCTGGGTGCATAGAAAAGAATTGCTCTTTCTGCGGGTAATCCAATTTCAAATAAAAGAAGTGAATAATTTCAGAAATATTTGTGAAAATGTGGATGTGCAAAACCTGTATCCCACCTAGTTTTCAGGCGTGATAGTAAACAAGTGCATTATGAACAACTTGCATGCAGTTATCCTGTACCATGGCACTGTCTACATTAGTGTACAACTTTCACATCTTTATTACTCAAAAAGGATTACAGCTGGTGTAGAATCCCATTGAATTAAATTCAATAAGAATATACAATAAACTTCCCCCATGGGGGTCCCAGGGGTTTCAGTATAAATAGTTTCCCCACTTTCTGGAAATGTAGTGCTTTAAATTCCCACTATCACTGTCTTTCTCCTTTGTTTTTTGTCATTCCTACTCTGTTCTATCAATCTAGTTATACTATCTTCTTCTTCGCTAGACCACTCACCTGCCTTTTTTCTTGAAAACTCTTCCGGGACAAAACTCCTCATTTGTGTGTGAGGTCTGTTGGATTAGCTTGGGAATATTGGACGCTTTCTGCCAAATGGTCACTGGGGCTTCCTATGATGTTATTATTTGGCAATGTAGGCACTTTATATATATATATATGTGTTTTGTTGATATTTTATACTGATGTTTGTATTCTATTTTGTTTTTGTAAACGGGGGTTTGATAAATTAGAGTAGTGTATAGCCTCTGCGTCCCCTGCGTGGGATGTCTTTATTATAAAGTGACCGGCTGGTGGAGTGCCTTCAGTGTTACCACTGGGGTTGTTTTGGCAGATCTTTTATGCGGATCAGGGGTGAGTCCTCTTTCAGCCAAGTTGTGGCCTTGATTTTGTGGTCCTGATTGGGCTCTTTGCAGTCTGCTGGACCCTGTAAGCAATGAATAACTAATACAATAAACTGCTTTCATCCACATCACACTCATTATTGTAACTCGCTCCACCACACACACGTCGCAGCTGATAGAGCCAAGCGGTTGCATGCCTTGTTATCATAAGAGCTGTGACGACACGAGTTTTCAGCGCACGCTAGAGGTAATTACATATCATGCAGAGTTGCACATCTCTAGTGATACAGTGTACAAAGTCGTATTGGCATTTTTGTTCTACTTCTTACGTAAGATAAGTATGTATGATTTTCACGTGATTAACGCATAGTGAATAATGCATAGTGGGAGAATGGGTTACTGAGCTGGACTCGATACCTTGTACTGTGAACTGGTAGAAGATTTAGCCAGCAGAGCCAATTGGAAGCTTTTGCGAGCAGTCGTTTTTTTGGACAGAAGTAACTTTGTGACAGTGTGTGTCAGGTTAGAGTAATTCTGTAAGGGTAGAGTCTCGTTGTTTCGAACCACCCAAGGTCTTGCGTCCTCGTCGGGACAAGAATGACTAAAAGACTAGTGGAAAGACTGTAACCGCCATTTATTCAGGAAGTAATAATTATAAGTGTAGGGTTCTTTCTTAAGGTTGTGTGGCCTTCGTTGAGGCACCTTCCAAGGCTCAAGTACCTCGTTGGTATTGAGATGCTCCAGTGCAAAGCATAGCATTAGCACAGAAACGAACTTGATACTCTCAAACGGATAACCAGTGTGGTGCTGTACTGTCTTGTGTTGTGTGTTTACGTGTATCCGTGTGTCACAGGCCGAGGACCAAAAGGTGAGTGTGAATCCTGTAATTCATTTCCATAGTGGCTATGCACTCCGGGCTTGCGTACGTGAATGAATGGTGAATGAAGGGTAAAGGGCCTAGGGATGTATTTTGATAAATAATAGTTAATTGATTTTTATACGATTTTCTTGTTTAAATATGTAAATGAATAATGTTGTTGCGGTTGTTGCCAAAATGGGGTCAAGGGGTGATGATGAAGTATATATGTTAAAAGAGAGAGAGAGAGAGAGGGGTGATGAATGTGAAGGAAGGGAGACAATGTACTATGTTTGGAGAGGGGTGATGAAGGTGATGAATATGAGGGAAGAGTGATGTTGCATTATAGCGTGATAAGAGATAATTGTGAATGAAGGGAGATAATGTACTATAACGTGGATAGGGGTGATGAAGACAGAGGTGAGGATGAGATGAATCGGGATTGTGTGACTGGAAGTGCAATTGTAATAATTATGTATATTTATATAAACAACTATGTTTTATGAAAGAAATATAAGTTATTAGAATTAAGAATTGCATTGAATTATTGAGATGCATGTATAAACAGGTCAAGATGGCGGACAGCGGAAGGAGTATTTATTATGCAGTGTTTACATTTTTGAGGATGAACTAGTGAGACAATTTATTTGTTGACAGATTGGGCCTACTACTACTACCGCTACTATCTGGATATCACTATTGTTGTAATTCTACGCTAAATACCTACGGTTTACTGCTGTACTACTGTCCCAGTTGTACTTCAGCCTCTGCCTTTGCCACTGTGAGGTGTGCACGTTGCCAGGCCTCGCCACCGCCACGTCTTTCCTTTGTCATGGGCGCCGCTGCTGGGTGTGGTCCCCCATCACCACCGGGACTTGCCATGGTACTTCAGACGAGCTTTTCATCGGGGTTTGCAGGATACCAGCCACATCGCACCGACACATACACACAGATTTGCATTTCACGCACATAAAAGCTATTTCCATCTTCAGTACTTCGTGTGAATTACTTCAATTATCTGTGTGATCATCTGCTATAGTTTATTCTGAGCTCAGTTAAGGACCGTTGAGTTACTAACAGTGAGACTAAATTATAAGTTAGTTTATTCAATACAATTGAATTTCTAAGATTTGCTGATTTGTTTGCTCAGCTGGAATTGTATTTATATGAAGTTTAATTGATTGTTGCTATTGTTGCATATTGTTGTGGGCATTTTGTTTGTGTACAGTTCTGGGGTTTCAGGTTAGACAAGGGGGAGGGGGGAAGAGGGGGTAATTGTTCCGTAAAATACTGGGCTGTGGGTCTAGATAGGGGTGGAGGGTGGTTTAGATTCCCATTTGTCCTGTGAGTGTGTACGTGCGTTTGTTGTTGAATAAAAGAGTGTGATTGTACATCTGGCATTTGGTGGGGCCGGGTAGCTCAGTTGGTAAGAGCGTCTTGCTAGTAACCGAAAGGTCGCTGGTTCGAATCCCGGATTGGTCAACGTGTGATCATATTATTTCCCCCTTTACCAACAACTGGCCCGCTGGTGTCAGTATAAATCGGTCCAGTAATCACCTTTATGCGAAAGTGTCGTGTGACTATAATCTACAAACAACAACAACAACAACAACAAATCTGGCATTTTGTGTTCTTTTGTTTGAGTTTTTATCCCCTCACTCGCTGTTGAGCTGAACGTCGAGGAACCCACTAGGGTGACGCGACAAGAGCATATGTGACGGGATTGTAATACATTCAATTCAATTCAATTCAATTCAATTCAATTCAAACAACTTTATTTATCCAGATTTGGCAATTACAATGGGGGTATGAATGCTCTCTAATTAAAAAAAAAAAATCAGTAACAGCTACTGCTGGATTCTAGAAGTACAATCAGATTTCTTAATATAGCTGCAAATGTCTGTATAGTATATTTTTGCTGTTTTTATATTTTTTTAAAACCCACAAAGTTAGGTAGATTTATTTTGTAAACGGGATTGTGGAACAGGTTGAGAAAAAGAAGTTGTGTGTACAGCGTGTGTATGTGTGTGAAAGAAAGAGAGAGAGAGAGAGAGAGAGAGAGAGAGAGAGAGAGAGAGAGAGAGAGAGAGAGACTATATGCGTGAGGTGTCAGTGTGACTCACCCTCTTTTTAAGTGTTCCATTTTTGCTTGTCTTGTCTGTTCCCAGCGCTGTGATCATGCTTTTAGTGTGGAAATGATTTATGCGCTTAATAAATTTTGATTCATTCATTTTTTTAAATTATATATATTGACCAAAATATGTTCTTGAAACAAAGCTTGAGTAAGCATGAAATATCGTCGCTCGTGAAAAGTAGTCGTAGTAACAGTATTTCGCGTTCAATTTCAAGCAATTTGATTTTTTCCCCCACATTACGTTTTATCTCATTAAATTCAATGCCTATTTAGTGGTCTGTAAGCGTGGAGGTAGATCGGTAGTCTCCAATACCCAAGTCTCCAGTGCCAACCTAATGGTGGGAGGGGGGGAGGGAGGGGTAGGTTAGATGCAGTCAGGAGAGGGGGGTGGTGAAGCACACACATTAACTTTGAGGTTTGTCAGGTCACCTAAGCTTGCACATACATTCCATCGTACGGACTTCCTCAACATCCCCATAGCCAAGGATTGCGCTAAGTTGTCTGGGAAAGGCGGGGGAGGGATGAAGAAGGGGGGGGGGGGGGGGAGTCGTCATACGATGAGCAACGCAGGGAGTTGGCGTCTCGCACGCAGTGGCTTGAGTCAAACCCTGTATACGTATCGGCCTGTGACTAATTGAGGAATTCTTGAGCTGCTAAAACGCTTTATATATAAAAAACAAACAAAAAAAACCACACTAATTAATAATTCACTTCAACCTAAGACAATATTTCACGACGAAAGAATTTCATACTACGTAACCGTTGGCTGCGTGAGCTGTTTGTTTGCCTACAATATCAGCTTTACTATTCAGACTTTTTTGTTTGTTTTGTTCCTTTGCAACATCAGCCCGGCTTGCGTGATTTCTGTGAGGTACCGAGATGAAAGGACTTTTGCTGCAGACGCCGCTCAGAAATTAATAGTTGTTCCACTCTTGAGTAAACAGTTTGTCCTGTTTTGTTGAAGGCAGCCAATAGTTTTACTTCACATACACGCACACCACGCACACACACACACACACCCACACACACCCACACACACGCACACGCACACAAGAGTTTCTCTCGCTTCCTCACCAAGCCAAACTCCATGTTCACTCTGTCACACACACAACGAACACAGATCTACAATGACTACAGACACACTTTGATCAAAAATGACGCTTTTCTTGTCCTGTCCGTTTTTTGCGTAGCTAGATCAGTTAGATTGGCAATCGTGAATGTCAACAGACTCTAATTCTTTTTCTTTTGCCCTTCATTTCGTTTTTATCTCTAAAGTGACATTAAAATCAAATGGTCTTTGATTTTTATTTGGGTGTTCGTTCTGTCCAATATTATATTGGTTTTTCTTTATATCCAATTTAATAGTGGACAGGAAGAGTTAGCATTACAAAGCAAACATTTTTCAATGGTGTCAATACCGAAACCCAGCTTCCAATTGCCTGTTGCGTTGTGGGATGGCCGGGAATTGGATGCGCGTTGCATTGTGGTTTGCTCGCTTTGAATTGTGGGAAGTCTTGTATTACCGGAAGATGAGTTTAAAAACATGGCGATTGTGGGTCTGGGCAAGAACTTTACAATAATATTGTGTGTACAATATCTTGTTCAGTCCTGCTATTGTTTGGTTTTGACATGATTGTTCATCATTTTCTAGACGAGATCTGGCAAATAGTGACGCTACGAAATATAGCAAGTTATATTAAAATCTGAAGAGAAACGAAGTCTTTTGTTTACTTTCGCTTCAAAAAGAACGCAAAAGAAGACAAAGAAGAAGATAAAGATGGTGATGGTGAGGATGATGATGATGATGATGATGGCGGAGGTGTTGGTGTTTGTGGTTATGAGGATGGCGGAAATGAAGAGCTTGTTTTTCTTTATTTAAATATTTATGTTTTGTGAAGGTTTGCGTTTGAGTATCGCATTTTTCAGCTCAAAGAGGTGCTCAAGTCGGTGGCTAGTGATATCCAACACACGCTCAATTATAGTTAAGCTGATCAGGATCTAACTCACAGCAAATAGACCAGAGACGATTTGAAAGAAATGTCTGCTAGCGATATATCGTCGCTGTCAGACGAAAACCTCGTAAGTCCCAAAATGGCGGTTTGGAGATTCCTTCATAGTTATGACCCTTGGTCTCTTGCCCATGTTCTGTGCTAAGCTCAAAATTGCGGCTCGAATAGAAAGTTAATACAAATCCATGAAACCAAACCTCGTATCTCTCTACTGGCGGACCAAACCTCGTATCTCGATATACCAGTTTTTTACTGTAAAAAGGCTGAATTCTATTAAGGGACAAACCTCGTATGTTTAGATACGAGGTTTTTACCGAACGTTTTCGCGGTAGGAAATGACAATGACGCAACATACGCCACACTGTATTCGTGGATTTCGGCTGTGGCCAACAGCCTGGAGAGGATTGGGCACCGCCAGGTCTTTTTTTTGGCCCAAGACACACTACATGAATAAACTATCCACTAATTCCATACCGGATCGTCGTCGCCCGGTTCAACAAGGACCGCGCCTTCCGTTGGCCACCAGGACGGAGGTGATAAGTATGCTACTGATGGACAATTTAGCAAGATCGCACGAGAAACAACATCGTCGTAGGAACCTGGAATGTCAGGACCCTAACTGCGGAAGGAAAATTAGAAGAACTGGCCCACGAGCTGGACCACTATCGATGGAACGTTTTAGGTATCGGCGAACTGCGCTGGAAAGGCCTAGGTGAAACAACGACCGACAAAGACCACAAGCTCTATTTCAGCGGTAGCGATGACAGGCACGAACACGGCGTTGGATTCTTGGTCCACAAGAACATTCTATCCACTGTCATGGGTTGCCGCCCAGTCTCCAGTAGACTCATTACCATCCGTCTGAGAGCAGCCCCTTTCAACATCACCATCATCCAGGCAGCGAAGTGGAGGATTTTTATAAAAATCTACAGGCGGTCCTTGACCAAGGGCCGAAGAAGGACATAGTCATAGTGCAAGGCAACCGGAATGCCAAGGTTGGCCAAGATGCGCACCACAACTGGGGAGACACATGTGGACCCCACTGCAACAACGAGACAAATGACAGGGGTCTGAGACTCTTGGAGTTTGCAAGATACAACAATCTGGTACTGGAAAACACACTTAGTCTCCACAAAACCTCCAGACGATGGACATGGCACAGTCCCGGCAGGGAGCATCACAACCAGATAGACTACATCAATGATCATGGTCAAGAAACGCTTCAGATCAAGCATCAAGATTGGCAGGACACGCACTTTTCCAGGAGCAGACATCGGAAGTGACCACGATCTCGTGATGATGTCTTTCCGGCTCCACTTGAAGAGAGTAAATACAGCAAAGTGCACTAGACTGAAGTTCGACCTGGACAAACTGCAAGACCCGGAGGTGGCAGAACTATTTCAGGCCACAAAATGGAGGAAAATTTGCACCACTGCTCATTTTGGGGGCTTGTGAAGTAGATGTCAAAACCATGACCACCACCTTCAACTCAGCTGTGACAGATGCCGCCACTGAGATCCTTGGCAAGCACCGACCAAAGAAGAAGCCGTGGATCACACCTGAACTTTTGGATCTGTGTGATAAACGAAGAGAGATAAAAAAAGAAAAAGAACACCTCACAGGGAGCTGATGTCTACCGAAAAATCAACAAGGACATTCGAAGAGGCATGCGCACAGCAAAGGAGAACTGGATAGAAGATCAATACCAGGAAATAGAGAACAGTCTGAACAAGAACAACAGCAAGAAGGCCTGTGAAGCGGCTGACAAGTGTTAAACAGCCCAAAGTCTCCACGATCCAAAGCAAGTCTGGCATATGCCTTACAGAAGAACTAGAAGTCTTGTACAGATGGACAGAGTACTGCTCTGACCTTTACAACCATACACCAAATAGAGAATCATCAGTTCTAGTATGTAATAATAATAATAATACAGGATGCTATACGCGCCTTACCCCAAATCATTCAGGCTCAAAGCGCGGCGACCTATACCAACATACACGCTCACCTGTCTCATCCACCCTCACACATACCAAACACACATCCATCACTCAAACAGGTGGTGTAAAGGCAGGGAGATCGCTATTAGAAGTCGGAAAGAAAATCGAATTTTTATTTTTGAAATTTTTATATTGACTGCGTCCTGTACCATTATTGTCCCGAGAACAGAGAAGAAGAAGAAATCCTCCCAATTCTCCGGGAAGAAGTTGAGGCAGCAGTGCAATCGCTGAAGAAAGGGAAGTCAGCGGGGGTGGATAACACACCCGCGGAACTGCTACAAGCAGGAGGAGAAGCGATGATTGATGCCCTCACCATTATCTGTAACAAGATCTGGCAGAGTGGGGAGTGGCCTACACCATGGACCCAGTCGCTTGTCATCACTCTTCCCAAAAAAGGTAACCTTCAGGAGTGTGAAAATTACCGCATCATCAGCCTCATCAGCCATCCCAGCAAGGTCCTCCTGAAAATAATACTCAACAGGTTAAAACCCCAAGCTGAACAAATGATATCTGAAGAACAAGCAGGATTCAGGGCAGGGCGAAGTACCACTGAATAGATTTTCAACCTCAAAATAATCTGTGAGAAATACCTACAGCACCAACAACATCTATATCATGTGTTCATAGACTTCAAGAAAACGTTTGACCGAGTCTGGCATGCAGCTCTATGGGCAACAATGAAAGTGTACAACATCAACCCTAAAATTATTGAAGTCATCAAAAGCCTGTATGACAAGGCTACCAGTGCAGTCCTCTATAACAGCGTCATCGGTTAGTGGTTCAGAACAACAATCGGTGTGCGTTAAGGATGCCTACTCTCTCCAACACTCTTCAACATCTTCCTAGAGCGCATCATGTCAGATGCCCTTGCAGATCACGAAGGCACAGTCAGCAAAGGGGATAGATCAATCTCCAACCTCTGTTTTACGGATGACATTGATGGATTGGCTGGAGAGGAACAAGAACTTGAACAGCTGGTACAGAGGCTTGACACCACCTCCAGAGCTTATGGAATAGAAATAAGTGCAGAGAAGACCAAAATGATGACCAACAATACCAATGGCATCAACACGGACATCAAAGTCCAAGGCCAATCCCTCAACACAGTGCATAGCTTCAAATAGTTAGGAGCCATTGTATCAGACAATGGGTCCCGACAGGAAGTCCTCTCCAGGA
>CM072516.1:75701111-75748611 GCA_036898135.1 Oncomelania hupensis
TCCCAACTATATCATCGATAGGCTTCAGCGTGTTCAGAATCATGCTGCCCGCCTCATTTTTCGCTCCTCTAAATACAACCACATAACTCCTCTTCTTCAAACCCTGCACTGGCTGCCAGTACAGCACAGAATCCAGCACAAAATTTCTACACTCTGCTTCAGAAATTTTGACCTGACTTCTCCCAGCTATCTCTCCGACCTTCTCCAAACCTATTCCCCCAATCGCTCTCTTAGATCTTCTGCAGATACCCGTCTTTTTAAAATCCCAACCGTACGCACCAAAACCTATGGCCAGCGCACCTTTTCCTACCAGGCCCCATCTATCTGAAATAAACTTCATTCACTCCGCCACTCCACTTCTATGCTGTCATTCAAAACCTCTTTAAAAACTCATCTCTTCCATCTTCCTCACTAAACTTTCCTCTTCATATTACACAACTGCTTTGTTTGGTCAGATTGTATTGTATGTCTAAACGTATTAATGTTTGCCATTGTAAACGCCTAGGGCTTGTAAAAGGTTAGGCGTATAAATTTACATTTTATTCATTCATTCATTCATATCTATCTGAGTGCATCAGCACAATTACAACACATAAATTAAAGAGTAACGTGTAGGATAAGGTCTTCCGTAGTGGGGGGGGGGGGGGGTATAATGGGCAGGAGAGGGTTAAACGAGCCTAGGCCAGATAATACCCAGGGGTATAGTCTGGGCTAGGCCAGTTTATACGGGGGCATAGTCTGGGCTAGGCCAGCTTATACCCTGGGTATACTTGAGGCGGGGTATAATCTGGCCTGCTACACCGGTTGCCAGTTTGTCCAACGAGCTTTGTGACGTGACTACTTATACAAAATGGCGCGTCTCGAGTGTTTCCTTATGCTGCTTTTTGTGGTAGATGCCAGTAAATATACGTTTTTCAACATTTCCCTCAATTTAGGAGTGCATTGTGCGTGCGTGTATGCGTGCGTATATATTTTGTGTGTGCATGTATGTGTGTACGTGGAACAAATTGCCACAGAACTGACCATACTGTTCAAATTATCATCCATTTGTTCATGTTTCATGTCCAAGAACATTATTTATTTATTTGTTTATTTTATTTTATTTTATTGTTGTTATATAGCGCTTTTCCATCTTGAGAGCTGCTCAAGGCGCTGGTCAATACAGGATCTAAGTCAATACGCCCCGAGGCGCCCACTGAACTGTTTAAAAAATCATCTGTTTTCCATATTTCATGTCCAAGAAGGAAAAGACTAAAGACTAGATTATTGCCGTCTGCTAGCGCTCAAAGCCAGAGTTACCAGTATACGGAGATACTTGAAATTAACACGTGTTCTGCGTAATTTACAAATGCCGGTAATCCACAGTGTTAATTAACAATTATCAGTATTTGCCACGCCTTCCTAGCGCCAAAACCTGATAATGATAATTTTAGCCTAATAATAACAATAATCGCGAGATAGTTACAATTATTATGAGATAATTACAACTACCACTAAACATTACAAATATTTTTGGGTGATCATGTTTAATTTTCAGTTGTGGCTCTAGCAATCCGTCTGGAAATACGCCAAAGCCGAAAAATTTAATTTTCACCTGAGAAATAAAATTTTTGCGCGTTAATTGTAAATATGCCATGTTCCACGGAACAATTCGTTTTTGTACCGACTGAATCGGCAAATGAAACTGGCATTGTTTTTCATTGGCCGCCTATCCTATCCTATCCTATCAAATCCTATCCTATCCTATCCTATCCTATCCCGTAACTCGAAAGTCGTTGGGGCACCACAGATGATCGTACCAGCGTACTCCATATTTCTTTGTCCTCAACAATAATGGCTTCGTTCAGTGTCAAGCCAGTTCATTCAATATTCTCGAATGTTGTCCTCCCACTTCTTTTTCTGTCTCCCTCTTCTTCTGCCTCCTTGCATCGTGCCTTTCAGGATGGTCCTTGCAAGGTCTGATGCTCTGGTGACGTGGCTATACCATAGGAGTTTTCGTTTCTTCACCACTGTGAGCATGTCATCGTGTTGCCCAATGGCTTGTGTGATGGTCTGTCGGATTTCGTCGTTGGTGATGTGCTGGGTATAGGAAATGCCCAGAAGTCCCTTTAACTGTGTGTCCATTATGCCAGTATGAATGTTGTGTGCAGTTTTGAGCTCTTGGTGGTGAGGTCATTTTCTTCTTAATCTACGTGCGCCTGATGGTAGAGATTTCCAATGTTTTACATCTCTGATTTGCGATCAGAAGACGATGCTTCGTATAGTAAAGCTTTTGTCTAAGTTTCATTTAAAAAAAAAATTTGTAAGTATGTATGATAATGCACTATAAATGTAATGTGGATTTAGTCCATCTTTATTAATTAAAAAACAACACACTGTTTAATTGTCGTTGTAGTTGTTGTTATTGTTGTTGTTGTTGATGATAATGATGATGATGATGATGATGATGATGATGATGATGATGATGATGATGATGATGATGATGGTTTTTGTTTTGTTGTTGCTTTTCATTTAGCCTTAGCTGACAGTTGTCGAACTTCACTACTTACGGACTGTTTCGTGTCGTCTAACATTGACTTCAACCGTCTGGATGATCGTTCCTACGAGAACACGCTGTGCGGGTAGGGCAATAGTAATATTCACCACGACGACAGCGATGATTATTATGATGAGGAGGAAGAGAAGGTGGAATAAGATTTTATTTAAAAAATAAAATCTTTACGTTTTAATGATTTACGTCCAATTGAACGGTGCTAATCGCCAAACGCTCTCATGTAGCCTACATTAAAGGGCATTTGTAATGTTAAGCTTCAGAAAGTGACTGCAGGCGATTTTAAGCAAGGGGAAACAAGCACAGGTAGTAATAGTCTCCCTTTACAGAGAAAGGATCGCAGCCCCTACTGGGCGATTTTGCTCTACGCTTTTCTCTCTTTACTGGCCATTTATACTATTTAGTGGGTTAAAAAAAATCATTACAAATAAGGTACTCCACAAAAGAACATGACAATTTCAGGAGTTATTTTTGACATACTGGTACACTATTGCGCTAAGTTTGACATGTTTTAAGGGGAAAATACTTGATTTAGATGGGGGAGGGGGAGAGAGGGGAGATAAAAAGGGGTATAAATTACCTTTTTTGAAAAAAAAAATTATATAAATATCTTTTTTTAGTCGAAGTAGATCGGCTATTTTGGTTGGCAAAAATCACGCAAAAAACAAACAAACAGTGATTACGAAATTAAAACACTGCTGCCTCATTCTACCACTGAAAAACCGAAAATAGCGCCATGAAACAGCAGGCAATAGAACAAATTTAAAAGCTAGAACTGTAGTTATGTACGAAAATTGACTTCATTGAAATACTTTTTTTTAAAACGTCAGTTCAAAACTGCTGATTGCAGTGTTTCGTGGGGAAGCGATGGACAGGGAACCATTGCGATCGCAGCGGATTATTCACAACTTTCCGGCACCTCTCATAAAAACTCGTGGGTATCGCCATTAGAAATCAAAACGAGGTTAAAGTGAAACCGAGTTCCGGTCTGGCTTGTTTTGCTTTTCTCAAAGCTTGATGCGTGACTTTTAAATATGGCAAATTGCCGAAATCGACGATTGTTAGAGCCAGAAAACGAGTGGGATAAGTATAAAAACGGTGGTGGAAGTACATGCTCAGTGAAAGGATGCAAAAACAAACGTAGAGGCCTGTATTTGTGGCGACTTCGGAGGTGCGTTGATCACTACCCAATGGTTCATGGAGAGTGCGTGTGTCAGGAACCCTACAAACTGCACACCCCTTCAAATAGTGACCAGATAAGAGAGTGGCTGTCAAAACTACATTTAAAACGTCCACCGAAGACAATTTTTGTCTGTTCCTTTCATTTTACTGACCGAGAGCCCACCATTCAAAATCCATCGCCCCAGCTGTTTCTTGGTTACGACAGCAAAGTGAAGATCGGCAGAAAGCCACCACGAAAACGCCAGTCGTCAGATGGAAGAGCTAGCGATCATCGACAGAAAGTGAAACAGGACTCTTGTAGTTTTCCATAGCTTCGCCCTCGCAACCTTCACAAAACACGAAATAGTTGACTATGACTGTGAGGGTACGATACCGGTGGCCAGTGACACATGCTGTCTTCCCACTGTAAACTTGACTGTCACAACTGGGACTTCAAATCCATCAGGCATTCTCTGCAACACTTTCTCTTTTATGCTCCCACCAACGCTTTCTCATGTGATTCGACATATTCTTGAATATTTGGAAATAACTCGCTCAAAACACTCGGATAAATAATACGCAGAAAGAAACCGGAAGTATGTTTCACGGTAACGGAAAGAGTTACCCCTCTTACATGGGGGATTCCCGTTGGTGCATAGGATAGCAGAAAAGTGTGAATAGGGAGTGAGGTACTATCCTCCAGGGAATGAGGAAACGATAGGACAGATTTATCTCCCTTTCTCTGCTTCCAATGGTTTGAACCTGTGGACTTGCGCCATAGATACTGATGGTCATTTCGCCCAACTTTCAAATGAAAACATCACGAATCCGTTTAAATTCACAATGAGTGTTGCCACACTGGAAAGAATCAGATGAAAAATTCATTGGTTTGTTCCACTCATGGCTAATCATTATGGCAGGCCATTTGTCAGTTAGTCCGTTGATCGATAAATCAATTGTTCCGAATTTAACCTTATGACTTTACAACATACATTTCTTGGTTGGTTGATTGGTTGGTTGTTTTAATAACGTCTCCTTCATTAAAATTATAAGACGATAATAAATTTCATCTTATTGTCTCCACAGCAGATGGACTTATCTCAGGAATGATTGAACCGATTTTGAGTATATGTGGGCTAATAAGCAGTTACTTTAAACACCAATCAGATTTTTGTGTCCGTTACCTGTGCTCTCTCTCTGTCTCTGTCTCTCTCTGTCTCTGTCTCTCTCTGTCTCTGTCTCTCTCTGAATCTGTCTGTCAAAAGTCTAGGTTGCTAAAATCTGAAATAATTATAAACACGTGTTGTGCTGAATATAATACTCAACAGGTTGAAACTCCAGGCTGAACAAATCATAGCTGAAGAACAAGCAGGATTCAGGGCAGGGCGAAGTCGTCTACCACTGAACAGATTTTCAACTTCAGAATAATCTGCGAAAAATACCTACAGCACCAACAACATCTATATCATGTGTTTGAAGACTTCAAGAAAGCGTTTGGCCGAGTCTTGCATGCAGCTCTTTGGGCAACCATGAGAGTGTACAACATCAGCCCTAAAATGGCTACCAGTGCAGTCCTTGACAACAGCGCCATCAGGAACTGGTTCAGAACAACAATCGGTGTGCGTCAAGGTCCAGACAGGAAGTTCTCTCCAGGATCGCACAAACAACTACTGCCCTGACAAGGTTGAAGCCCATTTGGAAAGGCAGGACTATCAGTCTACATTCCAAGGTAAGGCTGATATGCTTCCTTGTCATCTCCATCTTCCTATACGCTTGCCAAACATGGACCCTCACAGCAGATCTCCAACGAAGAATACAAAGCATGGAGATGAGGTGCTACAGAAGACTTCTGGGCATTTCCTATACCCAGCACATCACCAACGACGAAGTCCGACAGACCATCACACAAGCCATTGGACAACATGACGACATGCTCACAATGGTGAAGAAACGAAAACTTCGATGGCATGTCCACGTCACCAGAGCATCAGGCCTTGCAAAAATCATCATGCAAGGCACGGTGCAAGGAGGTAGCAGAAGAGAGAGAGAGAGTCAAAAAAGAGGTGGGAGGACAACATTCGAGAATGGACTGGTTTGACACTGAACGAAGCCATGAGGGTTGCTGAGAACAGAGAAAGATGGAGTACGCTGGTTAAAGGATCATCTGTGGTGCTTCAACGACCTTTGAGTTACGGGATAGGATAGGATAGGATAGGATAGTTGTGCTTAATCTCGTAATTGGCTGTACCGATTTGGACCATTTTTGTTGTTGCTTGCGCTTGCAAATAGATGAGGTACTGGCCCAGCATTACATGTTTTATATTTGCTTCTGCAGAATAAAACCGAGTCACAACATAGCCACAACAATCAACACTTACAAACAACAACAACAACAACAACAACAACAACAACAACAACAACAACAACAACAACAACAACACACTCTTCTTCTTCTTCTTCTTCTTCTTCTTCTTCTTCTTCTTCTTCTTCTTCTTCTTCTTCTTCTTCTTCTTCTTCTTCTTCTTCTTCTTCTTCTTCTCATTATTATTATTATTATTATTATTATTATTATTATTATTATTATTATTATTATTATTATTATTATTATTATTATTATTATTATTATTATTATTATTATTATTAATTTAATTACAGGAAGCTAAACATTCTTGTAGAATGTCGCGACCGGGCATCGATAGGTTTCCACGCTCTGCCTACTGCTATTACTACACTTCTTGACTATTTGGGGAAACGATTTGCTCAAACTTGCAGTACGTACACCTCTAAGTCAGCAGTATGGTCTTTGTCCACGACGAGTTCATATCAAACGAAGTGTAGAGGCCTACCATTCTGTACAAGCATGACCCCTCCCACCCACTCACCCCACCCCTCTCCACATCCACTTAAGACCTTACAATGAAAAACAAATAGTACTTCAACTCGAGGTCACGATTATAAATTAACAAAGAAAGGCTGTTCTTACTTGTTGTCACAAGAGGCTATTTAGACTCTGCACTAAGGCTTCTCACCTTAACTAGTTCAGCCTGCTTTGGCCTGGGTAACGTAAAGTCGCTGCCTAGAAGACGACACAAGGCAGTTGTGTGCTAAGCATGTGTAAGCTTACGCTCGCTCAGGTAGGCGTCATCCCGCTGACGTATAGCCACCACCCCCCGATAGACGGCGCTCAGATCTCACGAGATTTTCGCGGGCTTTGGCTGACCACAAGGCTAGACAAAGATTCTTTGTCTAACGCTCACCCGAGACGGACACGTGAAAAAATCTCTCTCAGAAGGACTAAAGCAGGTGACGGGTAAAAATCATTCACCGCAGTATAGCCACATCCTGACATTGTCAAAAAGACGAGCAGGCTAGTTGGTCCGAGGCAGGGATAGACCACTAAGAGTCAACCCTGACATTCGGTCTGCAGTGGAGCATCTAGCACTGAGCTCCGATAGCCCAATAGTCAACAACCAAGGAGGAGACACCATCACCACACCTCAACCCATCAGCCAAGTGTAAGAAGAATTGCACTAACACTGATCTAGAAGGACTGTGCGGTAGTCCACTCTCCTGAAAACAAACATTAGGCAAACCAGAACAAATAGCCCAATGATGAGACAGTAGCAAATATGAAGAACATTAGCAGCATAGACCCATCAAGAAGCGAACTAGTCGAAGTGAATGTGGACATTTAAGTTAATAGAGTGTTTAGAGAATTATGTATAGAGTAGAGGAAATAAATGTGTGATATTTATTGTTAACAAGTGGCTGGACTACCTATGGGGTGTCGGATAGTGCAGTGGTTGGAGCACTCGCTACTGTGTCGAAAGTGAAGCACCGTCCGGTGCGGTTAGCACTTGGATGGGTGACCGCTAGTGAAGCGACAAACAACAACGCCCCCAGTTGACTCAACTGTGATTGAGTACCTACTCTCTTGAGGGTGGGGAAGGTAAAGCAGCGAGGGAGAGAGTTGGGCATCACCCTCATTACGCTGGCCCAAGATAAGTGTGATCTCCAACATCACGCTCCCCTACGGCCACAAGGCTATGGGACTACCTTTACCTTTTTACTTTTTGGACTACCTATGTTTCATAGCCATGTGAAAGCTAGTGTGCCAGTGAATCTTTTACCATTTTCTGCCTATCTCTATGTTACAAAGACCCTAAGTCTTAAACGTTTGTACTCTTGACCGAGCTAAACTTATAAATGTATTAAGATTAGTCATAGGGTGATTACATTAGCCGATCCCCGCAGACGATAAACGAGTAGATAATAGCATTCCATTGTGCAGAGCCCAGCAACAATAGACACACCGTCACACTAGTTTGTATCATTTCCGCACTTTTTACAGACAGAATTATTAACATAGCATAATGTTGGGACCACAATCTGCCACAAGAGGTCGTCACAGATGGTACCACACATTCATTTAAGAATAGACTGGACAAATATTGGCGAGAAATACCTACAGCACCAACATCTATATCATGCGTTTGTAGACTTCAAGAAAGCGTTTGACCGAGTCTTTCATGTAGCTCTGTGGGCAACCATGAGAGTGTACAACATAAGCCCTAACATTATTGAAGTCATCAAAAGCTTATATGACAAGGCTGCCAGTGCAGTCCTCCACAACAGCGCCATTGGGATCTGGTTTAGAACAACAATCGGCGTGCGTAATATAGCATACATGTAGTATAGCATACTGTAGTACAGCATGCTGTAGTATACTACAGAAGGCTATACTAAAGTATGTTATACTACATGTATGCTATACTACAGTATGCCATACTACATGTATGCTATACTACATGTATGCTATACTACAGCATGCTATACTACATGTAGGCTATACTACAGTATGCTATACTTCATATAGGCTATACTACCTGTATATGCTATACTTCATGTAGGCTTTACTACCTGTATATGTTATACTACAGTATGCTATACTGCCTGTATGCTATACTACAGTATGCTATGCTACATGTATGCTATACTACAGTATGCTATACTACATGTATGCTATACTACAGTATGCTATTGTATGCTACACTACATGTATGCTATACTACATGTATGCTATACTACATGTATGCTATACTACATGTAGGCTATACTACAGTATGCTATACTACATGTAGGCTATACTACAGTATGCTATACAACCTGTATGCTATACTACATGTAGGTTATATTACAGTATGCTATACTACATGTAGGCTATACTACAGTATGCTATACTTCATGTAGGCTATACTACATGTATATGCTATACTACAGTATGCTATACTACCTGTATGCTATACTACATGTATGCTATACTACATGTAGGTTATACTACAGTATGCTATACTACAGTATGCTATACTACCTGTATGCTATACTACAGTATGCTATACTACATGTAGGTTATACTACAGTATGCTATACTACATGTAGGCTATACTACCTGTATATGCTATACTACAGTATGATAAACTACGACATGCTATACTACCTGTATGCTATATTACAGTATGCTATACTACAGTATGCTATACTACATGTAGGCTATACTACTTATATATGCTATACTACAGTATGCTATACTTCAGTATGCTATACTACATGTATGCTATACCACATGTATAAATTAATGTTCTATTCATACCACGGTGTGTCTCTCGGACAAGAAAAACCTGGCGGGGCCCAGTCCTCTCCAAGCTGTTAGCGAGCGTTTTGGCCAAGTGGGCTAAGGCGGGACTAAATTGTCTTGTCCAAATGCCAGAAACCAATGGCGCCTGACAGGTGTGAGTTCGATCCAGCATCTGGGCGTTATGTTTCTACGAATATTATTTACTTTCGACTCGGGCAACGTCTCGGGGGTTTTCTCCGGGTACTCCGGTTTGCTCCCCCAGCAAAATTTCAAAATCACAACCAATGTTAGGTAGGTTGGGTTTGGGCGCGCCACAGGCTGCGACTATGCTTTCAACAGGGGAGGCGGCCCAGAATTTTCCTGTGGAAAAGGAACAATAAGGTAAATAAAATTAAAAAAATAAAATTAAAAAAATTAAATAAAGCCGAAATCCACGATTACAGTGTGGGTCGTCTTGGCTATACTATATGTATGCTATACCACAGTATACTACCTGTATGCTATACTACATATATGCTATAATACAGTATGCTATACGACCTGTATGTTATACTACAGTATGCTATACTACCTTTATGCTATATTACAGTATGCTATACTACATGTTTGCTATACTACCTGTATGCTATATTACAGTATGCTATAGTACAGTATGCTATACTACCTGTATGTTATACTATGTCACAAAGAAAGGGGTTGGGGGAATGGAGGGTAAGCTCTTAATCTCTAGCGCTGTATTACCTCCTTTGTTAGGCTAATGATGCGATGACATTCAAGAGATTAAGGCTAGGGCTACTAATTAAATGAGAGACAGTCAAAGGGTAGACGAGAAAGATGGTATACTACACTAGTTGAGAAATTCGAAAACAAAGGCCAGTCTGGGTAAGTGCAATTTCTAACTAGGAAGGTTTATTAAATCGAATTGGGTCGTCTATATTGAGTAATGCTAATAGTGAGTCACGGGATAGCGTCTGTATCAGTAGGGAGTAGCTCGGAGATATTCTGGGTGGATGATTTCGGGGGTACTAGTGCTACTGTGGACTGATATCATCACGGGGCAAGAGTGTATCTGGATAGTCTCTGGCCAGATGATCTTCGAGTGGTGATGCTCGTGGGTCAATAACTTAGCTGGTTATTGAAGGGCGGCGGTTGTCCCAAAATAGTCTGGTTGGTCAGTTGACCAGGCTTAGCGTGGCGTCACTTGGAATGCAGGTCAGTCGGTCACTCTTCTTGCGCAATGACCGAGGATGCCAATCTTGGTTGAGGTACAGGCGTAGGTTTCAGCTTACGTTGCTAGCTGTCTATGGGGTGATGATATTCGGGGGAACGCTTCTCGTTGACTCCCTGGGTTGTCAGGGGCCTGCAGCGGGTCAGCGACTTAGAGATGATACAAGGCTGGGGTATGAGCCCTGCACAGGAGCCGTCTGTAACGCAATACAGACTCTGTATCAGCGGGGGATAGGTATATCCTGGGTTCAGCGCCTGTTGGCGCGAGTTGCCCTTCAGATTTGAAATTGGCTGACCGGTCAAGGTTGATCCGGCGCATACCAACAGTCTAACAATGCAACTAGGTTTATGGGGCCAATGTGGTGCTTACTGGCAGCCGCTAATATATGATACCTTCGGCGCATTGAGATGGGGTAGTGGCAACAGGGCCAAATATTTATACATTGGGAGCATGGGGGGAAAGCAAATGGAGTGGGTACAGGACAAAGGGGTTGTAGGCAAGGGTTGTACTGGGGGACTTTAATCTATATGGTGGGACAGCATGGCATGGGATATTTACACATGGGGCTAATATGGAGCATACAAGTATAAATTCAAGCATGGCATGAGTCATATACACAAGGCGGATAATATATACAAGGCAATAATACATGTCACAGCAACACATCAAGGCACAACTATACACACGAACGTACATACCGACAGGACATACGAACGCGGGGGGCGAACGACGGGTGATGGGTCTGCTACATGACAAAGAGTAAGTTTCCTCTCTTACCTTGACTAAGACGGGGTGAAGCACACGAGTACTGCCGTAGCTCAGAGGTCGCCAGTCGATGGAGACGTGTCTTCGGACAAGTTGTTGTGGCTTGAAGGCTGGATGGCTTGCAACTGACACCGAGTCTGGTTGTGTGTCAGGCTTTAACGTGATGCCCGAGGGGCGGGGCTTAAGCGAATGAGCCAGCGCGCGTCCTAGGGGCGACTGGATGTGTAGAGGGGGTAACTGGATGGTTGGGAGAGATGAGTGGGTGCTGTCTGACTCAGGGCTCGATTGTACGCCTCGTCACAGAGGCCCCCCCAAGGAAAAAGGCGAGGTCCTAGGCCTCGACTGAGACGCGGCCAATCAGCTCTGAGGTCAGCTGCGGGATGCGAAGATGGTTGCGATGGTCCGGGAGATGCGGGGCGATGCGGGGTTCCTGGTAGTCGATGGCGGATGCCCAAGGCTGGGGTCCGCGGAGCTGCCGGGTCTCGGCTACGGTTAGTGGGCGGCGGCGGGTATGAAGGCTGGGGCGTCGGCCCTCAGTGGGGACTCGATGGAGTCTGTTGCGGGGTGGCGGCTGAGGAAGTCTGCGCCGTGGTTGTCTTTTCCTGGGATGTGCTCCAGCTGGAAAGAGTATGCTTGGAGCAGCAGAGCCCACCTCATCAGCCGGGCGTTGAGCGATTTAGATGTCGCCAGGAAAGAGAGCGGCTGATGATCCACTTGGACAGTAAAGTGTGAGCCGTAGAGGTACAGCTGGAACTTCTGGACTGCCCAGACGAGGGCGAGACACTCCTTCTCCGACGTGGCGTAGTTCAGTTCAGCCGGCTTTAGCTTCCGGCTGGCGTACGCGACGGGGAAGAGCGTCGGGGCGTCCGAGGAGTCCCGTTGGAGTAGAACGGCTCCGAGGCCTACGTCGCTGGCGTCCGTGCGCAGGACGAAGGGCTGTCCGGGGTTGGGGAGTGTTACACTCAGTTTGATGATGGTGTTTTCTATCAGTATCTGATTCAGCCCCGATGCTTGAATTCCTGATAGTTGTGTAACTCAGATTCGTTTATTCACACAGCCCGTCCAAACAGCATACAAATCACAAAGTCGACGTATGAAGTTTTCCACTTTTATTCAGCATACATCAACAACTGCATACAATTCTCAATTCAACTCAACAACTTTCACAGCAACTTTCCAAATCACTATCAACAACTTTACTGTCTCAACAGCGACTCGGCACACGATTAAATAACCTCTCTCTTTTCTGGAACGATTTGGTACGTGGTAGAAATGACGCACTGCCACCAATCGAACTAAAGATCGTCATCACTGACTTACGTCATTCACATTTTCTCTACTTCCGGGAACATTCACGACCTTCGATATCCATCCGGAAATTTCTATCAAGAGTAAACACGCATATCCAGAAGATTCTCAAATAATATCGACTAACGCAAATTATCAACGTTATACAAAGCCTCTCCTAACCAAACTCAAATCAAAGGTAAATAAACTCTATTATTGAATACTTTGCAAATCGAAACGATTAGATCTATCGTACGCGCTTCAGCCATATTATCATTCGCGTTTCAACGTAACATAACCCCCCACTCAAGAAGAAATTTACCTAATTTCTTTCAACAACGTTGAAACGTAATGCACAAAACAAAATTCAGAATTAAAACTTACTTCAGACTGTCTCATTTACTGTCAATGTTCTCAGTTTATATACACAGAGTCCATGTTTTTCATCCGCAAGTCTTTCTGGATACTGCCAATGTTCACAGTTCATTCACACAAGGTCAATGTTTCTCATCTGCAAGTCTATTTAGATATTGCCAATGTTCTCCACACAGTCAATGTTCTTTCCTTCGCAAGGAAACGACGCCCTCGTCAGTTGCGGTCGTCATCGGCCCAGGGTCAAAGACGATGATCACGTGGGCTTCCCTGGAATCAGTGCGTCCTCCGTTGTCTCCTTCTTCCATCGGACGTCGTCAGTTCTCAGAATGCATTCGCCGGGTCCTCACGGTCAGGTTGGCTTCAGCGGGACGGTGGAACAGCTCCCTCAAGGTCTGCAGATGCTCCTTCCAGGTCTGGGTGTGGACTTCATGTTCGACCAAAGTCGTAGAGCCTGGGACATCATTGAAGCTCTGGGGAAACTCGCCCATAAGGTCCTTGAGCTCAATCTTTTGACCTTCCGTCAAGCCTGGTCCTAGCTTAACGTCATCGATGCCTTCTTTGCTGTGGAAGTCTCCAAGTCCCAACAGTTCCTCGCTGTCAAAGCTGTTGTCGATCTCAGCTGCTGTTGCTGCATGCACAGTCTCTGGCGGCCTTTCCACGTACAGCTTAAGGAGGTTGGCGTGGTATATCTTGGAATGCTGGCCGACCTTCACCTTATAGTCGTTGATCCCCACCACGGTCTCCACTTCGTACGGGCCTTTCCACTGCATCAGCAACTTATTATGATCGGTAGGTTAGCAGCACCAGTTGTTGCCAGGTTTAAACTTCCTGTTCACAGCCCTACGGTCATAGTAGTGCTTTCCACAGTCCTGGGACTTCTTCAGGTTTTCTCTGGCTATCTCGAGAGTCTGCTCCAGCTTCTCCCGTAGCTCAAACACGTACTGGTAGCTGTTCTTCACCTCTGGGGTGTCTACTTCTTTCGTCCACAGTTCTTTCAGGATGTGCATCGGCCCTCGGATGGTTCTTCCGTACAGCAGCTCGAACGGAGAAAAGCCGGTGGACTCCTGCGGTACTTCTCTGTAGGCGAAAAGTAGGGCGTTGATGTAGCGATGCCATTGTCTGGGCTGCTCGCTGCACAGTTTCTTCAGGGTGGACTTCAGCGTTGCATTGAACTTTTCGACGAGCCCGTTGCACATTGGATGGTAGGGTGTCGTAGTCAAATGCCGGATGCTCAGCAGTCTGTTGACCTCCTTCATGCAGTCAGAGACGAACTGCGTCCCGAGGTCTGTCAGAATTTCTTCGGGCACCCAAGTCTACTGAACATGTCCACCAGTGCCTCTGCCACAGTTTCAGTGTCAATCTTCTTCAGTGGCACTGCTTCTGGGTACCGAGTCGCATAGTCCACTAAAGTCAGTACCCCACCGATGACCTTCTTCACTCGGAGGTCTTATTTCGCCGATTAAGTCTAAGGCCACCCTCTTGAAAGGTCGGTCGATCAGAGGCATCCTCTGCATAGGCACTTTCGGGACCCTTCCTCGAGGTATGGTCTTCTGGCAAATGTCACATGATCGGCAGAAACGGCTGACGTCCGCATGAAGCCCTGGCCAGTAGAACACCGCCTGGATTCTGTCTGACGTCTTCCTGATGCCTAGGTGACCTCCCATAATTGAGTCATGCGCTACTTCCATCACCTGGCGCCTTAAGGGTAATGGTACCAGTACTTGACGTAGTGGTTTACCTCCGTTGACCCTCGGGTGCTGGAAGATTCTGTACAGGATCTTGGCCTTCACCTCAAAATAGACCGTGCATTGCCCTTGGTCACGTGGTCTTGGCGGTTCCTGTACTTGTTTAAAGTGCTATCAGCTTCCTGGAGCTGGATCAGCTTATCTCTGTCCACGATGGCAGCTTTGGAGTTGTCGGCGACCTTCAGTGGCGTAGACATCTTGTCTCTCTTGGCCTGGGCCCTGGTAGTAACAGCACTGACGATCTCTGGTCGGCAGGGCTGAGCCGGAGTAACCACATTGTCCCGTAGCAGCTCTGTAAGGTCTCCATCGGGAAACGGCAATGGATCCTCCTCCACAACTTCGACGCGTTGGGTTGAGGCAGGACTCCACTCTGGATCGGGGTCGTCGGGTCGTCTCGCGCCGTCGATATTCCCGATCATCAAATCATACAGCGGCTTCTTCAGGCAAACCGCTTCGACTTCGCCTATGTAGAAAGGAGTGCTGACTTGAATCTTCGCAACTGGCGCTCTCACACATTTGCTGTCGGCCATGAGTGTCCATTTAAAATCGCCAGTGAACTGTTTAGCGATTAGGTCTTCTTTGACGATGACCCCACTGCAGCCAGAGTCTCTTAAAACAGTCACTTCATGATTTCCGACGCGTCCCTTCGAAACTGGCATGTTCTGGACGGTCACAGCTGCGCTGGCGACGACGGGGATGGATTTTCCGTTGGCAAGGAGAAGTTGGCCATCGGTCATGCACTCTTGCACGTCCGCAGGAGTAGCTGTGCGCTTGGTCTCACTCGGAAGAATGACGCTCCCGCCGCACACTTGATGGTCAGATCTACTGTTTTGCCGTTGATTGGAGAACCGCCTCTGCCGGTTGCCCGCCGCTGCATTGTCCGTACTGCTCCGCTGTCCGCTATTTCTGCTTTGAGGGCAGCTGGCAGCTCTGTGGTCTGTAGCGTTGCAGATAAAACAGCCTCTTGAGTGCCCTTCCCTGGGAGGAGGCGTGGAGTCCGTCTGTCTCTGGCTCGTCTGGCTCCCTTGGACCTGGTTCCCATGGTTTGCAGTCTTCTGAAAATTCGTCGCGCTGGGTAGCCCCAGGGTTTTCCCATGAGCGATGAGATATCTTTCGGCAGCCTCAGTCACATCTTTAAGCGTCTGCAGCTTTTGTTCTTCTAAGTAGGTCGCTAGGTCCTTGTGACAGGCATTGAGAAATTGTTCTTTCACAATCAGGTCATGGAGACTGTCGTAAGACTTCATTTCGCCTGATAACTCCACCCACTTGTGTAGATATGACGACAGGCGCTCCACAAACTGCTTTGGCGTCTCGTCTGACTTAGGCCTGCATTCACGGAAGCGTTTACGGTAGCCCTTCTCTGTAAAGTTGTAGCACTGCAGTAGGGCCTCTTTCAAGACGTCATAGTTTTTGGCGTCATCGTTCGACAGTCTGGTGTAAACTTCGAGCGCTTGCCCTGTCAGAAGTGCACTTAGTCGAATCGCCCAGTCTCGAGGTTGCCAATTGGAGCTTTCGGCGAACCTTTCGAATCTCGCCAGATAGGTGTCGATCTGGTCCTTCCCACGAAAGCTGGCAATTTTGGAGCCGTATGGTCGTTGGTGGCTTGTGGCGCATGCTGATTGTTCTGGATACGCGCCAACTCTAGCTGGTACTGACGCTCACCTTCAAGACGCTTCAGCTCGAACTCTCTTTCTTCTCGGCGTCGTTGCTCTTCAATTTCTAGACGCTTCTCTTCTAATTCTCTTTCTTCGCGCCGTCGCTGTTCTTCTCTTTCTTCACGCAATATTCTCTCCTGGAATTTGACGTACTCCGTCAGCTGTTTGCCTTTTAGATTTAGTTCAACCCCTTTCTGCCAGAGGTCAGCCATCTTGATGCTTCTGGAAAGTTCTTTTCTAGAAAGTTCTTTTCTGGAAAGTTCTTTTCTGGAAAGTTCTTGACTGTGCTGTACCTTTCTAGACTGTTCTAGAACAGCACGCTTTCTGCAGTAGCGTTGATGCTTGCCACTAGTCGCCTTCGCTGACGCAGGCCCGGCTGTCCTCGTCGTCTGCGACGCTGCACCACGATGTACACGCTCCTGTGCTGAAGTAGACGCGACGTCCGCTCGCCGCTCTCTGTAACACTGGCGATGTAGCTCCGAGACTGTCCCTCGACGTAGTCTTACGGTAGCCACGTAGTCCCGCTCTGTTGTTCGCTCACGAAGCAACTCTTCGGCGACTACACGCCCTTGCAGTCAACCCGAATCTATCGGATGTAGTCCCAGTATGTTGGCCCCTCTCGACGCAACTTGTTGGCGGCTACCCTCGATGACTGCCTCTCGTAACGTTGACTCGCTTGTTGTAGCAGTTGAACCCTTGGCTATGGCGTGAATCGCGGCTTGACCCCCAAAATGTTACACTCAGTTTGATGATGGTGTTTTCTATCAGTATCTGATTCAGCCCCCGATGCTTGAATTCCTGATAGTTGTGTAACTCAGATTCGTTTATTCACACAGCCCGTCCAAACAGCATACAAATCACAAAGTCGACGTATGAAGTTTTCCACTTTTATTCAGCATACATCAACATTCAACTCAACAACTTTCACAGCAACTTTCCAAATCACTATCAACAACTTTACTGTCTCAACAGCGACTCGGCACACGATTAAATAACCTCTCTCTTTTCTGGAACGATTTGGTACGTGGTAGAAATGACGCACTGCCACCAATCGAACTAAAGATCGTCATCACTGACTTACGTCATTCACATTTTCTCTACTTCCGGGAACATTCACGACCTTCGATATCCATCCGGAAATTTCTATCAAGAGTAAACACGCATATCCAGAAGATTCTCAAATAATATCGACTAACGCAAATTATCAACGTTATACAAAGCCTCTCCTAACAACAATGCAAACTCAAATCAAAGGTAAATAAACTCTATTATTGAATACTTTGCAAATCGAAACGATTAGATCTATCGTACGCGCTTCAGCCATATTATCATTCGCGTTTCAACGTAACAGGGAGTCGCAGGACTGGCTGTGACGTCAGTTTCTCCTTGAGCTCCTGGAAGGCAGCTTCACATTGCGGGGTCCAGACGACTCGGTCTGGTGCTGATTTGCGGGTTAGGCTGGATAGTGGCGCGGCAATCCCGTTGTATCCGGGTACAAACTTTTGATAAAAGCCACTCAGTCCCAGGAAGGACTGGACATCTTTCTTGGTCTTGGGGCGGGGCGCGTCTCGAAGGCGCTGGACAGTCTTTTCCAGAGGCCGGAGCTGTCCATGGCTGATGGTGTGGCCAAGGAATTCCAGCTCTTGGTACCCGAACTGGCATTTGGTCGGCCGGGCAGTGAGGCCAGCTTCTTTGAGGCGGCGTAAGAGTTGGCGCACCACTCGCAGGTGCTCCTCCCATGTCTCCGTGGCGACGAGTATGTCGTCCATAAAAGAGTGTAGGGACGGACAGTGGAGGGGGTCCAACAGCTTCCGCATCATCGTGCTGAATATACTTGGGGCATTGTGTAGACCAAACGGCAGAACGTTAAACTCATAGTGGCCGTCCATCGTGCTGAAGGCCAGGTACTGGCGGGATGAAGGGTGCACGGGGATCTGGTAAAAGCCCTTGCTCAGATCCACTCTGGAGAAATATCTGGCGGACTGTAGCTTCGCAAACAAGTCCGTCGGGTCGGACAGGGGTCCGGGTACGAACTGTGTTACGAGATTCAACTGCCGGAAGTCGATACAGAGGCGATGTTCTCCGCTGGGCTTCCGTGATAGCACTATGCCTGCACTGTAGGGGGAACGGGAGGGAGCGATGACTCCGGCTTGTAGCAGAGCCTCAACTTCTGTCCTTACTACCTGCTGCTGGGATAGCGGGACGGGGTACGGTTTCTGGCGGACGGGAGTGGGGTCCGTCAGGGTTAGTTGGACTTCTTCTAGGTCCGTCCTCCCAGGAATGTCGGTGAGGACTTCCCTGTATTCTGCTACGATGGCGCGTAGTTGGCGTTGCTGGCCGGCGGGGAGTGAGGGGTCCAGAGATACGTCCCGGAAGGATTCCTTCCCTTTTAGCGGAAATTCGGCGACGCCGGTCTCTGTACCATCCACTTCGACGGCCAGCGCGACCGTGAGTAGCGAGTGGGTGTCTGGGGCGGGAGCGGGTTGCTCCAGGTACCGCTTGAGCAAGTTGATGTGGTGGGTCCTGGGCTTTCCGCCTACCTCGATGCGATAAGTGGTACGTGAGAGTTTCTCCAGCACCGGGTAGGGTCCTTGCCAAGCTATGTCTAGCTTGTTCGTGCCGCTGGGGAGAAGTAGTAGGACCTGGTCTCCTACCTGCAGTTCTCGGTCCCGGGCGCGGCGATTATGGTAGCGGGCTTGTCTCTCTCTCGCCTTCTTCAGGTTGGCGGAGGCGGCTTTCCATGTGGCCTTGAGAGTTTCCTGGAGCTTGGTGACGTATTTCGTGGCGTCGACCGGTGCCTCGTCTAGTTTGGCGTCGGTCCAGCTGCGTCGTAGGGCGGCTAGAGGTCCAGAAAGGGGTCTCCCAAAAAGCAGCGTGGAAGGCGTGTATCCGGTGGAGGTGTGCGGGGTCTCTCGATACGCGAAGAGCGCTGACGCGACGTAGGTGTCCCACGCTTCGGGCTGTTCGTCGGCGATCTTGCGGATGATCGAGATGAGAGTCCCGTTCAGGCGCTCGACCTGTCCGTTGCTTGCGGGGTGGTAGGGTGGAGTTCGGATATGGCGAATGCGAAGTAGTTGGAAAACTTCCTGCATGAGTTTTCCGGTGAACTGGGACCCGTTGTCGGTCAAGATGTTGTCCGGGAATCCGACTCGTGTGAATATGGTGACGAGCGCGTCGGCGACTCGGGCGGCGTCAATCTTCGGTAGGGGAACGGCCTCACACCACATAGAGCAAGCGTCGACAAGGGTAAGCAGATACTGGTTCCGCTTCTTGGTCCGCGGAAGGGGTCCTACTATGTCGACGGCCACTCGTTGGAAGGGCGTCCCGACGACTACGGTGGGGCTGATAGTAACCGGTACGGTGTGATGGCGGGGCGAGTATCGTTGGCACTGGCGACAGGACTTGAACGTAGCGCTTCACGTCTTCTGTCATCCCGGGCCAGTGGTACTGAGCGCTGATGCGTAGAGTGGTGGCTCCTATGCCCATATGTCCACTTAGGGGCATGCTGTGGCCAAGTTCCAGGACTTGGGGGCGAAGGGTCGCAGGTACGACGAGTTGAGAATGGTCGTCCTTCTGACGGAAGAGGAGTCCGTCCTCGACGAAAAAGTCTCCGGACTTGGGTGGAGTGCGTGCGGCGGGAAGTTTTCCGTAGCACTTGCGGAGGGTGACGTCGTCTTCTTGGGCCTTCCGGATCTGTTCCGGCATCTGGTTGGGGATCGGGGGCGGTGTCGCGGCTGTTTTCGCCTGGGCGCGCGTCTGGACGGCGGCCATCGACTCCACAGGCTGGGGCGGCATACCCAAGAATACGTAGCGGCATCCTAGGATCAAGTCATACAGGGGCTGGTCCATCACGGCCGCTTGAATGGTCCCCGTGACGTATCGGCTGGTGACTTGGATCCGGGCTATAGGAGCGTGGTGCTGGGCTGAGACGCGTCGGCCAACTTCAGGGTGATCGTTTCGCCGGTCAGGTCCTGTTCCCTGATGAGCGAGCGGCGGACGACGGCGTCAAAGGTGAGTCCCGTGTCGTATAGACAGTGGGCTGGGCGATCGTTGACGGTCACTTGCTCAGTGACGGCCGGTCGATCGGTGGGAGTGGCGACGGGGGTTACCGGGTTCCCGTCGGGGGTAACTTGGCGTAGGGCCAATACCGTGCCTTGTTTGCGACGCTGGTCGCTGATGCGGCGGAAACATTTCTCGCGGGGTGTGTCCTCGCCGCTGGCAGTAGCCGCAGTAGAGCTCTGTGCTCCGCTTCCCAGGCTCTGCTCCGGGGTTTGGGCGTCCTTTAGGCGGGGGTGGACGGTGATTCGCTGGCGGGACGGGCCGGCGAGGCGGGTGGCGGGTATCTGGTGACGAGGGTGCGGGCGGATCCCGGCGAGGCTGTCTGTCGTCGGGGTGCGCGGTGAGGTAGCGGTCCGCGACTATGATGAGGTCTTCTAGTCGGGCGGCTCCCTGTTCGGCGGCGAAAGTCCGAAGCTCCGCTGGCATTGTCCCTCGGAGTTGCTCGGCTAGCATCAATTCGAGCAGTCCGTCGTACGTTTTTGGTTCGTCCGTTTGCTCTATCCATTTGTCCCGTAGAGTGGCTAGCCGGTCGGCGAATTGCGTAAACTTCTCCCCTTTCTCTCTCCGGGAGTTCCGGAAATTCTTGCGGTAGTGCTCACCTGAGAGCTCAAATCCGTGCAGTAGAGCTTTCTTGAGGGCGGGGTAGTCGCCCTCCTCGGAAGTTGGCGTCTTTGCCAGGATTTCGTAGGCCTTCCCCTTAAGGCCATGACTAAGCTTGCGATACCAGTACCGGGGGTCAAGGCTGTTTTCTCCCGCGACTCTCTCGAATCGGGCGAGATAAACTTCGATCGATTCGTCTCGTTCGACGAATGGGTCCAGGGGGAAGTTCATCCCCGGAATCGGCGGGGGGGTTGCGGATATTCCGGCGCTGGCGGCGAAGCTGGGGGCGATGAGCGAGAAGTCTTCGCTCGCGGGCGATGCGATGCCTAGATCGCGGCGATCGCGCTCAAGCTGGAGGAGTGCTTGGCGCCGTTCCAGTTCCTTGTCCTTCCTCTTCTCCTCAAGTGCCGCGACCCTCTCGTCCTCCTCCCTCCTCCGTGCGGCGGCCCTCTCCTCCTCTGCTATCCTCTCCTTCGCCTCCTCTCTTCTCCGCTCGGCGGCTCTCTCCTCCTCTGCTATTTTCCGGGCGGCGGCCCGTTCCTCCGCGGCGATGCGCTCCTTCTCCTCCTCTTTCTTTCGTGTCGCTGCTCTCTCTTCCTCCTCCCTCTTCGCCTCTCGCTCTTTAGCCCTCTCCTCCCTCTTCAACTTTTCCTCGGCCACGTCCGCATCTACGTTGGCCAGGACGTAGTCCTTGAGTTCGGTGCCGGCGAGCCCTAAGCTCTCGCCAATACTCTTGTACTTGAGCGCAAGCTCTCCCCGGTCGGCCATGGTAAGGGAGGTGACTTACCCTGGAAAGTCCTAACCGGAATGAGGGGCGCACACAAGGGGGTACACTGACGGAAAACAAGGGGGTGGGCAGAATGAGCTACGATGAAACTGCACAGGGGCGAGTACAACACGACACAACCACAAAGACAAAATGCAATCAATCAAGATACAAAAATGAATGCAAAAAAAAAACCTTTTCGAGACACCACCATTCGGGAAAGCCAGTAAGGGACCTATGGGGCTATGCTACGCACTACTAGGCTTAGGGGGTGGGGTCCTATCTGTACTGGGCTGGGGTGGGATTTAAGCTAAGTCCTTAGTCTCGTCAAGTTGGGATGGGAACCTAAGTCTTTAGTCTCGTCGGGGTCGCCAAAGTTAATGTCACAAAGAAAGGGGTTGGGGGAATGGAGGGTAAGCTCTTAATCTCTAGCGCTGTATTACCTCCTTTGTTAGGCTAATGATGCGATGACATTCAAGAGATTAAGGCTAGGGCTACTAATTAAATGAGAGACAGTCAAAGGGTAGACGAGAAAGATGGTATACTACACTAGTTGAGAAATTCGAAAACAAAGGCCAGTCTGGGTAAGTGCAATTTCTAACTAGGAAGGTTTATTAAATCGAATTGGGTCGTCTATATTGAGTAATGCTAATAGTGAGTCACGGGATAGCGTCTGTATCAGTAGGGAGTAGCTCGGAGATATTCTGGGTGGATGATTTCGGGGGTACTAGTGCTACTGTGGACTGATATCATCACGGGGCAAGAGTGTATCTGGATAGTCTCTGGCCAGATGATCTTCGAGTGGTGATGCTCGTGGGTCAATAACTTAGCTGGTTATTGAAGGGCGGCGGTTGTCCCAAAATAGTCTGGTTGGTCAGTTGACCAGGCTTAGCGTGGCGTCACTTGGAATGCAGGTCAGTCGGTCACTCTTCTTGCGCAATGACCGAGGATGCCAATCTTGGTTGAGGTACAGGCGTAGGTTTCAGCTTACGTTGCTAGCTGTCTATGGGGTGATGATATTCGGGGGAACGCTTCTCGTTGACTCCCTGGGTTGTCAGGGGCCTGCAGCGGGTCAGCGACTTAGAGATGATACAAGGCTGGGGTATGAGCCCTGCACAGGAGCCGTCTGTAACGCAATACAGACTCTGTATCAGCGGGGGATAGGTATATCCTGGGTTCAGCGCCTGTTGGCGCGAGTTGCCCTTCAGATTTGAAATTGGCTGACCGGTCAAGGTTGATCCGGCGCATACCAACAGTCTAACAATGCAACTAGGTTTATGGGGCCAATGTGGTGCTTACTGGCAGCCGCTAATATATGATACCTTCGGCGCATTGAGATGGGGTAGTGGCAACAGGGCCAAATATTTATACATTGGAGCATGGGGGGGAAAGCAAATGGAGTGGGTACAGGACAAAGGGGTTGTAGGCAAGGGTTGTACTGGGGGACTTTAATCTATATGGTGGGACAGCATGGCATGGGATATTTACACATGGGGCTAACATGGAGCATACAAGTATAAATTCAAACATGGCATGAGTCATATAAACAAGGCGGATAATATATACAAGGCAATAATACATGTCACAGCAACACATCAAGACAAAACTATAAACACGAACGTACATATCGACAGGACATACGAACGTGGGGGCGAACGACGGGTGATGGGTCTGCTACATGACAAAGAGTAAGTTTCCTCTCTTACCTTGACTAAGACGGGGTGAAGCACACGAGTACTGCCGTAGCTCAGAGGTCGCCAGTCGATGGAGACGTGTCTTCGGACAAGTTGTTGTGGCTTGAAGGCTGGATGGCTTGCAACTGACACCGAGTCTGGTTGTGTGTCAGGCTTTAACGTGATGCCCGAGGGGCGGGGCTTAAGCGAATGAGCCAGCGCGCGTCCTAGGGGCGACTGGATGTGTAGAGGGGGTAACTGGATGGTTGGGAGAGATGAGTGGGTGCTGTCTGACTCAGGGCTCGATTGTACGCCTCGTCACATACTACAGTATGCAATACTACAGTATGCTATACTACCTGTATGTTATACTACAGTATGCTATATTACCTATATGCTATATTACAGTATGCTATACTACATGTATGCTATACTACCTGTATGCTATATTACAGTATGCTATACTACCTGTATGTTATACTACAGTATGCTATACTACAGTATGCTATACTACCTGTATAGTATACTACAGTATGCTATACTACCTATATGCTATATTACAGTATGCTATACTACATGTATGCTATATTACAGTATGCTATACTACATGTATGCTATACTACCTGTATGCTATATTACAGTATGCTATACTACATGTATGCTATACTACATGTATGCTATATTACAGTATGCTATACTACATGTATGCTATATTACAGTATGCTGTACTACATGTATGCTATACTACATGTATGCTATACTACATGTATGCTATACTACATGTATGCTTTACTACAGTATGCTATACTACCTGTATGCTATACTACATGTATGCTATACTACATGTATGCTATACTACATGTATGCTTTACTACAGTATGCTATACTACCTGTATGCTATACTACCTGTATGCTATACTACCTGTATGCTATACTACCTGTATGCTATATACTACCTGTATGCTATACTACCTGTATGCTATACTACCTGTATGCTATACTACATGTATGCTATACTACAGTATGCTATACTACATGTATGCTATACTACCTGTATGCTATACTACAGTATGCTATACTACCTGTATGCTATACTACATGTATGCTGTACTACAGTATGCTATACTACAGTATGCTATACTACCTGTATGTTATACTACAGTATGCAATATTACCTGTATGCTATATTACAGTATACTACATGTATGCAGTATTATACTATCCTGTTCTATACTATTGTCACTAATTCTCACCCAACATCCCATTGTCTCCCACCCACACCCACACCCCCTCTTTTTGTAAGGTGAGGCGGTGAGTGGCACAGGGTTTTGGTCCTTCCCCCTCCTCGCTCCCCCCCCCTCCCCTCTTTTCTCCCTTTTCTATAGACGTCACGCTTATAGATGGAGACGCGTCACAGGCATAGGCGCTCGCGTGTCCACATACAAGCGCCTGTGTGACGAATGGCCTGGCCTCAGGCACGCTGCAACGATTAAGAACGTTGGTTGGACGTTGGTGTCCGGGAATACGTTTGAATGACTTGGCATCTTGTTTTGAATTGAGTTGAATTGTATTTAAATGAATGATATAGTATTCATTTCTTTGTGTGCCCGCATGTGTGTGTGTGTTTGTGTGTGTGTGACAAACGGTGTTGAAAACTGCACGATAATGAAGGATGAACTGTGCTGAGTTTAAATTAAAACGTTGTTAAATTAACGGTTTTAGTTGTAATAATGGATCGAAATTGTGTGCGTGTGCATGTATGTAGACGTATGTGTGCATGCGTTGGTGTGCGTGCGCGCGTGTGCTTGCATGCGTTGGTATGTGTGTTATTGAGCGCGCGAGTGTGTGTTTGAGTTTTTGTATGCAATGTATTGTCCCTTTCAGTCTGCCTGTATGTATGAGTGAATGATTAGCTCTGTTGGTCACAGGTGCTGGCTGGTGATTAAGGTTGGGTTCTGTGTTGCTGTTTTATGTTACAGGGATATGTTTTACCTTCAGTACTGAATTCAAACGCTGTAAGATGACCTTCTATGACAAAAGCTACCGGGAAATCATTCATTTAAAAGTATATATATTCACAGGGAGAGATCTCATCATCATCATCATCATCATCATCATCATCATCATCATCATCATCATCATCATCATCATCATCATCATCATCATCATCATCATCTTCTTCTTCTTCTTCTTCTTCTTCTTCTTCTTCTTCTTCTTCTTCATCATCTTCATCTTCTTCTTCTTCTTCTTGCTCTTGTTCCTCCTCCTTAATCTTGTGTTCTTCTTGTTCGTCTTCTTCCCCCTCCTTTTTCTTGTTATTCTTTTTCATCATCATCATCATCATCATCATCATCATCATCATCATCATCATCATCATCATCATCATCATCATCATCATCATCATCATCATCATCATCATCATCATCATCATCATCATCATCATCATCATCATCATCATCATCATCATCATCAATTGGCGAAAGTCTTCTACAGAGAAATCACCCGCCAGGGTGTAGGAACCTCGCGTTACTATAGGTTCAACGACCAAGGGCCAAGGCGACCCACACTGTAATCGTGGATTGCGGCTGTTGCCAACAGCCTGGAGAAGATTGGGCCCCGCCAGGTCTTTCTTGCCCAAGACACATCGTAGTATGAATAGAATCGCTCACTCCATACCGGATCGGTCGTCGCCCGGGAGTGGTTGCTGTCTCTGGAATGAAAAATGTATCTAATTTTCACAGTTTATTTGGACTCGGTTTGATTTGAACACACCTGTAATAAACTTACACACACTGTGTAACTGAGACAAACCCAGGTTTTACATTGATCTGAGCTATACGCATTGTCAAACTCACACAGTCACATTTTCCGTCTGCTTGCCACGCGGGACGGTAACAAAAACATCAACAACAATATCAAAACAAAAGTGAGCGCCTAGGGCGGCTTTATATATAGTTAGATCCTGTATTGGCCATCGCCTTCAGCTGCTCTTGAGCTGGAAAATCGTTATATAAGAACGATTAAATAAATGAAAAAAAAAATATATATATATAACAACGACAACAACAACATCAGACGGTTAGTCATGTGAACAATATACTGGAACATTTTTTTGTTTCTCTTACCTTTTCTTCAATTTCTTTTATTTTATGTTCCAGAGATGCTTCGGATTTCAGGAAATGTTTGGAGGCGATCAGGAACAAGTGTTCCTTGTCTACAAAGCAGAAATCCAATGTGGACAAAGAGCTGAAGGAAACAGAATCCACGGAAAAATTCTATAACTGCAAAGAATAAACGGCCATATTAGAATACCCATCAACACCTTTGCGGTCAAATTATTGTGTGATAATCATGGTCAGCTACTATTGTGACTGCTAGGACGTCTATCTACCCATCGACATACACACACAAACACACACACACGCACGCACGCACGCATGCATGCCAACACCTACACACATATACATACATACATATATATGCATACATGTTTGATTTGTTTGATTGTACGTAAAACCAATCCTATCCTATCCTGTCCCGTAACCCGGAGGTCGTAGGGGCACCACAGATGATCGTTTAACCAGCATACTCCATCTTTCTCTGTCCTCAGCAGCCCTGATGGCTTCGCTCAGTGTCAAACCAGCCCATTCTCGAATGTTGTCCTCCCACCTCCCACCTCCCACCACGTAAAACCCAACAAATGCAAAGTACAGTTAACTTAGTGGTGTACGAAGTGTACTCGAGTGTCAGACGTTAACATTGCAGTCTGTACAGGGAAGGGTTCAAACGCCGTGAGCGGCCTGAAAAACACAATCAAACCTAACCAAAGCTCCTACTCCTTCAAATGAGAGTATACACCGAGGCCTATAGTCCGTGCATGCACGCCATTCCATCGCATTGACTTTAAAGATCCTGATGCTCATGTCCAAGATGGGTGAGTGCCTGCTACACACATACACCCAGCACGCACTAGGTCCATCCTCCCTCATCTTCGGTCGCCTAGGATTGTGCTCAGTCGCGTGGGTGTCAGAAAGGCTGAAGTAGGCCTATGCGCCTTGGTCGGCTTGAGTTAGATCCTTTTATCATCCAGCGCCTTGAGCGGCTCTTGAGCTGGAAAAGCGCTATATAAAAGCGATGAAATGACTAATAATTAATAAATATTAAATAAAGTTAATTTCTTGTTTAAAGGGCCCAATGAACCTTCAGCGGTCATAGCTGGACCACATATATAGGCCTACATATAGGCACCCACATTTGCACACGCAAACATCCACGCATACACACACACACGAACACACACACACACACACCCACACACACTATCCTATCCTATCCTATCCCATAACTCGGAGGTCGTAGGGGCACCACAAATGATCGTTTAACCAGCGTACTCCACCTTTCCCTTTCCTCAGCAACCCTGATTGTTTCGCTCAGTGTCAAAATAGTCCATTCTCGAATGTTGTCCTCCCACCTCTTTTTCGGTCTCCCTCTCCTTCTACCTCCTTGCACTGTGCCTTGCAGGATGGTCTTTGCAAGACCTGATGATCTGGTGACGTGGCCCTACCATCGGAGTTTACACGCTCAACAAACCAGTGTAATTTCACACACCGCAAACAAACTGTGGCTAGCCAATACTGTACATCCACGCTTCCAAAGTAACCATTAGTGAATGAGAGCAGTCCAAATTGCTGTCTAAACACGCGAACTCAAACACACGCACACACACACGCACACACACACATACACACACAGGCGCGCGCGCCCTCTCCAAATACAATATTATGGCAGATCTTCACAACATTTTTTTTAGCAGGCTGGCATATTAATATTCCATTCCGTGTTGGCTGCGGGTTGAACGGGACAACGAAACCCACTGTCCCTGACTAGATCCAAGTGCACTTGAACGAACGACGAGTCTCATTATATAATTGCTAAAAGGTTTGCCGTGGCCCTAGAACCTTGAGGCTCCATCACCGGCAGCAGGCTTTACTATCTTTCTGTATTCCAGACCCGTGTCCATCGTTTTGCATCTTCTTCAACGGCAGACCTTTTAGCATACAGCGTATTTGAGCCTTTTTTGTGTGTGCCCAATATCTAAGAGGGAGTATGCCTCAAACTGCTTAGATACGCTTGCATGGACCTTTTCCCTGGGTGTTGCAAAGAACGTTGGGTATGCAAGCTTACTGGGCATGCGCATTGAAGTTTAACGTCTACACTCCCCCCCCCCCCCCCCTCCCCATTGGCGAGATAACCACTCCAGGAAAGAAGGGTGGGACAAAAAAAATCATACACTGAACCACCAGAGCAATCATAATGGACAGTGAAAATGGCCACTTTTTTCTTGCCCATCACCAGATTCGAACCGATCTTACTACTTGGCTTGATACTGCCGGTGAGCTTTGGCCACCAAATGGGCCCAAACGTTGTAGGAAGGCGTTTTCTCGCTTTTAATCATTCTCGTGATAACTTTTGGCAGGACTGTGAAAGTTTAGCTTTTAATATTCCAGTCACGTTATTGTTGTGATGACAGCATAGAAGCAATTTAAAGGTCAGCCACAGTGCTCGGTCAAAAAGTTTCTGCTGAAAGAACTGTATTAGATAATACCAGATGCAAAAAATTCGGTAAGCAAAGCTCTAAAATCGTGAATCATAAATATTCCAGCTCAAGTTTCCGGACCCCCAGTCGCAACCTCCCCTGCTTTGTGCTGTCTGACGAGCCGCAGATGCTATAATATATTCATGCTGAGAGTGTTCACATCTTTCATAGCAGGCATGGCAACGACCTGCAGTTCAATATTTCAGTAGAGCAGCAAATGACACCGTTTGCCTAAGGAATCAATGGGTTTTATCATTCAAATTACTTCATCGTTATTCTCCGATGTCTTGTTTGCTCAAAATGATGTTTAGCATTTTCACAAGTCTTCAAAACCTTTTTCTAGCGCTGAAAGCACCTTCAATGACTTTGTTCGCACTCCATAATGTGCCTTGGAGAGTGTGGAAACTGATAATGAAACTCTCGTCTGCTGCTCTCTCTGTCAATGCCGCTAACCGCACCGTATGTCGTAAAAGGTTACACCTGAAGAAAGAGGCGTAATTATTCCATCGATTGACCGAAAATGAAGAAGGTTGAAGACAGTCAGCAACACTATTTTTTAAAATGAATATTTCCACGGCTTCAGTATTATGACAAATTTACAAATTGTTGTGCTTTTTTGTGTGTGTAGATTTTACAAAACAACCTCAAAATACACCACCATGTTTTTTCATACTCAGGTGCGCGAACTCTATTATTAGTATTAGTCAAATGTATAATTACTTTGAAGTATTTGCGTAATTGTTCAGTACCTTTGAGAACTTATTGTGTTACAGGATTGTTTCGTCGTAATAAGTTTGGCAAACGGGTGGGTTTCTTGACAATTATTAAGATTTTGAAACTTTGCTAAAAGATGCTCGAATATCAAGAAAATTGGTCCTTCCGAGCTTTTTGAAATGCAAAGTGCCAGAGAAGGTATTTGTTTAAGAACTCGATATGCTGAGGACAAATGAAAAGGATTATTAATATCACAATTACGTTTTCTCTTGGGCTGGAATGAGCAGATATTGGTTATCATTTGTTTGACATACTATGGCAAAAAACTAATTATGATAATTAATCCGTTTGCCACTATCTGTATTAAGCACGTTAACATTTTTTTGTCATAAAGTATAATTCAATGACGCAAAAGAAGAAGGATGATGATGATGATGATGATGATGATGATGATGATGATGATGATGACAGTGGTGGTGGTCATGATGATGACGAAGATGATGAGTAGGTCGACCACTTCGACATATATGATAGTCTAAAACGACGATGACAGTGATGATGATGATGATAATGACGACGACGACGACGATGATGATGATGATGATGATGATGATGATGATGATGATGATGATGATGATGATGCTGTTAATATTGGTGGTGTTGAAGACAACCAATAGGCTTCCATACAATTTAATGAAAACATCCCGTGAGCAGTTGACACATACGCTCTTCTCTGTCTCTCTGTCTCTGTCTTCTCTCTGTCTGTCTACCTCTCTGTATGAGCCTATTTGTCTTCTATCTCTTCTCTCTCTCTCTCTCTCTCTCTCTCTCTCTCTCTCTCTCTCTCTCTCTCTCTCTCTGCTTTTGTCTTATATCTGTCTCTCTTTCTATCTCAAAACCAGAAGAATCGAAAGAGAAAGAACGCGATCAGTGTGATGGAGGATAACACCATATTATCATGTCCACTGTTCAACGTGAGAAAGAATAAAAAAATCAATGTGTGTGTGTGTTACAAGGGAACGTGGGTGGTATTTACTGTCGATTGGATTTTTCTGTGGTTCTGCTCTGAGTGAACCCACTTACTGCAAAGCCAGTGAAAACGTCTCTAATACGGGAACCGTGTTCGTAAGGCTAGCACCACATACAAGCAGACACACACACACCTACAGATACACACACACACTACACGCGCACACACAGACACTACAGGCGCACACACGCACACACACACACACACACACATAAACACACACACATGCGAGTGCTCCGAAAGAGAGAGACACTACTCGGGTTCAGACTGAGATTTGTTTTTCTTGATTGGGGTAAAAAGCAATGGTTCAAAGCGTTCCGCACCGTACATGCTACAGGAATGTGTATGCGTCTTTCAATGATCAATCCTGACTTTGATGAGTTCTGGTAGGTGCGCTATAACATAAGTATTGCTTACTTTCCTATAATCCTACCCTATCCCCTAACTCAAAAGTCGTTGGGGCACCACAGATGATGGTTTAACCAGCGTACTCCGTCTTTCTCCGTCCTCAGCAACCATCATGGCTTCGCCTAATGTCAAGCCAGTCCATTCTCGAATGTTGTCCTCCCACCTCTTTTTCGGTCTCCCTCTTCTTCTGCTTTCTTGCATCGTACCTTGCAGGATGGTCTTTGCAAGGCTCTGGTGACGTAGCAATACCATCGGAGTTTCTGTTTCTTCACCACTGTGAGCAGATCATCGTGTTGTCCAATGGCTTGTGTGATGGTCTGTCGGACTTCGTCGTTGATGAGGTGCTGGGTATAGGAAATGCCCAGAAGTCTTCTGCAGCACCTCATCTCAATGCCCTGTCTTCTTCGCCGCAGATCTGCCGCGAGGGTCCATATCTCACAAGTGTATAGGAAGATGGAGGTGACGGGGAGCGCAGCAGCTTTACCTTGGAGTGTAGACTGATTGTCCTGTCTTTCCAATGGGCTTCAACCTTGTCAGGGCAGCAGTTGTTTGTGCGATCCTGTAGAGGACTTCCTGTCGGGACCCATTGTCTGATACAATGGCTCCTAAATATTTGAAGCTATGCACCGTGTTGAGGGATTGGCCTTGGACTTTGATATCAGTATTGACGTTATTGGTGTTATTGGTCCACATTTTTGGTCTTCTCTGCAGTTATTTCCATTCCAAAGGTTCTGGACAAGCTGTTCAAGTTCTTGTTCCACTCCAGCCAACCCATAAATGTGATCCGCAAAACGGCGGTTGGAGATTGCTCTACCACCTATGCTGGCTGTGCCTTCGTGATCTGCAAGGCATCTGACATGATGCTCTCCAGGAAGATGTTGAAGAGTGTTGGAGAGATTTCCTATAATACTAGATAAATATTTAGTAATCTGACAACTTCTCACAGCGACCTCTTGAGAACAAGAATGATGATGGTGATGACGATGATGTCGACGACGATGATGATGATGACGACGACAATGATGATAATGCTGATGATGATAACAAATGAGAAGAAAAATGGATGAGGCTGTTTATGAGAATTTTAAAAAAGAGATTAACTAGTTATTACTAGTCTATATGTGTGTGTATGTGCGTGTTCGTGTGAATATGCGTGTGTATATGTGTGTGCGTGCGTGTGTGTGTGTTTGTTTGTGGAGAGGGGAGGGGGTATAGTTGACTGGTGATGTTTCTCTAAAGTTCGATCTAAGCCAGTTTTTATAAAACAAAATTTTTTGGTAACCTGTTGCAGGCTGTGAAAATTACAGATAAGATAAACACTGCATTATCAGCGTGGGCCTGTGATGATACAGAGGAGTTCAACCAGTGACTTCTCTAGCCTTCAATCAAGGAGCTATAACAACTGGACAAGCTGCTCAGGGTTACAGTCCCATGACTTTTCTGCCCTTAGTTTGTCATTCTTTTATGCTTTGGGTAAGTTAAAGTCTCATTGTCTGGGTAGAGCTAACACAGCTGCCTACTTGCATAATTTCGATCGAATTTCTAGATCATCACAATAATCAAAAGGTTTTAAACGATCCTTAAACACGCGTTCTCGTCGAACTGCTCTTTGAAACATGAGTTGACAAACAAGCCTGTTGGAAGCCATGTTTGTCCTCGCGCATGCGCTTTTGAACGAAGTTATGGGCATCCCTTACTTAGGGAGAGAATAACAACAAAGGGATAGCACCCGTAAAGTTACGACCGAATTCACGAACAACTGGAGATTTACGAACGCTGATGCACATGGTTTTTCAGCCAATTTGCCCATTCGTAACTTTATGGTTAAAATTTACGTACGGGCAAGAGATACGGGCGTTCATGCACATCACCCCAAGATGGTAAAATCGATGTTTACGAGTGTTACATTGTCACTAATAACAGCAACATCGTCGTCATGATCATCATGATCATCATGATCATCATCATCATTATCATCATCATCGTCGTCGTCGTCGTCGCCGCCGTCGTCATCTATTGTATTCGGGACATATTCAGTCAGTTATTGATTATTCTTCAACTATTTGGGATACTACCTGTGACAACGGCATGAAACCTTTAATTCGGATTCATAAACGTGTAGTTAAAATAGTTATTCTGAAAAACAAAATCTCTCCGAATGGTTACGAAAAGATCAACGTATTATCTCTTGCCAAAAGATTAAAATTTAATAAAGGATATTTCATGCACAAGATCCTTTCTGGTAATGCACACCCATATCTTTCTTCTCTGTTTTTATAGGAAAGCTGCCAGATTTTCAACCAAACTCAATATTCCTTTTCCAAGAATTGATCTGTTTAAAACCAGACTGTCATGTTCAGGTTCCACTTTATGGAATAACTTTCCAGACGTTCTTCGCAGTTCAGTCACTAAATACACATCCTTTAGAAACCACCTATTACAACACATTAAAACTTCGTTATATAATTGGAGTTCTATATTAATAACATTCAGTTGATTGTTTTTTTAAATACATTTTGCGTGCATATTTGTACATGTGTATGTTTATGTGTGCACAGATATTGATTGTATTGTTACATTATGATGCTATTGTTTTAAAGGTATTTTGTTATACTAACTGTTATTGTCACAAGCCACAAGGGCAAAATGTAAAAAAGCGCATCCAGTGCTTACTCTTTTACCCTTGTAAAATAAAGTTATTATCTTATCTTACATGTATCTTATCATCATCATCACCCTGGTCATCACTAGCGGTAGCAAAATCAATGTCGGCAGAAGAAGCATCGTCATCAATGTGTTTTTTACACCTCATATGTGGTTGTCATCATCCCTATCGTCACTGTGATATCATCATCATCATCATCATCAGCAGCAGCAGCAGAAGCAGCGATTATACTGCTAAATCTTGATGAAGACACCACCGTCCTTGCCACGTATTTGTTAACTTTGTAACTCATCATTACCACCACCACCACCATCATCGTTATCATTATCATCATCATCATCATCATCATCATCATCATCATCATCATCATCATCATCATCATCATCATCATCATCATCATCATCATCATCATCATCATCATCGTCGTCGTCGTCGTCGTCGTCATCAATATAATCATCATTATCGTCGCCATCATCATCATCGTCTACATGCAAACAATACTACAAAATCTAGGTAGTCACCAGAACGACAAAAATCCTTGCAGTCTACTTTCTACAGGCGGCCATTAATTTTGTGGATGTTATCGCAGATTACAGATCCTCAAAGTCTTTACATTACTCTGAAACATACCATCCACCACACATTTGGGAAACGAAAACAAACACGACATAGCGACAATAGCGATCAGACCATCAACATAGTCCCAACATTTACTTATCGGCCTTGATGTAGTCCAAAACCGTGCAAACATCGAAGATGACATGTTGAGATCTCGCCATCATGGTCTAACCGTGTCCAAGCGTTGGCATCTCACTGTCACCTTTCCTTTTGTCTAGAATCAGTCATCTTCAGTTGTCATTTCAACAAGTTTGGATACAAAGCATCAGCCACCACGACCACGACCATCAACAACGACGGTAACAAATGAGAGGTCTTTACTTCCACTATCTGGTTTTCTACATTCATCATTCTGTAAGACAACCGTGTCAGCTGAATGTTAAACCCCACTACGATGACACTGTTACATGGCCACAACAAAGAACTCACAAAACACGGTCCCCAAACTAAGCTTTTAGATCCCTGTAGCCGAACCAACATTTTTGCTCCGAGTTCCAAACCACCTTTATATATATATGACTGGACAATAGCAATAAACTGCGGAATTATGGAAATACTAATGTTACGTCCGCACCTTCACGACTTTGCTGTTTAGCTTTGCTATTCCAGGGTCCGGTCCCCAGCGGGTTAAGGTAAGAGAATATTGGCCTGGATTGGAATAAGGTTCCGGAATCTGCCAAATCTGAAGAGTGCCTGTTGGTGTGCAGTGTGTAGCTTAGAAACACTGTTCCATAGTGCATTTAGCATGGCCACACACGTAAACCAAACTAAAACATGACAACAACAGCGTGATAAACATTACACACACATACACACACCAACGCGCGCGCACACACACACACACACATACACACACACACACAATTGAACATAAAATAAAAGCAGTAAAACGAAAATTCCGAATCAAACTAAGTATAGCAAAACATTACGCAACAAAGCCAGCCACAGTCAAAGCAACAGAAGTTGCCACGAAACTGCAAGGTGGTTGAAAAGTACCTCCCTATTAAACCAAAACAGTTTTTAACGAAACAATTCTAGTGTGCGCCTAAAACCTCGACGGAACTGCACCACACTGTTAGGGTTAGGGTTAGGGTTAGGTATTCAATTTTTCATCATTACGAGAGCAACCGACCGGAGCGGAAGACTGAATCACCAATAAATCCTGGGTACGGTGGAAATGACACTCACTAATTGTAACGATTAGCCTGTGCATTCTTTTGGATTCAGCGGACCCAAGTCTATAATTTTGTACTCGGACTTTACCTACAGTACTGCTACTGCTATTGCTACTACCCATATGTCGCAGCTTACGAGGAATACATCGCCGGTCCGAAAACAGACCATACTGAAAGGAAAACGAATACGAAACTCTCTACCGTAAAATACTGGTCATCGCGACCTTAACAATAGTCTACTATCAGGACCGTGGCGGCATTGTTTTGTAGTGTGTATAAGATTTATTAATATGCAAGAGTAATAAGTAACGAGTAATGAAATGTGTAATTAACTGTGAGTACACAGCCGCTCCTTATCCCGCATTGCAGCCAGGCATTCTCCAACAACTTGGCGATTAAACACTAGCAAACGACACCCAGTTGCTCAAGGGGAACTACTCCTCCCTTCTCATTAAAGACAGGGACAGTAGTCCCCCTTTATTCCGCTGCTGCCCAAACATTAGTTCACAATAAACAGTTTTCAGCCACTCTCCAACCATACGGCCACTTACATGCCTAACCTGTCGACTTTCCTGACCTTTTGTTGTCTTCTGGGATTGAAGATTGACAATAGGGGGAGGTCATATTTAATGTGAGCCTGAAGAATGTCGAGCGGTTCACTTCTTCGCGAGCAGTGTGGATCTGAACTTATTGGGAGCATTGGCTGAAACGAGCGATTACACGGGAAAAAGGAGGGAAAGAAGTTTTATTTTTTAATAAATAAGGGAGCTTAACGTTATGACCATTGGAAATGAGCATTGTTTATGAAATATTTCGTGACTGGCACTTCCGCAGACGCCATGTGTGATCCTTGTTAGATCACACTACGTTTCCTCGTAGTTTATGGGGACGGTGGGAAATATGTTGTATCTTATATCCTCGGAAAGCTACAGAAGGGAAGAAGAAACTAGAAGACCGTCTGGAACGAAATTAATCAGTGGAATGTTTGTAAATTGTAAAAAACAATGCACATTATTGTTTATTTTTCTAATTTGGTGAAAGCAGCCGCGGATAAACCAAAATAGACGTGAAAAGTATGCAGGACAAATAGTTTGTTGTTCTTTCCAGTGAACACGGGAATAAGCCAGTTTATTCAGTTTTATCATGCACCCCCACCTATGAGGAGGTTTGTTTTTCTTTCGACAATGCGTAAGCGTTAATGTAAAACCTATTTGTCTTGAGTAAACACCATCTTTATTACCGACTCTTAAACCAGTGTTTTAATGCGAACGTTGGGAAACATAAAAATATTGGGTTCGAGGCACACAAAAAAAAGCAGTTGATAACCTTGAAAACATTTTGTGTAATCCTGTTATAGTTGCCATTGTTAGTAATGTTATGAAAACTGTAATTTATAAATTTTGGCATGGTTTTTATTAATTTCTTGTATTTTATAGATTTAACTTAAGGTTCTAGTATAATAATTAAAAAATCGACTTGAATTGCATTGAAAGATATCAGATAAAAGAAGTAATTTTAGCGTTAGCTTAGGCCAAACTAATGTTTTCATGTACTGTTGTACATACTGTCAAATGTCATTTTTGAATGGCCAATCACCAGAACAGAAAAAAATAAAGAAAATACTATTGGAAAAGAAAGAAATGGAAGAACGAACGGCCAAACCAATGTTTTCTTGTGGACTCTGGGCCACTTGAGATCCGGAAATGAATATAAAAGGGAGTCCACTCCAACGACACCTGTAATAACTAGGTGTTCACGAACTTATTTCAACTTCAATCAGCTTCTGTTTCATTCTTTTCGTTTCTTTCTACCCTTGTCTATATATTTTTATTTTATTTTATTCAATATATTGCTTTGGTATTGATTGTTTTTTTTTCTCTTTTACTTTACTTTTTTACCCTATAACCAATGACTAACTAACTACCTCACTTTACTTTTTTACCCTGTAACCAATGACTAACTAACTACCTAACTTTACTTTTTTACCCTATAACCAATGACTAACTAACTACCTAACTTTACTTTATTACCCTATAAACAATGACTAACTACTGTAACTAACTTTACTTTTTACTTTTTTACCCTATAACCAATGACTAACTACCTAACTTAACTTTTTTACCCTATAACCAATGACTAACTAACTACCTAACTTTACTTTTTTACCCTATAACCAATGACTAACTAACTAACTTTACTTTTTGGACTCTATAAACAATGACTAACGAGCTTTACTTTTTGGACTCTATAAACAATGACTAACTAACTTTACTTTTTGGACTCTATAAACAATGACTAACTTTACTTTTTGGACTCTATAAACAATGACTAACTAACTGTACTTTTTGGACTCTATAAACAATAACTAACTAACTGTACTTTTTGGACTCTATAAACAATGACTAACTAACTGTACTTTTTGGACTCTATAAACAATGACTAACTAACTTTACTTTTTGGACTCTATAAACAATGACTAACTAACTGTACTTTTTGGACTCTATAAACAATGACTAACTACGTAACTTTACTGTTTTTAACCCTATACACAATGACTAACTAACTACCTAACGTTACTTTTTGAAAGCATATAAACAATGGACCTACTAACTACACATTTTCCATATAAATAATAACTAACAACCTAACTTTACTTTTCTTTTTAACTATATAAACGATGACATACTTATTACCTAAGTTTACCTTTTGCCCTAGAAACAATCACTACCTAACTTTACATTTTTTACCTTATAAACAATAACTAACTACATAACTTTACTTTTTTACCCTATAAGCAGTGACTAACTCCCTAACGATACTTTTTTTAACCACATAAACAATGACTAACGAACTACCTTACTTTACTTTTTTACCCTAGAAACAATGACTAACTACCTAACTTTTCTTGTTACCTTATAAACAATGACAAACTACCTAACTGTACTTTTTATAACACTATTCACAATGACTAACTACCTAGCATTATTTTTTTCTTTATAAACAATGATAGTGCAAGGCGACTGGAATGCCAAGGTTGGCCAAGATGCGCACCACAACTGGGGAGACACATGCGGACCCCACTGCAACAACGAGACAAATGACAGGGGTCTGAGACTCTTGGAGTTTGCCAGATACAACAATCTGGTACTGGCAAACACGCTTGGTCTCCACAAAAACTCCAGACGATGGACATGGCACAGTCCTGGCGGGGAGCATCACAACCAAATAGACTACATCATGGTCAAGAAACGCTTCAGATCAAGCATCAACATTGGCAGGACACGTACTTTTCCAGGAGCAGACATCGGAAGTGACCACGATCTCGTGATGATGTCTTTCCGGCTCCACTTGAAAAGAGTAAATACAGCAAAGTGCACTAGACTGAAGTTCGACCTGGACAAACTGCAAGACCCGGAGGTGGGCAGAACTATTTCAGGCCACAATTGGAGGGAAATTTGCACCACTGCTCATTTTGGGGGCTGGTGAAGTAGATGTCAACACCATGACCACCACCTTCAACTCAGCTGTGACAGATGCTGCCACTGAGATCCTTGGCAAGCACCGACCAAAGAAGAAGCTGTGGATCACACCTGAACTTTTGGATCTGTGTGATAAACGAAGAGAGATGAAAAAGAAAAAGAACACCTCACAGGGAGCTGATGTCTACCGAAAAATCAACAATGACATCCGAAAAGGCATGCTCACAGCAAAGGAGAACTGGATAGAAGATCAATGCCAGGAAATAGAGAACAGTCTGAACAAGAACAACAGCAAGAAGGCCTACCAGACTGTGAAGCGGCTGACAAGTGTCAAACAGCCCAAAGTCTCCACTATCCAAAGCAAGTCTGGCATATGCCTTACAGAAGAACAAGAAGTCTTGGACAGATGGACAGAGTACTGCTCTGACCTTTACAGCCATACACCAAATGGAGACCCATCAGTTCTAGCATGTCCCGAGAACAGAGAAGAAGAAGAAATCCTCCCAATTCTCCGGGAAGAAGTTGAGGCAGCAGTGCAAGCGCTAAAGAAAGGGAAGTCAGCGGGAGTGGACAACATACCCGCGGAACTGCTACAAGCAGGAGGAGAAGCGATGATTGATGCCCTCACCATTATCTGTAACAAGATCTGGCAGAGTGGGGAGTGGCCTATACCATGGACCCAGTCGCTTGTCATCACTCTTCCCAAAAAAGGTAACCTTCAGGAGTGTGAAAATTACCGGACCATCAGCCTCATCAGCCATCCCAGCAAGGTCCTCCTGAAAATAATACTCAACAGGTTGAAACCCCAAGCTGAACAAATCATAGCTGAAGAACAAGCAGGATTCAGGGCAGGGCGAAGTACCACTGAGCAGATTTTCAACCTCAGAATAATCTGTGAGAAATACCTACAGCACCAACAACATCTATATCATGTGTTCATAGACTTCAAGAAGGCGTTTGACCGAGTCTGGCATGCAGCTCTATGGGCAACAATGAAAGTGTACAACATCAGCCCTAAAATTATTGAAGTCATCAAAAGCCTGTATGACAAGGCTACCAGTGCAGTCCTCCACAACAGAGCCATCGGGAATTGGTTCAGAACAACAATCGGCGTGCGTCAAGGATGCCTACTCTCTCCAACACTCTTCAACATCTTCCTAGAGCGCATCATGTCGGATGCTCTTGCAGACCATGAAGGCACAGTCAGCATAGGGGGTAGAGCAATCTCCAATCTTCGTTTTGCAGATGACATTGATGGATTGGCTGGAGAGGAACAAGAACTTGAACAGCTGGTACAGAGGCTTGACACCACCTCCAAAGCCTATGGAATGGAAATAAGTGCAGAGAAGACCAAAATGATGACCAACAACACCAATGGCATCAATACGGACATCAAAGTCCAAGGCCAATCCCTCGACACAGTGCATAGCTTCAAATATTTAGGAGCCATTGTATCAGACAATGGGTCCCGACAGGAAGTCCTCTCCAGGATCGCACAAACAACTGCTGCCCTGACAAGGTTGAAGCCCATTTGGAAAGACAGGACCATCAGTCTACATTCCAAAGTAAGACTGCTGCGCTCCCTTGTCATCTCCATCTTCCTATATGCTTGCGAAGCATGGACCCTCACAGCAGATCTCCAACGAAGAATACAAAGCATGGAGATGAGGTGCTACAGAAGACTTCTGGGCATTTCCTATACCCAACACATCACCAACGACGAAGTCCGACAGACCATCACACAAGCCATTGGACAACACGATGACCTGCTAACAGTGGTGAAGAAACGGAAACTTCGGTGGTATGGCCACGTCACCAGATCATCAGGCCTTGCAAAGACTATTCTGCAAGGCACAGTGCAAGGAGGTAGAAGAAGAGGGAGACCGAAAAAGAGGTGGGAGGACAACATTCGAGAATGGACTGGTTTGACACTGAGCGAAGCCATCAGGGCTGCTGAGGACAGAGAAAGATGGAGTATGCTGGTTAAACGATCATCTGTGGTGCCCCTACGACCTTCGGGTTACGGGACAGGATAGGATAGGATAGGATAAACAATGACTAACTTCCTAACATGATTTTTCTAACCCTATAAACAATGACTATCTAACTTAAGTCTTTTCCCATATAAACAATGACTAACAAACTACCTAACTTTACTTTTTTTCCTATAAACAATGACTAACAGCCCAACTTTTTTTAACCCTATAAACAATGACTAACTACCTAATTGTACTTTTTACCCTATATCCTATCCTATCCTATCCTATCCTATCCTATCCCGTAACTCGGAGGCACCACATATGATTGTTTAACCAGCGTACTCCATCTTTTCCTGTCCTCAGCAACCCTGATTGTTTCGCTCAGTGTCAAACCAGTCCGTTCTCGAATGTTGTCCTCCCATCTCTTTTTTGGTCTCCCTCCTCTTCTACCTCCTTGCCCTGTGCCTTGCAGGATGGTCTTTGCAAGACCTGGTGATCTGGTGACGTGGCCATACCATCGGAGTTACCCTATAAACAATGACTAACAACCTAACCTTACTTTTCGTTACCCTATAAACAGTGACTAACTAACCTTCCTTTTTTACCCTATTAACAATGACTAACTACCTAACTTTTTGTTTTAACCTTATAACCCCCGTTGGGGTGCCGGGGATTTCAGTATAAATAGTATTCCCACTTTCTGGAAATTTAGTGCTTTAAATTCCCACTGTCGCTGTCTTTCTCATTTGTTCTTTCTCATTCCTGCTCTGTTCTATCAATCTGCTATACTATCTTCTTCTTCGCTAGACCAGTCACCTACCTTTTTTCTTGAAAACTCTTCCGGGACAAGACTCCTTATTTGTGTGTGAGGTCTGTTGGATCAGCTTGGGAATATTGGACGCTTTCTGCCAGGTGGTCACTAGGGCTTCCTATGATGTTATTATTTAGCAATGTAGGCATTTTATATGTATGTGTTTTGTTGATATTTTATAATGATGTTTGTATTCTATTTTGTTTTTGTAAACGGGGGTTCGATAAATTAGAGTATTGTAAAGTGACTGGCTGGTGGAGAGCATTCAGTTTTACCACTAGGGTTGTTTCAGCAGATCTTTTATGCGGATCATGGGGTTGTCTGGTCCTGATTTGGCTCGGAAGAGTCCGCTGGACCTAAAGCAATAATCATGTAATGTAATGTAATGTTTTAGCCTTATAAACAATGACCAACTCCATAACTTTACTTTATTTTACCCTATAAACAAAGGCTAACTACCCAACTTCAGTTTGTTTTGTTGTTGTTGTTGTTGTTGTTGTTGTTGTTGTTGACAGAGACTTCTACTGTACGGTCATACCATAACCCATGTTTCTTCCTACACACACACACACACACACACACACACAAACACACACACACACTCACAAAGAAAGAGAGAGAGATTTTCCCCTACTGTTAGTTCGCATAAGCCTATGTAAATTCTAATGTTCCTTCATTTCAAACGGGAGTCCAACGCTTGACCTTTAGAGCTAAAACTAAGCCCCAGTGTCAAAGGACGAAGAGTGTCAGTCTTCTAAAGAAGTAGACTATAGCCACCTGCAAGCTGAGTGTTTGTGGTTCAACACCTTGACCACCATCATGACTCACTCCTCCTCTCACCCCCTTACAGAACACCCCCACCCCAACCCCTTTCATCTCCATCCTCACACCTCCATCCCTACTATCCGTTTATGCCACCCGTCTAAGCAGCGTTAGTGATACTTTCGTTCTGGGTTTCCTATGACCGACCTTGAACATCAGATTTTCTACCTGCGTTTGACTCTGTTGATGACCACTCTTCCACCCGTATTTGCCCACGACACCCGCTTATCCACCCGCATTTGACCACGCTCTGTAGTCGCGGATTCCAAGGGCAACAGTTCCTATGCTTGTTGATCGATGCAATGAAGCGAGCCGTGGCAGGCCAGTGTCAGGCTGAGACGTCGTCCCTGCTTGTTTTTCTTTGTCACACAACAGTAATAGCATTTCTTACAGAAATTCTCCGCCTCTTTCGTTTTTGCTACAACCTGGAGTGTCTCGCAGAGCATCAGAGACTATCCTATCCTATCCTATCCTATCCCATAACTCGGAGGTCGTGGGGGCACCACAGATGATCGTTTAACCAGCATACTTCATCTTTCCCTGTCCTCAGCAACCCTGATTGTTTCGCTCAGTGTCAAACCAGTCCATTCTCGAATGTTGTCCTCCCAACTTTTTTTCGGTCTCCCTCTTCTTCTACCTCCTTGCACTGTGCCTTGCAGGATCAGAGACTATTAGACGTAAGTAATAGTAGTAGACATCATACAGATGATAGGCAACGATTGCCACAGCGGCAAAGTTTCAGGTGAAATGCAGTCACGATTCCCCCCCCCCCCCCCCCACCCCCTCTCCTACTACCTACTCTCTCTCCCTTTCTCGGCCCCCCCCTCCCCTTCCACGAAAAACTACCTTGTTTGCAACGGTTCATTAGGACATTTCACGTTGTCTATCTTTTTTTTTTTTTAACAGCGCACCACCACACAACACTCATCCAAAGACATATACTCAGTGTAACAAGAGCTGGTAACATTGGAAACTTGAACGGTAAAATTGGGATTATCTGCGACAATTGAGGAGTATCATCGCTCTAAGTTGTACATGTAGGGGTTCTACCACACAGTGGTTTACCGCGAATATTGTACCGTTTTTTGGCACGACGCGTACTTCTTGACGTAAGTCCTCCAATCAGCGTTGATTTTTGAAAGTGTTCCAACCAATCACAATCCAGCTACTTTGAATTGTACTTTTGAGGTGTTTAAGGTTGTTGTTTTTTTTTAAAAGAAGAGAAAAACAAGAAGAGTTCTTGTAATTTTTCTGTTTCTTTTCATAAGTTTATCGATCAAGGTTGGTGTTACAATGTCTCAGCAAATCAGGCTCCAGCTGTAAGACGATTCCTAAACGCACGTTGCGTGATCCCAAACTTCGTGTAACTTGTACGTCTTCTTCTGTAGTTCTTTATACAAATGAGTGTGTGTCAAAACCTTGAGAACCTCTTACAATGAAAAGTGCGTTTTATGCCAGAACAAAGTTTTGACTTGTATTGAAAGCATTGATCTAACAACGTAATGTATGGTTTTACTGGATAATACTTGGAATAGGGAAAATACCCCCTATGGTCAAATACACTGAAACGTTGTTATCATTTACAGCAATGTTGATAGTTAACCTTTGTCATTTAAAACTATTATTCAGTCAGTTTTTATGGCTTCGGGGATATATATGTTAGGATTGAGCGGACCAAATCCCAGTTTTTTCTTACCAATCGTTCACAGGAATGACATGTTTACCCGGAGAATAGCACAAAAATGTTCGTTTTTCATTAAGCATAAAGAATAAAACAACAATTATCTTGTTTTACATTGAGAATACATTGCAAATTGATATTAGAATACATTGAAAATTCGTGTATTTACATTGAAAATAGAATAAAGCAATAAATTCATGTTAAACTTGAATTAAAACAAAAATTCGTGTTTTACTTTGAGAATAATTAAATAATGATGTTCTGCTTTGAGAATAAATGGAAAATTCGTATTTTACCTAGATAATTAATTGAAAATTCGTGTTTTATCTAGATAATAAATCAAACACAGTGCAAGGAGGCAGTAGAAGAGGGGGACAGAAAAATAGGTGGGAGGACAACATTCGAGAATGAACTGGCTTGACACTGAGCGAAGCAATGAGGGTTGCTGAGGACAAAGAAATATGGAGTAGGCCTACGCTGGTTAAACTGTGATGCCCCAACGACCTTCGAGTTACGAGATAGGATAGGATAGAAATTGAAAATTGGTGTTTTTACATTGAGATTAAATTGAAATTTCGGGCCTTTATCTTCAGAATAATACCGATAACCCGAAATTGGTGTTTCACCTTGAGACCTAGTGGGTTCTGTATTTCTTCTTGCAATGGGAATAATTATTAGGCCTACTTCAACAGGTCTGTAATGTATAATATTGGCTAGCAGTCAACTGAATGGTTTCGGGGTATGTGTGTGTTAAGATGAACTAAATAACAAAATATGTGTGGTTGATAATCATTGAATGTCATTGATAATCATTGTAAGTGAATGAATCAACATTGAGGTTTAACGTCTACACCCACCATTGGCGATATGGCAGACGGGAATAACCATCCCAGGGAAAGAGGGGTAAGGACCTGAATCAACACTGAACCACCAAATCAATCATACTGCTAAAATGGACAGTGAAAATGGCCACATTTTATATCGCCCACCACGGGATTCGAACCTGGGGTCATCGGTATGCCAGGCGAACGCTCTACCAATTGAGCTACGGCGGTGGGCAGAGAAGAAAGTATTAGGTTGTACTATATATATAATGGGTAGTCACTGTCAGTCGGTTGAGTGGCTGTAGGATAAGACAGTGGAGTGGCTGTAGGGTAAGTTTGGAACAAATGTGTATTTCTTGTTACTAATGGTTGGCAGCACTGAGTAGTCAATCCATTCGTCAGCTGTTTCATTGAGAGCGTGTCAGTCGTACCAACCATTGTCCGCTATCGCCAAATTATTGGCGGTTGTACTTAGTGAACATAAACCACAGCAAATCGTTTCTTGTTTACGTGGGGCTTTGCATGTTCAAATCCAAAACTGAGCTAACGTGAGAAATTTTAATAAAATTCTCAGGGCAAACGTTGAATTCCAGTTTGTGTAAACAGAACTATTGTATGAGCTGTACTCACACCGATAGTGCTACAGTTTGTGCTTCAGTTATTTGGCGCTGAAAAAGTCTGCTGGATAGCAGGTACCTAAACAAAAGGAAATCCTTACTGGCAGTCTGTCTCGCTCTGCATCCCATTCAAGTTTCAACTTCTTTCTCTGTAATGTTGTTGAGTTTTAATGATACTTAAACAAAGTAATGTTATTACTGACATCATGTAATAATAATCACACTGCGTAGCAGAGGTTGACCAAGACTTACTTGGCCACCCCCACCGTCTTTGCACTGGTTACAGATTGCAGGTTTTCTTGAAATATGTACTACGTAATAGCTTTTCCCGTCCCGAACTGAAAAAGAAAGGGAGACTGTGGCTCCAACTACGTTACATCACCCGGCGTAATAGGTTAGTTATTCGACCTGCGACAGATGGTGGAGAGGCGACGTAAGCGCTCTGCTACGCAGCGCGCGCGCACACACACACATACACACACACACACACAACCACACACACCCACACACACATTTTTGATTTTATATACAAGATGACTCCTGTAGGCGAAACGCTCCTGCCGACGCGCTCTATAAAGCGGAGGGGCAACAGTACGCAGATCAAAAAGTAGGCCCAACAAAATAAAAAAGAGTAGGCAAAACGCGAATAGGCGAAACGTGAGGCGCCCGCTTGCAGCGTTTTGGGTGCATAGTCCGACGCCCAGACGACTGAGCACTATCCTGTACGACCGGAGGAGGGAGAGGGGTGAGGGTAGGGAGTGGGGGGGGGGGGGAGAAGTGCGTGCTGGGTGTATTTGTGTATCCGGCACTCACCCGTCTAGGACATGAGCATCAGGATCTTTAAAGTCCATGCGATGGATACACAGACTAGACCTCGGTTTAAATTCTCCTCCAAAGGAGTAGGAGCGCAGTGCCTCAGGGCTCCTCCCTACCCCCCACCCCCACCCACACCCCTTCCTCTACGCCGTTACCGTCGTTTGAACCTTTGGCTGTACAGCAGGCTGCGATGTTATCGCCAGTCATTCCAGTACACGGCGTACACCACTGATCCAACTGCGCAAGGTGAAGTGGTATCCGTGCGTGTCCAAGCGTGACAAGTGCCCCTGGCAACACACAATGCTGTCATTTCAGCTGACCACTTGCTGGCCAAGCACCCTTGGAACATTCTCTACACCGACCTGAGAAAAAGTGTCCAAACCTATTTATCGAGACAATGTCGACGACATCGACGACGACCACGATGACGACGACGACGACGACGACGATGATGGTGATGATGATGATGATGATGATGATGATGATGATGACCATGGTGGTTGTGGCGATGATAATATATATATAATATTAGTACTGTAGTCATGTATGGCGCAGGATTCTCCGATTTCCCCCACTGCCGTAGCTCAAGTGGTAGAGCGGTTCGCCTGGCATACCGATGACCCAGGTTTGAATCCCGTGATGGACGAGATTTAAAAAAAAAAAGAGGCCATTTTCACTGTATATCTTGGCAGTATGATTGCTTCGGTGGTTCACTTTTTATTTGGGATTTCAATGTTCATTGTATTCTTCCCCGGTTCCCAGGCC
>CM072516.1:75751111-75773611 GCA_036898135.1 Oncomelania hupensis
ACTGCCACCGTAGACGATGAGAGGTCCAGCTTTGTTACTGTACGGAAACCGAAACAGACATGATTGTCGTGTCAGTCGGCGTGTTTATAATACCACACTTGCTTTGTTAGAAGACAAAAGGGTTAAATAGTGCAAAGAGCTGGTACTGATTTATGAAAGCTGCTTACTGGATAGGGTATTATTAAATAGTCAATTGTTGACCATGGTGCGATGTTCATTTGTAAATGTGTACTGCTAGCTGATTATTTATTTAATCGGGAAATGGGTAGGGTCCTTTAATAATAGTTAATTGTTGGCCAAGATGCGATGAGAGTTGATTACCAGTATCTGATTATTTATTTAATTGGGGACTGGGTAGGGTCTCCAATTGTTGAAAAAAGGTGCGATGACCACACTGCACGAATTTACCGACGGCTGTTTATTTATTTATTTAGCTGCTACGTCCGTTTGTTCACTTTAGTTTGCTTCAGCGTTGTAGATGTCTGTTTGACATGGTCGGGAATTCCACTTTAGTGGGTACATTTCATTATTGGCCACCTGCACTAACAGCTTGTCTAACAGCAGTGTTATGTTTGGCTTGAGAAGTAATGGTGGCGTACATTTTCTAGATGCGTTTCCCCATCTGTATGTGTCACCGTCACCTGCCTCTAAATGTTCCATCTTAAATGTAAATGTCTTTTTGTGTCACAAAACACATCCGTTTGAATATAACTTGTGCACAATATGTACACATTTAAACCTAATCCTAACTCATAAACGATTCAAGATTCAAGAATACTTAATCATCTCAAACAGAGAAATTAAGTCACGCTTTGCTGACAGTACTATAACAAAATGCAAACAATGTGTAAGAAAATGGAATGACAAACATTCACTCAGTATAGGTTGAAAAATGCTTAGACTATTACAAATCAACAGGCAGCAATGCAGTAATACAATTGAAAACAGTTGGAGGGGAGACAAAATTAAGACAATCGAAAACACACAATCTCGCACACACCATAACACATTTCTAATAATTGCGAGAGACACGTTATTGAAACGCATGGAAACCTAACTCCAAACTTTAGCACACAACGCTAAAACAGGCCTACAACATTTTTAGCATTACAAACTTTTGAAGACACTATTTTTAAGTCTACATTATCCCCAGGACCAGGCAAATCGCCCGGATTTATAGTCAACCAAGTCCAGAAACAGCACGTGGCTGGCAAAACGCTGCAATCATACCCACTTTTGGCTGTACGATCTCTAGGCGACGATTCTCAATCTTGAAACACAAAATCCCACATCGGCCGTAGCCTCGTTCAAGCGATAAAATTCCTTAGAACGTTTTAATTTTATATAAACGGCGGTGTTTATTCATCAGCCTAACAAAACCTACAAACTGTAGGCCTATCAATATACTTCATCTTATCGCTTTTGAAATAAAAACCGATCCAAGACGATGATAACACAATAAACAGGCGACATATGCAGTCTAAGACACGTAGATGATGCCACATAGAGATGACCCGCCTCTCTCTCCCTTAACCCATAATTATAGATGTACTGTACTCCATTTAACCGTTTCAAGAATTCTTTTAACCTCGCTGAATCTCACGCATAATCACCTTCTATTTTAAAGTCGGGTATAAATAAACTAATAGGATCTTTGCCCCCCCCCCCACACACACACCCCCCCACCACAAACCCCCTTGAACACACACCCAACCCTGAGGGGATCGGAGGGGATGAGGGTGAGGGAGGGGTATGGCTGCGAAGTAAATGTAAGAGAAGGAGCGGAGAGATAGAGTGAGAGAGAGAGAGAGAGAGAGAGAGAGAGAGAGAGAGAGAGAAGAAGAAGAAGCAGAAGAAGAAGAAGAAGAAGATGATGATGATGATGATGATGATGATGATGATGATGATGATGATGATGATGATGATGATGATGATGATGATGATGATGATGATGAACAGTAAAGAAGAAGAGGGGGTGAAGAAGAAGAAAGCCCGCCGTGCTCGTAGGTTCAAGTGGCGACACCTGGGCCATCGTGTGCCCGTTTAAAGCTACCCATATTTCCTCGGGTGGGCGCCGTAAACTGGAGGCAGGGGTTGAGAGGTGCTGATAGTGCAGGGCACAGGGAGCGTGCAAACACTGAACTCACAGACGACGATCACCATCACCAACCCCAACAGAATGACGGTGACAACCCTACAGCAGTGCTGCCTGGCTATTAATGGCAGTGCTATATAGCGTTAGAGACACTTGCAATCCATTGAAGGTTTCTTTAGATCGCTGTTGCTTTGCTTAGTTGACACTGTCACGAGAGGCTAGTTGGGCCCAGCAATAAGGCTTCACGCCTCAAATAGTTCATCCTGCTGTTGCCTTGTAACTTAAAGTCGCTGCCTACCAGACGACACAAGTCAGGACTCATCTAAGCATAGGTAAGGAAACTCTCGTTAGGGTAGGCAGTGACCTCATCCCCCTGACCTATACCTAGAACCCCCCGCAAGAGGGCGCTTGGGCTCGCGAGATTTCGTGGGCTTAAGCTGACCACAGGGTTAAGGTAGTCATTCTTTGTCTGATTTTCACACGAGAAGAAAGCCCACGCTAAAACCTCCCTCATAAGACTATGCAGGTGATGGGTAAAATTCAATTCATCACAGTATAGCCAGAGCCTGACATTGCCAAATTGGTAAATTATCAATCTTTTGTCTCATCGCGATGATTGATTTTAATATTGGATTATGTTTGCGAAGTCTTGTCATGTTTTATGATTGTGAATGTTAGTCAAACTTTGCTTGACCACGTGGCTGACACACGCGACCAGTTTCGACTCCATGATGTAACCCTTACGGACCCACTTTTGTTTCTCACATTTGTATTCTTGCAGACCAGTGGCTGTACCGGAGAAAGTGTATATTATTAATTACTTCTCCGTGTGTTTATTTTAGCCAGTATGTATATGTATAGGAATTATGTTGCAGATTCCAGTGGACCACGGACTTAGAAGATTGCTCGTTGCTTATCAATATAAGTGGAGCAATCACTAAGGGCTGTTTCTGTCAACTGTGAGACGCTCTGCACACCCTTTTCAAAAAAGGCGTTGCAGAAACTCGTCTTATGTTTTGCAGAATAGCAGGCTTGTTCCGATGCAGGAGATAGACCACTGAGAGTCAACCCTGACATTCAGCCTGCAATTGAGCAGAGAGCACTGCGCTCCAACAGCTCAGTAGTCTACCAATGAGACCAGGCGACAACAGCAACCACCTCAACGACCAAGTTAAGTTCTCCCGAAGTAGTGCACAAACACTGGTCTATTAGGACTGTGCGATAGTCCTCTCTCCTGAAAACGAACATTAGACCAACCAGAACAAATAGCCCAATGATGAGACAGTAGCAAATATCGAGAACAGTAGCAGAATAGCATCATCAAAGATCTACCCATTCTACGAACCACTCGCAGTTAACTTTGGACTGTTAAGTTAATCAGAGCTGTATTATGGTTTGAACATTTAAGTTAATATAGTGTTTAGAATTAGATATAAAGTAGAGGAAATAAATGTGTTATATTTACTGTAGACAAGTGGCTGGACTACCTATGTTTTATAGCCGTGCGAGAGTTAGTGTGTCAGTGAATCTTTACATGTTTCTCCCTATCTCTGTAACCATATCCTCACACAGATTGGACCAAATAAATAAATGTATTAAGATTAATCATAGGGTGATTTAACTAGCCGATCCCCGCAGACGAAAGACGAGTGGGTAATAGCATTTTATTGTGCAGAGCCCAGCAACAATAGACTCACCGTCACAGACACAGCAATGTGTGAGGGATTCCCCACTATTGATACTATAATTAATGCATGGACTATTGCAGAAGCAGAATCATCGTACTATATAGTTCATTGCAATAAAAATGGTCAACTCGGCGCAGTTATCGCTCAGGTCACGGTGTCGCTGGTTGCAGAGGGGTGATTAAACATTGATAGGATTATCTCCCCAAATTGCCTGTTACTATATTGATCGAATTAGCTGTAGTTATGTCCCTTCGCTCTTGTTTATAGTTCCAATCCGTGGGCGCTGCCTACATAAGGGTGAAACTGTGAAAGGATTATTTCCCCGTTAAAAAAAATCTTGTTCATACTGCAGATCTGGCTAAGCTGCAAAAATCATAGCAACAAACATTAGTCTTCTTTCTTTGTTTCTTTCTTTAAAAAAAATTATTTACATTCATTGAAAGGATTGATTGCTGAATTTGGAAGTGTGCAGAATCGGTGACTGGTTGTGGGTTTCGTTGGCATCCGCCGGATTGATTCCATGGGTTAGGAATCCGTAGTAAATTCGGTATGACATGTGTGGGTACTTTGTGCAGGTTGAAGCAAGTGAGAAAGTGAATGAATGCTACAAATAATAGCTTTCTTTTGTTCCAATTGCTGTCTTCTTCATAATCTTCTTAATAACTGTTTATTAATATTAACAGTATTATTTTTTGATGGTCTAAAAGTCACAATGTAAACAGACCATAAAAGGTATTATGAAATAAAACAAAAACAAAATAAAATGAATTAAAATAAAATTAAATTAAATTAAAATTAAAATTAAATAAACCTACGAAAAAAAAGATAAGATAGTTAGCATACAATTAAACAAAACAAAACAAAAAAAAACATAGAGGAAATAAAGCACAGTACTACGCATATAGCGTAGGCAAGACTCGCCTAGAACCTCTGACAAGTGAGAGACAAACATAGTAAACCTAGGCCAGTCTCGGCTACAGTGTGTAGAATGACGAAACAAGATATCTTGGACTGTACATATAAGCTTATAGCGTATAATTATAGCTAAGATTAGGCGAGGCTTTCTCTCTCTCTCTCTCTCTCTCTCTCTCTCTCTCTCTCTCTCTCTCTCTCTCTCTCTCTCTCTCTCTCTCTCTCTCTATGTCTCCCTCTCTGTCTCTCTCTCGCTCGCTCGCTCGCTTCCTCTCTCTGTGCTGAGAACACCTGTGCGTGTGTTGTCAATTGATGCAGAACGTTTACGTACGGTGGCATGTTTTGGGACGCTTTAAGCGTGTTTTTTAATGAAATGTGCCCGACACTGTGCAGTTTTGCTATCAACACAGCCTCTGTTCCTCGACACAAAGGCCAGCGCTATACAATTGGGTGCCTTGCACAAACACTTTGCGGTAGGGGGACGACGGAACAGGTCTACGGACATCCTTTCCTAATTCTGCACACCGGAAGTGGAGTTACCATTAGGACGCCGTCACCGCCGACGAATGATAATGGTCGCGGTGATGTGATGTTGATTCTGAGCATCGTCTTCTCTTGTGTTTTTATGATGGTTTGTTCAATTTTTATTTTCGTCCCTTCGTTGTCGTCGTCGTCGTCGTCATCAAGACGTTGAATTTTTTTTTGGTCTCTCCAAATAGCAAATAGAATTTGATCAGGAGGTTGGTGGTATTAATGCTTTTTTCCTTCTTCCCCTCCTACTTCATCATCATCATCATCATCATCATCATCATCATCATCATCATCATCATCATCATCATCATCATCATCACCATCACCATCATCATCTTCTTCTTCGTCGTCGTCGTCGTCGTCGTCGTCGTCGCCGCCGTCGTCGCCGTTACAGGCGTCGTCATAGTGGCAAGTCTGCGATCTCAAAACCGAAATTGCGGAAGCAAAATGAGATTTAAAATATTGATAATGATGGTTGTAGTTGTGGTTGCTACAATCATAATATTCACCATCATTACCATCACCCACTTCGTCCTCTTCAAGCAATGTACCCCAAGGTCAAGGTTTTGGTCCGTGCTAGCACAAATGCCAACTATTCACTTTAGATTGAGAGGAAAAGTGAACAGAAAAGAAAGGGCTTCAGTACTTACAGAATTCCTTTCCCACTGTCCACAGATGCTGTATCCCATTATAATTAATAATGTCAACAGTGTCTGCGCACAATTATACTGTAAAGACTGTCTACAGGACAGCTGGCGGATGCGGCGGCAAAGTAAACTAGCGGGCGTTTATGATGTTTTGGAGAGCGCGCATTATTTTTCTCCCAGAGTGCGAAACTAAGGTTAACCTCGGACGAGCAAACACAAATATCTAACCCAACACCTTTGAGCCCAAGCTTGGCGTAAAAGTAAAAAGGTGCGAGTGAATAGATATGAATGACTGAAGGACGCACGTGAGAGAGGTGTGGAAGTGACGTCATTGCGTCGTCGCAGTTATATCCCTTGCATAAAAAAAAATGGCGATGAATTTAGACATGGGGGCGCGCTTTTGTCCTTAAGCCGAACAGTACAATCGTGGGCGGATTATGAATATAAAGTGGAACGTTCTTGGTCTAGTAAAGTACACGTCGTCCCCTATACGCTTATGTGTCCGGGGACGTTAATCTATTTTAACTAACTAACTAACTAGTAAAGTTGAATTTTACCTTTTTAGTGATAACGCTGGTTGGTATCGACGCGGTGTTTTCTCAGTTTTTTTTTCATATTTGCTAACGCTGACTGGACAGGTCCACTTTCTCAATACCCCCCATTGCCTTTATATCCTTCACCACTGTCCACATTAAAGCTCACACGTTACAGACACTCCGACATACACACCAAACACACATTCATCACTCAAACACGTGGTGTAAACGCAAGCCGCTATTAGAAGACGGAAAGAAAATCGATTTTTTTTAAATTTGTGAAATTTTAGATTGACTGCAACCAATACCATTATTGAAGAGAAGGATGAAACCGGAGTACCCGGAGAAAACCCTCGGTGATCCTGGATAATCTCGCACCTAAATCACATAAGTTCGCCCCTTGCGGGAATCGACCTTCGGCGTAGGAAACCCGCGACTAATCCATTATGCCACAAGCCCACCCGCCCCTCTCGGTCGGAGGCACCATGAGCAGCTCGTGGAGCGGTACAGCTTTTGTAACACAAGATAACAATCACGTCTTAAAGCCACCATCGAAGGGCGCTTGAAAGTTTCCCCAAATACGAACAATTACATATAGGCTTACATTCTGAGTTTTAGAGGACGTAAAAACATCGTGGCTGAGTATAGTCACAGGGGCGCGACACGTTGATAGTGGATCCTTGCTAGCAAAACGGTAGATAGCGTGCCTATTTATCATAGACAGAGAAGGTTGGGATCTATCAGTGTTTTGGAGAACCGAACGCCGCTCACACGGTTATTCCCAAACCGCATAGGAACGAACACGTGATCTTCCCTTAGATGGAAACTATATAAACCCATGATAAGTGAAAGTTCCACAGTGAGGGGCCGGGTAGCTCAGTTGGTAAGAGCGTCTTGCTAGTAACCGAAAGGTCGCTGGTTCGAATCCCGGATTGGTCAACGTGTGATCATATTATTTTCCCCTTTACCAACAACTGGCCCGCTGGTGTCAGTATAAATCGGTCCAGTAGTCACCTATAGGCGAAAGTGTCGTGTGACTATAATCTACAAACAACAAGTTCCACGTTGTCCCCTATACGCACTGTGTCCGAGGACTTAAATCTATCCACTGAACTGAACTGAAGTTCCACATAGGCCCACCGCCGTAGCTCAATTGGTAGAGCGTTCGCCTGGCACACCGATGACCCAGGTTCGAATCCCGTGGTGGGCGATATAAAACGTGGCCATTTTCACTGTCCATTTTAGCAGTATGATTGCTTTGGTGGTTCAGTGTTGATTCAGGTCCCTACCCCTCTTTCCCTGGGATGGTTATCCCCGTCGGCCATATCGCCATTGGTGGGTGTAGACGTTAAACCTCAATGTTCATTCAAGTTCCACATAATAATAAACTAAGCCTATAGGTCTCTCTCTCTCTCTCTCTCTCTCTCTCTCTCTCTCTCTCTTTCTCTTTCTCTCTCTCTGCCCCCCCCTCCCCCCCAAAAACAACAACAAAAAAAAACAACAACAAAAACAACAACAACAAAACCAAACAAAACAACAACAAAACCCAACACTGTTATAGGTTCGTTCTTGCGCACTTTGAGAATAACCCGTTCGAGCGGCGGATTCGTTTCATCCAAAATCACAAATCTGATCCCACTTTTCTCTATCTATAACATGTTGGTACGCTATCTACCGTTTTACTAGCGAGAATCCACTGTCAACGTGTACAATGCCTATTTATGATTGATCTACATAGAACTGTACAGTACGCTATTTTACCGCTTTGCTTTCAAGAATCCCCTTTCTGCGTGTGGTCAGGTCGAGGCCTCCTGCCTCTCTTCAGTGGAGGAAGGGGGCAGGCCTCATACACTATGAGATCGAAGAAGACCGCACGCCTAGGACATGGACGCGGGAGAAAACGTGAACAACCCTTCTTTATTTTAAAAAAAATAAAATCGCATGTTGTTGACTTATTATTAATTATAATTATAATTAGCATATAATGATTTTTACTTGGCTCCTGAACCAATTGAAAAGCGGCTCTGTGGGTCTTGCTGCGTTGCAGTTTGTTTGCATACACCCTTCTCAAAGCTCTCCAAGTTCAACGTTGCACGGTGGGAGGTTTTGGGAAAAACGACAAATGCCGACATCAAAGACGCTAACCAAAATCAAACTGCTGGTGATGGATCGTTCTGTATTAACGCAACGCGTTTGTATCTCAATGTAAACTCCCTCTCTCTCTCGCGCTCTCTCTCTCTCTCTGTCTCTCTCTCTGTCTCTCTCTCTGTCTCTCTTTCTCTGTCTGACTCTCTCTCTTTCTGTCTGTCTCTGTCTCTCTGTTATTCTCCTTCTACCACCTCCTACCCTGTTCTCTCTCTCTCTCTCTCTCTCTCTCTCTCTCTCTCTCTCTCTCTCTCTCTCTCTCTCTCTCTCTCTCTCTCTCTCTCTCTCTCCCACACACAGACTTTCTGCGATTTAAGACTCGTTTCGTTCATTATTTCTCGATTGATCTGAGTACGAAATATTTTGATAGTAACTAAGCTATAATCTCGCCAATATTCAATCATTAATTGGTCAGCTTGGTACCTTATCCAAATCATAAGTCATTAGGCAAGGGAAGTCATAATTAGAAATGTTTTGCCTATTCCTTGGTCAAGGTCTGTTTGTTCAGGAGGCTGTGTCAGGTTCCCTATTCTACCCTATCCTATCCTATCCCGTAACGCGAAAGTCGTTGGGGCACCACAGGTGATCGTTTAACCAGCGAGTTCGAATAATTGGTTTACCCTTCACGAAAAATTCGCATTGCTATCTGTTTATTACCTAGAAAGAGAGAAAGAAAACAAAGATACGGTGGGCTTTCAAGGCTCTAACCCACTTCTAAAGTGTGAATTTTTCATGTCTAATCTGTCATAATGTTTAAACACTGTCTCCATTCACAAAATCACCACGGTAAGGTCCGCTTTGCAACTTGACGCTGTTGTCTGGAGGCTGGCGCGCGTCGCTCCAATAATAAGTTTCATCGCTTACATTCCAACTAAGCGTTTGTTTGAAACAATGTTCTCCGTTACGTAAGTTTTGTAACGTCGAAAAACGCCCCAATCTGACGGTATTTGACGGTATTTTTCTTTTTGAGAACTTTTTATTATCTCGCTATAGCACACACACAATTTATTTAAAAACAATCTAATGAATGTTATGAATGTAGATCTCCAACTTATTAACCGAAGAAAAAATAAACGCCCATCTAAAGTCCCAAGGATCATACTTTTAATAATCTTTTTTGTTAACTTTTAACATTAAAATACAAACATTAAATCTTTATACTCTCCCCTCTACCCACTCCCCACTTGACAATTATGGTTTGTTCTGGCTTTTAGGCATCAAATGTCAATTTTCGTTCTTTCTTCCTTTTCTGGGTTTTTTGATTGCCAATCATTTTGATCAGGGTTTAATTCTGGTCGTGCTGCCCTCATTCTATGATGATGGTGTTTGCACAAACCCGGTAACTCGTATTCACAACATTGATCTTGCATGTGATTAACTCCCTTTCTTTCTTCACGACAACTGATTTCTCTCTCATTACCTCCCTTTTAAAACAATAGAGTGATTGGGGGAAGGGGAGAGAGAGAGAGAGAGAGAGAGAGAGAGAGAGAGAGAGAGAGAGAGAGAGTTACTACAGGACTTTGAAATTCAATTCTTAGTTCAACCCACAGGTGTCCTTTACTACACAAAGTAAAAATAACTATGACCTAGTGTCACGTGGGGTGTGTGTAAAATTCCGATTGGTTAAGCGCCAGCTCTCATTTCAGTTTCACTGACGAAAGTGACAAAGTGTCAAATTAGGTGAAATAGACTATGAGGACAGAGCGTTTCTCCTTGCGGGATTTTGACAGCTTTGGCAACGCACGTTTATGCTTGAAAAACCTCGGAAAACGGTGACAGTGGCGATGAGCATTGAGCGTTGTGCTGTTATGTTGAATGTTTCCACCGCCTTGAACGGGTCTTTAAACTATAAAGTGCGCTATTTGTAACAAGAACAATGCAAGTAAGGTGGGAATCGGCAGTAAGTAGGCGCGCTGATACTTGACTCTGCGACTCCATTATAGACCGAAAGACGATAGGGATGGTTCATTAACACTAACTTAGCACATGTCAGTGCCATAATAGGGAGCAGTTATTGGTAGGACTAAATCCGTCATTGACCAGTATCAGTCTTACCTAGCGCATTGACTCAGTTGAAAATGTCACAACCCAAACGCTGAATGTCACGTCCACTGAACGTATCTAAATACGCGGATAATCGCACTTTCAAGCAAGACTGGTTCTTCTGGATTCTTCCCCTCCTCATCATCATCGTCGATGTCCAATCCATGTCGTCGTTTTAGTAGCAAAAGGAATAGTTTAGTCGTCGTCATCGTCGTCGTCGTCATCATCCTCATCATTATCATCATCATCATCATCATCATCATCATCATCATCATCATCATCATCATCATCATCATCATCATCATCATTTTCCCCCATCATTTTCAATTCCATGTGTACCTTTTTTATTTTTTTTTTATTTTTATTTATTATAATGAAGTTCATTTTGGGTGTGTGAATGCGTGAGAATTGCGCTTTGATTCGATTTTTAATAGGACAACGCGCTATATAAATATCGTCACCCTAATCATCATCCTCTTTATCATCATCATCATCATCTTCATCATCATCATCATCATCATCATCCTCATCATTATCATCATCATCATCATCATTATCATCATCATTATCATCATTATCATCCTCCTTCTCCTCCTCCTCCTCATCATCATCATCAGCATCATCATCATCATCAGCATCATCAGCATCCTCACCTGAAGTGGTGGAGCGCATTGAACTGACGGTAGGAATTTGCGCAATATAAAAGTCTTTTATTATTATTATTATTATTATTATTATTATTATTGTTATTATTATTATTATTATTATTATTATTATTATTATTATTATTATTATTATTATTATTATTATTATTATTATTATTATTATTATTATTATCATCATTATTATTATTATTATTATTATTATTATTATTATTATTATTATTAATTATTAATGACCTTAAACTCGCAATGTTTGAAAACGAATGTATGATAATAATGATGATTACAGCGGCGTATTCCTTTCCGCTTTAGCCTGCTCAGTGCAGATGATTATTGTTCAAGGGATAAAATCAAGAATGAATGAAATAACAAAACTCGGACACCAGCCTCCCTGGCTCGTCGAATAACGGAGCACAGTCTGATTTCCAGAGATCGAAGAGAAGCTAGATTGTGCGGCTGTCATCGATACATTTACAGGATGATGTGAGCAGTCCTATAATTATATTGATCGCGCGTTGGCTCTAAATGTGCATGCTCTGACTTTGTCAAAGGCAAACGTGACTTAAGTGCTCCATCTTCGAGCCGTTACCTGCGAAAACGGTCAATCAAACAACACACGTTGTCTGCCAGTGCGGGTTCAATGTCACACTTGAATGTAATACAGGATGCTATCACAGTGTCCTCTAGCTCTGTCTGTCTGTCTGTCTGTCTGTCTCTGTTTCTCACTCTCTCTGTCTCTCTTCTCTCTTTCTCTCACTCTCCTCCCTTCCCGTCTTTCTCTCTGCGCCTTGAATTGTCCCACAGCGGTTTTTAAAAAATTCAGATTTCAATTTAATAGAGAAGAAGAAGAAGAAGAAGAAGAAGAAGAAGAAGAAGAAGAAGAAGAAGAAGAGCAATAACAACAATAACAACAATAACAACAATAATAACAATAAGAAATAAAGACAACTTTAAAAGATGAAGAAGACTGACAAGAACTATTAATTATGTAACTAAATCCTCCAGTTTAAAATGCCAAGTAAGCTAAAATTATTACAAACAATCTTAAAGAATGGACTACTTGACTCGGAAGAAATCAATCGAGCAGAAAATCACCGGAAATAAAACCGCTGGAGCAGCAAGAACGGGGACGTTCTCTGTATTCTTGCGCAAGGCGTGACATACTTTTGACAATCAGTGGCCAATCAGGACGCTCCATCACCTTCGTGACGCAATGGGCACGTGACTAGTGACGTTGACATCCGGCACCTTTGCAATGAAACTGATGATGCGTGGGTGTATGTCTGGAACGAAAAACAAACGCGTGCCATGGCGCGCGAAAATCGCGTTCTGGACCTCCAAGATTGAAAGGCCTGAGTGTGAATGACAAGTATGACTGACAACGTTTGGGGAAATTGAGTGTTTAGGGAGATAATGTAAAGGGCCCCCATTGGAAGGCTTTGTTAAGTTTTGACGCTTCCAGTCCGCTGGACCTAAAGCAATAATCATGTAATGTAATGTAACTTCGCGTAGTTGTTACATGAAACAAGGATACATTGGTCTTTCCGTAGCTCAAACACATTGCTAAAGTTGGATTTTTCCATTTCTGTTCTGACAGAAAATGATTTTCCATGTTTAATTGTACACCAACACGCTCAAACGATGTATTAAGGGACATTTTTTAGCCCTAGAGTGGTAGCAAGGGGTTGTTTCTAACAGACACAAAAACTACGGAATTTACTGATTTAAAAAAAAACAACACAAAAACTACGGAATTAACTGATTAAAAAAAACACAAAAACAACGGAATTTACTTATTAAAAAAACACACAAAAACTACGGAATTTACTGATAAAAAAACCACCAAAACTAAGGAATATACTGATTTAAAAAAAAACCACAAAAACTATGGAATTTACTGATTTAAAAAAACCACACAAACTATGGAATTTACTGATTAAAAACACACACAAAAACTATGGAATTTACTGAATTTAAAAAACCTACAAAAACTACGGAATTTACCGATTTAAAAAACACAAAAACTACGGAATTTACTGATTTTAAAAAAAAAAAAACACAAAAACTATGTTTTCCAAAGAATAGTTGTTTGTTTCTCAGTGAGGCAACATTGCTCTGCGGGTTCGGGCACTGAATAGAATAGACCCAACGTTTCCCGGCGTGTCGTAAGAGGCGACTAACAGGGTGTGATGTCTGTCAGTACGGCTTCACTGGGCGAAAGTCTTCTAAAGAGAAGTCACCGGCCAGGGCGTCACGTTACTACAGGTTCAACGACCACTACTCGGGGCCACGGCGAGCCACACTGTAGTGGTGGATTTCGTCTGTGGCCAACAGCCTGGAGAGGATTGGGTCCCTCCAGATCTTTCTTGCCCAAGACACACCGTGATATGAATAGGACCGCTCACTCCATACGGGGGTCGGTCGTCGCCCGGGTCACCAAGGACCACGCCTTCCGTTGGCCACCAGGACGGAGGTGGTAAGTGGCTTACTGATGGACAAGATTCGCACGAGAGACATCATCGTCATAGGAACCTGGAATGTCAGGTCTCTAACTGCGGAGGGAAAATTAAAAGAGCTTGCCCACGAGCTGGACCAAGCTGGAAGTTTACGTTTACGTAGGTAGATTAACGTCTCCGGACACATAGCGTATAGGAGACTTGCCAAGCTGGACCACTATCGATGGAACATTTTAGGTATCAGCGAACTGCGCTGGAAAGACCTAGGTCAAGCAACAACCGACAAAGACCACAAGTTTTATTTCAGGAAACTGGAGTACCCGGAGAAAACTCTCGGTGTCCCGATAATAACTACTGATGGGCTCTATTCCCCTCTGTCCTGGGTAGCGCTGCTGTGAGGATGCCAGATAATAAGACTGGAATTTCAGCTGTCAAATTCGTGTATGTACGGCATAACTCAGTTGGTAGTGAGACTGTTACGATTGAGACTGTTACGATTGAGACGCCACGATAGATCTGATCCGACTTTGTTTTAGCAAAGCATGCAATATAATAACGTGTATTTACATTGGATTTGGTTTTGCGTTGTTGCTAGAATAATCTTTTTTAAATGTTGATAACTTTCGTCGGTCGATATTGTTGAGAATTTTCTGGAATTATTTGCTGATTATCGATCGAAGCTTCCAGATGGGTCTCGTAATAGCTAAGTGATTCTTCTAACTTGTATGACGTAAGACAGTGCATAGTTCCGGTGACGAGTTTTATTTTGATTGGGTGTTGTTACGTCATGCTGGAATGTTCGAACTTTTTCCACGATTGCTATATAAGTAATGCACTGTCTGCTTGTGAAAATGATCTTTGTAGTGATTTTCGGAAAGCGATCTTGTATGCAGTTAGGGTTTGATGTTTGATGAATAAAGTTGGAAAACTTTTATACGACGACTCCTGCCTTATTGCTGAGTGAACAGGCTGCGAGCATCGGAGCTGAATCGGCTATCGATCAAGCGGCGAGCTCGTGTTACAAAGGTTGCGGGTTCGATTCCCGGTGGCCCGGACATAAACATTGGCTGTGAGCACTGACCATCTTACTGTAGCTATTAGTCTGATGGTTGTTTCAGTGCATAGTTCTCCCTTCTCCCCCATTTGCCTAGGATTGTGCTCAGTCGTCTAAGGGTCGGACTGTGCGCCCGAAGGCTGCAAGTGGGCTTCTCAGGCGGCTTGAGTGAGATCCTGTATCGGCCAGCGCCTTGAGCAGCTCTTGAGATGAAAAAGTGCAATATAAGAATGATTAAATTTAAAAAAAATGTATATTAGGCTGGGACAAGCAAGAATCGGTCTCGAAAAGAGCGAAACAGAAAGAGACAGAATTAGAGGTAGAAAATCTTAAAGAAATTAAAAGCAGACATTCCTATAGGCCAACGAATAAAGTTCTGAAGTAGCCCATTTTACTCTTACATTACCGTTCGGTGGTTTGTGTGGGCGTGCGCGTGCGTGTGTGTGTGACCCTATTCTCCATCTCTCGCTGCGGTGTCTGTGAGCACACATAAGAGCTCAACAAGTGTACAAAGTTTGCTCAAACTTGCCCACCTCATATCTGGCGATGCGAGCAAGAGAAACTGAGGCGGTTTTCGGGGTGAAACTGACTAATGATGGTCCCGAAACGTGACACGCCTTTGTTGACCAATCGCAAGAACAGCAGCTTGGGGTTTCGGAATGCTGCGTCATTGCAGGATTTTCTTTCAGTTTCGATATTCTCGGGAGAATTCGCAGTTCTTGAATTTTATAACCGCCTTATGCACTTTTCTATGTTTGTTGTTTTCTTCTCTCTCTCTCTTTCTATTTCTCTCTCTCTCATTCTCTCTCATTCTCTCTCTCTCTCTCTCTCTCTCTCTCTCTCTCTCTCTCTCTCTCTCTCTCTCTCTCTCTCACTCTCTCACTCTCTGCCCTTCTTCTCTGTTTTGGACTGAAATTATTATTATGTTAATGAAACTGATTTGTACTGTTGTTGAATTTATATATTACTGATACAATACGAGTTCGAATTCGCTGTCGTTTAAAAAAATTAATTAACTAATCTAAATGATGTTTAAACTTTTTTTTAAAAATCGATATAGACTACTGCTAGATCTATACACTTATAGCTCAAAAAATATCCGATCTTTGAAGAACAAAATTTTGTCCTCATCATCATCATCATCATCATCATCATCATCATCATCATCATCATCATCATCATCATCATCATCACCTTTTTCCTTTTGATAGATAATAACTATGTAACTACTATCAAAGTGTAGGGCGAAACAATCTTTAGAACTTATGTGTATTAACTACTTACAAATCGACTATTGGCCCTCGAATAACTTGAGAATTACACAGTTTTCCTATACGGCTCTTATCACTGTGGTCTGTTTTTTGTATTTTGTAATATCAACCTGATCAACTACTGAACCATAAAAAACTAAAAGGACTTTCCTATTAATTTTCATTGTTGACAACATCTAAATTTATTTATCAATAATAATTATTACAGTACTTTACAATATCGGTTACATGGTTCAACCGAAATTTATAATGCATAGCACGGAAACCCGATGTTATTTGTAATAAGCAAACTATTCGGCCTGTTGAATGTGCTGTGGCAGTCGATACCTATCCAATCAAAGGACGTCTAATTAATTACGCCGTCTTTCTAACGAAGCCTCTTTCCCGACACTTTCTCCTCTTGAACATCAAAAGAAGGGAAGACAAAGAGAAGTAATCGGGGAGGAGTTGTAAACAACACAATGATTGTTTCCCTTGCATCGCTCTCCACACAACAACCCTCTTGTCGATTTCGCGCTCACGCTGTCAGTCTTCCGCACGCGCGAAACTGGCACGCGCGCCGACTAAGGTCGGGGCGCGCCGAGAACGGAAATGACAGGAAAGGAATTCGGCCTCGGTATCAGAGAACAGCGGATCTCACCTCTTTTCATCCAGGCCGCCTGTGAATTGTGACCCCCGCCTTGGCCCAAGCTGGCCAGTTCGTCGAGAGTTCGAACCCCGCTGTCCCCCTTCAAAGAAGAAAGGCCAACTTTGGAGCGCGGAGTTGTGATAAGGAAAAACGAGAAACTACCAGCACGGCCATCACGGGATGAAATGTTGAAAGAAAGTTTGGGGAATTAACAAAACGTGGCTACCGTTCCTGACATTATCGTGGGGCAGTGAATGCAATAATAGAAAGACAGACAGAAGGACTCTTTCACTAATTGTGGAGGAGTAGTGGGGAGGATAGGAGTTAAAATCAGTTGGCGTTAGGGGGTGGAGGGGGTTTGGAAGGTGGGGTAGAAGATAATGTTAGCTGACGAAACGAAGAGAACAGAAATTGGCATTGACCTTTTGATGTTGACAGAACACCTTGGTTCCAAAGACAAGCAGATCTGGGTTTCGGATTTCTTTTCCCTTCAAAACAAAGTATCAATTTCAACTTTACAAAGTTCCGTGTCTGATAGGTCATGCTGTTAGTTGCGACAGTTCTAGACTAAAGACTCGTGCATGCAAACAGGGAGTTTAGAGAAAGAAACTCAACTTTCAACTCGGATGAGAAAATAGTTCTATACAGTTACACAAACCAACGGGTGATTAAATATAACTAACCTAATTGTTGTTGTTTTTAGTTTTTTTTTTCTAACCTTCCATATTTCACAAAATTAAAGATTTGTTCCTTTACAAAAGAGGTGTGACAACACGATAATCTTGGTTATTTTCAGTCCATTATTATTGTAATAAGACGTATTCAAGCAGAAAAAAAAGACAATAATAATTCAAACAAGAAAAAAAAGAAGAGAAGGTAAAAAAGCAATAACAACAGTTTGATTAAATTAAAGATTTGTTCTCACACACCCACACACACACACACACCCACACACACACACGCACCTACACACACACACACACACACGCACCTACACCCAAACACACCCACACACACACATACAATTCTTATGTCAACACATAATAATATATTAAAAGGGTCTTTTGTTGATTTATGATCTTATTTAATGACACAAATCTTATCGCGTTAAATAAGATCATAAGTCAACAAAAGACCTTTTTAATATATATTATTATGTGTAGACTCCATATCAGTTCTTCGATGTGTGGACTGGAATATTGATACAAGCAGAGGTGATATTATATATGAAATAAAAATATCTTATACAATGCTTAAATATCAATGGCACTAATGTTCAATTTTGTTTGATGCCATCTCATTGTGGTTTTATTCCTAATGATTGGGCAGACAGGAAAGCAAAAGGGGCGACAAATCAACACAACGTTAGCCAGATTGACATCCCCTTATCGCCAAAAGAAATTTATAGCATAATCGAAAAAACAAATTCCTTTACAAATATAATATAGTGATAATTCACAGTATCCTCGAAAAATAACCTCTTTAGCACATCGTCTTGCTTTAAATTCTTGGAGGACACTATATTTTAAGGATATTGTTTGCAATAAAAATTTAACTATAAATCATATCATTCATGATTGCAGTGTAATAGCACAATATATTCCACAGAACTTTCATAATGTTCAAAATAAAAATAGTGAATATTGGATAATCATCGCTAAATCTATACTTTATAGTCCTGAAGGACATTTTTCATTAAAATTTAAAGTTTATTCAGAGTATTTATATATATGACAATATCACAAAATTGACTTTCTGTATAGGAACATTTCACAAGTTTGATATGTTCTATTGTAATTTTTCTTCTTCTTCTTCTTCTTCTTCTTCTTCTTCTTCTTCCTCTTTTTGTAATATTAGTTTGACTAATTAATTTTTATTTGATTTTATATCTTGTAATATTCCTGTAACATTTTGTTTAAGTGTCATCTCCTTTCCCCCCATCCAAGTAGCAAATATCCTTTTTCCCCACGTTCCTTTTATTGTTTAGTCTAAAATCACTTTGGTGAATAGAGGGTAAATGAAATAAACAAACAAACAAACACACACACATTACACAAACACACACACACACACTCACACACACACACACACGCCATCATTCTTGTTCGGGACCGTGGTCTTATCTGCTTGTATCGTAAATCAGAGGTTGGGAGTGGGGAAAAAAAGGGGTGGGGTGTATAGAAAAATCCTTTATATATGGAATGGAAAATAGACCACTGTTCCCAGCTTGAGAGTGGATCTCCTGCCCTTTGAAGTCCACGTAGAATTGTACGGATTATCAGTATCCCAGTCACATTATAGTAATTTATGCACTCTGTTCGTTTGCCAGAGACTGTCACATCATAACATCTGACGTAGTAGTTTATGATCCATTTTCTTGTGGCAAACAGATGGTTTATGAGTGGTTTGATTTGGGCAAACTATGTCATCAGATTATGATTATCGGATTCTGGTTTATGAGGCATACAGCTCTGTGAACTAAGTCATAATGTTTCTGAACGAGCAAACCAACGTTGACTTTCTGTCAGCAAATGTTGGCCGCCATACGATAATCTTGTCTCCTCGCTGTTGTTGGTTTTTTTTTTTTTGCTTCTGTCGCGTTGGCGCCTAAGTGCTCTAGTGCATACACAGCGTAGCTGAGGATTTGCCGAGGACCTCGCTGTTCATGCTCCTAGTGGTCACCTCTTGTTGCCACAGCAGTCGTCTTTATTCGTCGTTCTATTGCTGTACCTGTGCTGAGAATAATAGTCTTAATTCACAATGTATACTTTCTTCATCGTTGTCCGTGCGTCAGGCGTCCGTACGTCCCTCTTTGTGCATGTGATCTTTTGCTGTATCCGCTGAACGGATTTTCGCGAAACTTGGTGTATTTGTGTGTGTGTGCGTGTGTGTGTGTTTGTTTGTGTGTTTATGCGCGTGCGCTTTTCCAGGATAGGAACGTCTCGGCCTGTACATTTTCATTAATTTTATAACACGCATGCAGGTTTGAAATTAATTAAACAATATATATTTTTCTTAGTTTTTTCCATTTTTTTAAACAAGTTGTCTATGCGTCCGCGTTCTTTAAAATAATTGAGCTTAGGCTGATTGCGCGGACATGATTTTCACTAAGGTTGGTGTGTGTGCTTACGTCAATTAAGATAAGTAGGTTTACATGAGTGCGTCTTGGGCGACGTGGGTTCGAATCCTGACTTCAGCAAACTATTTTGTGATTGCTGGATATTACGGACCAGCGCCTTGAGAAGCTCTCTGCGCTTGTAAGTGCGCTATATAAGAGAAATCTCGTTCGTTCGTTTACATCCCGTAAGTCACTTTCATTGATGTTGGGACACACAGTACGAGATTGGTTTTAATCACCTTAAAAAATCGGTTTTGAGCGCGGTGATTGGTCGCATCATTGAGGGGATTTTCGAACCGTGTTTTCGAATCAATGTTGGATGCTGTCTTTCTTTTCTTCCTTCATCTCTCCCTGTATATCTTTGTTTCTGTCTTTCTCTGTCTCTGTCTGCTGTCTTTCTCTGTCTCTGTCTGTCTGTCTGTCTCTTTTTCTCTTCCCCCCCCCCTCTCTCTCTCTCTCTCTCTCTCTCTCTCGAACTTGCTATTGACAATGGCGTATGTATTGTAATTTGATCCCCTTATATCATCATCATTATACTGCCTCTTGCCCTCTTCGCACACAGCGGTCTGATAACCTCGCACTCAGCTCAGGGTACTCCTCGCCCACTGAACGAGATAACGGGATAAACGAACCCATTTGCAGCCCGCTGACTAGCGCTCGTTCTCCATTGTCCGGCTAATTTATGGTTTGATTACCCAAGTCCAGAGTACCAATATCCTGCGCGCATGCGGCTAGAGCGTGGTGTGGTACAGTGCAGCGCAGCTGAGCCTAGACGAAGCCTATTAAGTTGAGAGAAGGAGTAGGCCTCGGCTGGTCTCAGACACGCTGTGTGGTGGTACAAGAGAAAATCCCATGGAGCTGCGTGGATTACGTCAACCAATGTAGGAGATTGAAAATAAGACGAACGGCGGTACCAATCACCACCACCTCAATAAAAACAACAACAATCAACCAAACAACAACAGCAGCAACAACAACAACAACAACAACAACGTCGACGACGACGAAAAAGAATAAGACTTCAATCAGCTTGGCATTATTATTCTTATTATTTAACAACAACAACAACAACAACAACAACTACTACTACTACTATTACTACTACTACTACTACTACTACTACTACTACTACTACTACTACTACTACTACTACTACTTCAATTCATAATTAAATGCTTAGGTCCCTATTTTGGTATGGAAGGGTCACAGTGGTGTAGTGGTAGAGAGCTACACTAATAGAATGGCGGTAGAAGCACAACAAAAAGATGTGACATAGGCCTACATTGAAACTCTTCCTCTTATCGTTTACTTTTTTTTTTTGAAGACGCATTTTACAGGTGTATGATTATAACTTTCAATTTAAAATTTAGCTCAAGAAATTATTGTTTCTGTAACAGGAAAACAAATAAAAAGGAGATTACAAAATAACAAAAAAACAACAACAACAGCAACATTTTAAAAAAGTCTCTCTCTCTCTCTCTCTCTCTCTCTCTCTCTCTCTCTCTCTCTCTCTCTCTCTCTCTCTCTCTCGCTCTACCCCTTGGGGTCATGAGCAATCTTGCCACTGTAGATTGTTCTAACCTATAAAGTGAAAAGTGAAAGCCCCATTTGAAAACCTGTCTTTCCTTTATAGGCATGACCGATTCACTGCGGCAACAGTACCCCCGTTGGAGTGCCGGGGGTTTTAGTATAAATAGTATCCCCACTTTCTGGAAATCTAGTGCTTTAAATTCCGACTGTCGCTGTCTTCCACATTTGCTCTTTCCCATTCCTGCTCTGTCCTATCACTCTGCTATACTATCTTCTTCTTCGCTAGATCAATGACCTACCTTTTTTCTTGAAAACCCTTCCTGGACAAGACTCCTTGTTTGCGTATGAGGTCTGTTGGATCAGCTTGGGAGTATTGGACGCTTTCTGCCGGGTGGTCACTAGGGCTTCCTATGATGTTATTATTTAGCAATATAGGCATTTTATATGTATGTGTTTTGTTGATAATTTATAATGATGTTTGTATTCTATTTTGTTTTTGTAACCAGGGGTTCGAGTAGTTGGGGTAAAGCCTTAGCCGTCCCCTGCGTGGGATGTCTTTATTGTAAAGTGACTGGCCGGTGGAGGGCATTCAGTTTTCCCACTAGGGTTGTTTCTGCACATCTTTTATGCGGATCGGGGGTTGTCCGGTCCTGATTTGGCTCGGAAGAGTCCGCTGGACCTAAAGCAACAATCAATCAATCAATCAATCAATCTCTCTCTCTCTCTCTCTCTCTCTCTCTCTCTCTCTCTCTCTCTCTCTGTATTTTGCTAAAAAAACACTTCCTCGGGAGACCAAAATACTTTAGGTTGTGATTGTCTCGCCTATCAAAGGAGGGACTGGAGTCAGATAATAGCATCCTGGATATAATCTGTGTTGGAAGCTAGTCTCTTTGGTCGGGGAGTTAAGGCTTGTCTTTATTAGAAAGTTCATCAAGGCTCACCTATCTACCTTTTTTTTTAATTGTCTTTTTTTTTCGAGGTCCCGAATCTAGAGTTGGAGGAAAGAAAAACAGGTTCAGGATCTGGGAATTTCGATTACAAAAAAGAAGAAGAAAAGTTCGTGAACCTTCAATATTATTATTATTGAGTAAGATTTACGTCCCCCAACACCTAAGCATATTGGGGACGAATGTTGTTTGTAGATTATAGTCACACGACACTTTCGCATATAGGTGACTACTGGA
>CM072516.1:75778611-75783611 GCA_036898135.1 Oncomelania hupensis
AATAATAATAATAATAATAATAATAATAATAATAATAGATGTCTATGCCATTTTCATTGTCCAATTTTGATTAGAGAAAGAAAACCAACAAACTTTCGTTCCGATGATTAAAATAAACTGATATAAATAATAAAGTCACTATGTCTTGTGATAATAGAATTTTTTTTTTTATATAATGATGATCGCGACCACGACGATTAGTCTTTTACACCGACGACGACGACGACGACGATGATGATGATGATGATGATGATGATGATGATAATGATGATGATGATGATGATGATGAAGACATAAATCTTCTAACCAACACAAAGCACAGTGACTTTATGATTTATATGAGTTTGTTTTAATCATCGGAACAAAAGGATTTAAATTTTTTTTGTGTGTTTCTAATGAAAATTAGACAATGAAAATGGCATATACAACTAGATCGTTGTAAAATCATAAACTCCGGCAATTAAACCGTACAAGAAAAAAATATATAAATCGCGCTGTCACAAATATTTAGTATGTAAGACTGTATGTTGTATGGCTGTTTACTGAACAGCAACAAGCCAAGTTTTTAATCGCTGAACAGTTGTCACTCACACAAACTCAAATCGCGAGCATAGGCCTACAGCTGTGATCAGAAAATCCCTTGCTAGGCTATACGTTTTCTGTTGTTTTTAAATAGTTTATAAATTTGCTCACAGGGCGAGAAACACAGCAAGAGGCAGGAGCACACTTCTAAAACAAAGTGGGAGAGAGAGGCGGGTCCGCCAGCTGACTATTTGCCCAACAAATCGTTTCATTATTCACTTTCTCCTCCGCTGAAAGCTCTTCAGCACGTGCGCTAGTCACGCCCATCGCCGTCGAGCGAAGTTAAGCCCCGCCCCTATCTGCGCGAGCGCTACGGCTTTCTCCCGAGCGGCGCCTTGTCAGTCACGGCAAGTAGTGGGCGTGGTTTCAACGCCGACTTTCGCACGGGGATCGGTCTTTAGCCAGTGGGGTGTGAAATAGAGTCGCGCGCGTGGGCTTTCTCTTGTTGTTGGCCGGAGTTTTCACACCTCGTAATCGCTGCTCCCGCTCTGCAGACGCCACTGAAAGAAGTGAAGGAGAGAGAGAGAGAGAGAGAGAGAGAGAGAGGGGAAGCCAAGATGTAATGGAGCTTTGAATGAGGGAACGCAGAGTAGCAAGTCGGTTGTAATTTGCCTTGTCTCCCCAGCTCCAAAAATGTTGCTTTCGACTTGGCTCTCGTCACTTTCATGTTGACGCCGTGCCGTGTCGCTCCGCTGGAACCGCTCTGAGACACAGATTTAGAGAGAGAGAGAGCGAGCGAGAAAGTGGACATTTTTACAGCAATGTGATTCCTGTGTTTTGGAAATTGACTGTTGTTTTCCTTCAGTGTACTATCAGTATTTTGTGGTACACGAGATCTTTAGCTTGGATTGCCTAAACATTTACAGCGTATATTTCTGGCTAAAAGTTGTAAAAAGTGGGTTTATTCCTGTCACGCTGTTCTTTGTGGACTTTACATGCTACACATCTGAAAAAGGATATTGTTCTAAAACCATTTTATATGAAGGTTTCCATAAAAATCATGCTGAAGAGGTAAGAATTTGAAAATATATAGATATAATTATTATATATATAAAAGCGGTCGTTTGAAGGTGCGATTGCGCATGGCTTGTCTTTTAAATCGATATAGACTATTGGTTATTAGCGATTACACAATAGTCTTTTGCACTTATAGTTTAGGTGGCATTTGTTTTAGACAAAATTACATTGGAGTGAGAGGGTACAAAGTTTAATTGTCCTCCAAGTGTTCTGAATAGGAGTAGTGTGTGTTGCGGCTTGTAGAAGAAGGCATTACTAAGTCAATCAAGAGTTTTCTTGTTGATATGCGCCCAGAGACTTGCAGTGCAAAGGATAAATTAGGATTAGTTTTCACCATCCTCTGAAAATTAATTAGAACGATGCGTGGTCCGACTCGTTTTCTGTTGTTTTGTTTTCCGAAACGAGATTGAGTTCTCTTTAAAACAACATGTAACAAGAGGATTAACGTGCACCCGAATCATTGTTACGATTTATTGTATTTTAAATTAAGAGATAACCTATTATTATTTTAGAGGCTGTAAGAGAGAAAGACTTGGCAAAGACTTCTATACGTTATTTTGTGTGTAACTTTAAGTTTAAAGCATAATAATCGATTAAACAATCCGATTGATTTTATAGTTAGAAACACGCGTGACTAGAGAACGAAATTGATCATCACGGATTTCTGTTGAATTTGAATTTGAATGTGTTACTCCAACGTTTATTCATGAGGATTGATTACCTACTCAGTTTTGGTTCTTGATATTTTATAAATTTCCAGACTTATCTAAAATTTACAAAAAAATACTTTGAAACGGTTTCAAGTTGTGACTCTAGCCAGGTCACCATGCTTGGATACAATGATGGAATGTAAAATCACTCAATCGGTAGGCCCTATACAATTCATGAAGGAATACATTAGCCTATCTCTCAATTTTCCACTCTTTGGTAACGCATAATTTGTTTGTGACTTACAGCTCTTGTCTGTACTGTGTCTGATTTAACAAACAAATTTTGTAAAGAAGGATAGCTTTATCTTGCTGCTGCTTCTTCACCATTTGAACTGGATGAGAAGAACAGCTGCAGTAGCAGTAGTAGTAGTTATAATGATGATGATGATGATAAAATCCTAATAATAATAATAATATATTTTTAATGGATAAGAAAAATAGAAGCAATAGCAGTAGCAGTAGTTATAATAATAATAATAATAATAATAATAATAATAATAATAATAATAATAATAATAATAATAATAATAATTATTATTATTATTATTATTATTATTATTATTATAAATAAGACAATGATATTACAGTAAAATAATCATAATTAACTGATGAATAATGTTCCGGCTGCTGATGTTATTCATAGTGAACAAAAATGGTATTGTGGATAAGGTTTATATGTAAGTGATTTTTTAAATATCTTTATGTTATTTGCGTGTTCATAGATAAGCTTTTGTTCATTATTCATTAAATTTATTTATTCATTTGTTTATTGTATGTATCGGGTAACGAATTGGCCTAAAAGAAAATGCCAAATAAGTAAATAAATAAATAATTAATTTGAAAAAAATAATATAAATAATTAAATAAATTATGTAACTTACCCACGTTTTTAATAACAATGGCATATATACTGGAACTGTTTCAACGTAAGACATGTTGCAATTTTTATGTAGAGTTCCTAGATTGTGGAAACAATAATTATTGCACGCAGGATGCAAATGTAAACTGTCTGTAGTATTACATTTGTAACGCTACAAATCAAGTGGACTTAAAATAAAATCGTACATTAGAATGATTGGTAAATGCATCATGTCCATTAGGTCTAGCTGTAATGGACATAACACGTAACGCACATGTTAAGACTATTATTATTGCAAGCCGAGATTTAAGCTATGTTTTATGCGTGCTCCTGTTTTGCACTGAAATAAACCAAAGTGATTTGACACCCGGCTTTCAAGGGCATACTCGTAGAGGTGTGTGTCGGAAACTGTTGGAGTCTCGGGGGTTAAAACGATAGACGTTTAAATCAGCCAAAGCCGTGATCTATTGCAACAATATTCAGCTTTTAGGCCAAGAGCCTATTGGGAGCATAAAGCTTTAAGGTTCGTTTGAAAGTACCGGGTATAATATTGAGTCGGGGAGTTTTATTGGGCAAAGGGTGATATCTGCTGTTTAGTTTTCGTTTGTGGAGTCTTTATAGGGTATTATCTACCTGACATTATTAGGGTATATATATCGTACACTATCCGTTACACTTATAACCAAGATTAGTTTGTGTTGGCGGTCTTAAAACGGGTAATATTCATATAACTGCAACATGTTTACTACGACAGACACCTGTGTGTGTATGTGTGTGGTTGTCTGTTTGTCTTTGTGCGTCTTTCTGTCTGTGTGACGAGAGAGAGAGAGAGAGAGAGAGAGAGAGAGAGAGAGAGAGAGAGAGAGAGAGACAGAGACAGAGACAGAGACAGAGACAGAGACAGAGAGAGAGAGAGCATGCCATACTGGCCCGTCGTCTGACACTTGGCCTGATGTCTTCTTAAGTCCTATGTCCGCTGAGATCGCTCACGTAACACTGTGAGATGAAGTTAGAGATCAGCAATTGAATTCCACTGCTTTAAGAGGATCACAATACACGTTGTCTTATGGAAATGCGGTATGAATTACAGCCATCGTTCCGGTGCCGGGTTTTCTGTATCAATAGTACCCCCACTTGTGTGTTGTTGTCATCAAGTTTTATTGATCAGATTAACTTAGTATTACCACTGTTTGTGCCATTCTTACTTGTTCTTTCTCGTTCCTAAATGTTCTTTCAATATACGAATTACGATCTTCAATCGTCTTCGCTAGACCAGTCACCTACCCTTTTTTTTTCTTGAAAACTATCCCAAAACTCCTCGTCTGTGTATGGGGTCTGTTGGGTCAGCTTGGGTATATTGGACGCTTTATGCCAAATAGACACTAGGGCTTTCTACGGTATTAATATTTATCAATTTAGGAATGTTATATGTATTGTGTTGTTAATGTTTTATAATGATGTTTTTATTTTACTAGGTTTTTGTAAACGGGGGTTCGACAAATTAGAGTATAGCCTCAGCGTCCCCTGCCTGGGATGCCTTTATTGTAAAGTGACCGGCTAGTGGAGTGCCTTCAGTGCTACTATTAGGGTTGTTTCAGCACATCTTTTATAGGGATCGTGGGTGAGTCCTCTTTCAACCAAGCTGTGGTCCTGACTCGGTTCTTTGCAGTCCGCTGGACACTTTAAACAATGGCTAAGTAAAAAAAAAAAAAAAGGTAGTCCCATAGCCTTGTGGCCGTAGGGGAGCGTGATGTTGGAGATCACACTTATCTTGGGCCAGCGTAATGAGGGTGATGCCCAACTCTCTCCCTCGCTGCTTTACCTTCCCCACC
>CM072516.1:75788611-75891111 GCA_036898135.1 Oncomelania hupensis
GCGATCCCCCTTGCTGACCCGCAACCTGCAGCCTGAGATTCGCTTCCCCTTGCACGGGCTGACGGCAAGCTTCCCAGGGCTGGCGGCGCATTACAGCAGTCAGCCACAGCTCCGTGGCCTGGTGGTGGACCCTCGCAAGCCGGCTGTCACTGTCAGCGCTCCTTTGCATTGGGCGTCGTCGTCTGTGTCGCCGATGGCGGTGTACCAGCAGCAACAACAACAGCTGGCGGCTATGAGCAGGGCGGGCTACTTCCTCAAGGAAGGGTCTTACATGGAGGGTCCGCCTGCCCACATGGCCGACCACTCTGCCTTCCACCGCCGGCACTCCGGTACGTCAGTCGTTCACCCTTACAGAGACAATGATCCGAGCTCAAGGCCTAGATCTAGGTCAAGGTCAAGATCAAGATCGCCAGACCGTCGCTCGGTGTCATCTCAACAAGAAGGCGGTGTTAGTCAAGCCCCGGTTTCGCCGCATCGTTGTCATGACGACGCGAGTGACATTGATATTTCTCCACAGACAATACGAGGGGTCTCTAAGGAAGACTCATCGTCCTCGCCGACCTCTTTAGACTTTGACCTTCAGCGCAAGGACAACAGCTCCGCGCTGGAGGCCGACAGCAGTGTGCAGAGAGCGGATAGCAGCGGGCATAAAGACAGCGGAGACGATAACGACGATGACATTGACACTGATAATAAAATCGGTTTCCGAAACTATCCAGGTGAAGGTCAAGGTCAGAGTGTTGTAGACGAGGAGGACGATGACCAACCATTAGAAGTGGACTCCCCACCCTCCTCTCCTCTCCCTCAACCCCGTTCCCAGTCTAGCCCACTGACGATGAGAAACAGGGAGGAGGAGGAACGAGAACATTCTTCTCGCCCACAAGACGCGCTCAGTCACGACTCGGAGTTGAACATGGACGGCCATATGCATAGCCAGTCATTCAAGGACGAGGTTGACGTCACGGAGCGGCGGCCCATGGGCAAGCTTGATCTGCAGCGGCTGAAAGAGGATCTGGACCGCATGAAGCAGGAAGTGGGCGACATCAACGACGACGACAACCAGGGACAGTTGATGCCTAACGGCGCGCAGGGCGACAGCGGGGACGAGGACAAGGAGGGCAAGAAGAAGAAGTCCAACATGGTCAAGCCGCCGTACTCCTACATCGCCCTCATCACCATGTCCATCCTGCAGTCGCCAAGGAAACGACTGACGCTGTCCGGCATCTGCGACTTCATCATGAACCGCTTCCCTTACTTCCGCGAGAAGTTCCCCGCCTGGCAGAACTCCATCCGCCACAACCTGTCGCTCAACGACTGCTTCGTCAAGATCCCCCGCGAGCCCGGCAACCCCGGCAAGGGCAACTACTGGACGCTGGATCCCGCCAGCGAGGACATGTTCGACAACGGCTCGTTCCTACGCCGGCGGAAGCGGTACAAACGTATGCAGGCGTCTGACATGATGACCCAGCCCACGGCTTTCATGATGGGGTCAGATCCTTACTTCCCTCACCCCTACTATAGCCCTCACCCGTCCCACCCACCGGCCCTCAACTTCCCCCCAAGCCACAGCCTGTCTCCCTACAGCCCGTACTTCCAGTCTCTGCTGCACAACGAGTACCGCCAGCAGTTCGCCCCCCATCACGCGGGCCTTAACATGGCGGCGCTGTCGGGCATGGCGCCTTCCATCTCTCTCCCCGCCATAGCCGGTCTGCCGCCCTCCACACTGCCGGGTGGGTCCTATCCTAAACTAGAGAGCAAGTTGGAGCAGCTCAAAGATCAAGCCTCGCCCTCCTCCTCCCCATCCCCTCACAGCCGCAGTCCCCCAGGTTCGCCTAGGCGGACGCCTTCATTAGAAAAGGGCGCCAGCACATCGCCAGCGGCCAGCACAGCGACCACCTCATCCGGTAACACCAAAGCCAAGTTCAACATCGCCGACATCATCGGCACGCCCGCCACCACCAGCTCATCGTCATCGCCGTCTCCGGTGTTGACGTCCTCCAAGGCGTCCTCCACCGCCACGTTAACCTCTAGACCCGACCCTGGCTTCTTGCTGAGCGTAGGGGCGTTGCAAGGGTTGAAAGGGGGGAGGTCCATGGTGTCCCCCACCCCCTCCAACACCCCGCCCTCCGCCCTCTTGTCATCCGTGTATCGCGGTCAGCCGCCGTCCATGCTAGCGAGCCTGCAGTCCCTGCAGTTGGCAGCCGCCGCCCAGCTCCGCCAAGGCCTGGGAGGAGGGAGTAGCGCCTTCGCTTCCCCTATGGGTGTCAGCGGCATGTCACTGGCGACCGGGCTGAATCCCATGGACGTGGAGAAGTACAGACAGTTGGTGCAGGCCTACGCTGCCCTCCAACCCCCTCCCGGCTGGCCGCAACACAGGTAGGCTGTCCCACCTCTGTTTTGCTGTAGCCTGACTGGAGCTTTGTCCCGCAGTCCACATGACAACACACACAGATTCCACACAACTCCACATTGTATTGGCTGACCTTGACTATATAGTGGCCCCCGTAGTCAATCAGTAAGACAACAGAGAGAGAACACATTTTGGCTGATGGTTGACAATGCACACCTTTTACGCACATTCAACATGGCAATCAAAAGTCAGAGCACCACGCCATCGTGCTTACAAAATTAGTGTTTTGAATGTGTCGTATGCTTTTCGGCAATGAAAAGTGTGTTTCCCTCGCACCTCAGCCATTTTGGTACGTTGCAGAGAGAACGGTAAATGCTTCCTGTCATTGTCGAGCTAAAGTTGGTCTCCATGCAGGACGTGGTGAAATGAACATTATTAATTAACGACAGTCAGATTCATCGCATTGTGTGGAAGATGCTTTCGACATCCCAGTGAATAACAACATCGGACATTGATTGACATCAGGGCATGGTTTATTGACGTGTGTATGACGTAGTAAGTTTATCTGCCGCAGTGTTTGACTTGCGTCTGGTGATGATGTGACGAGGGAACCGAACATGACGTAGTGTATACCGTCAGAAACTTTCGCAGTAACAAAGATGTTAACTGCTGACTGCAAAACTGTAAAACGGCAAAGATTTTTTTTTAATGTTTTAAAGCAACGGTTGCAATTGGTTTACCTTGCGGTAGTGACGTTTCTACCTCGACGATATTGTTTTCAGTAACCATTTTATCTTTCGCCATTTTCGTTCAGCTTTTTCAACATTAAGTTTGTACTTCACGAATATATTTCACTATTTGTAAATAATGCTGGAAATCTATGTGTAGATAGATAACGATTGTGTATGTCAAATGTTGTTATAAACAAACAAAGAATTCACAGCTGCATTGGTTAGCGTGTGTTCACAGAATTATACTTAATGCTTTCTGAAAATAATAGACTGATAACTCTTTTGCAAGTTGTTAAAATTGTGAACAAAATGCATATATATGTTACATTTACCATTGTGAATTGTGCAAGGATAATAGCTATGCTGGTCTTTGTCCTGAATGGATGTGTTAAGGTGGAAAAACATATGTTGATCCAAACGAATGTTTAATGGGTTGAAATTGGTGAGAGAAGTAAGAATGTAACAAGTTGTATTTCTGATGCTTGTCGTGTATCATACACTGTCAATCTGTTGCGTGGGGCCGTTTGCATAGTCTCTTTGTATACAACAAAATTAATGGAATCAACACTGCCTATTAATCAAATACACTTTTATACTCTTCTGTGCTTTTGCTTCATTTTAATTGTTGCATACTTGTAATGGTAGTGCAATCTGATGTCTGCAGCTAGTAAAACCAAAGAAAAAATAAAATGCTTTTTAATATGGAAATCGCTTCCAGAAGTCACTTGGGTATTTGCTGTTTGTTCATCACGGGTTAGCGTTTTATATATGTAAAGTTCATACTTAAAACTTGTAGGATTTCAACCCAAAAAAATACAACCAAGCAATGTCTTTTTGTTGATTCTGGTTAATTAATTTAAACTTGAATTCAAAATCTTAAACAGGATGCTTACATTAAGAACTAATTTATCCTAATTAGCTCAGCGGAATTAACACGCAAAAAAATAAAGGACTAAGTGTCCGGCAAAGGGTCATTATGGGCTGTTCTCGTCACTGTGACTGAAATCACAAATCAGGAATTAAATTCCACCACTGTAACGACCACAATGCATTTTGATACCAAATGCAGTACCATTCACACAAGTTAACAGGAATGTTCAATAGGGAGGTACTTTTTTACCACCCTGCATAAAAACAAACAAACGAGTTAATCCGGGAATTTTTTGTTTTTTAGTAAACTGTTAAGACCTCTTGGTCCTACTTTATAATCTCTTTGTTGTTGTTGAAAATTAGAGTGTTTTAAACATGGCGAGTTTAACAATACCAAAGATTGTTTTTGCTGGTGTATTATATTCAAATTGTATGTTTCGTGTTGTCTTTTTAACAAAGTGATTTCGTTTAATATTTTTAGTTTAGTTTATTTTTAAAAACAGTTTTCACTATGATTTTAGCCTGAACTGATACTAAAACTGAACATAAATAGTTTATTTTTTTTAAACTGTAACGTTTTGGTTTTCTAAAAGTTTTACAATATAAACCAAAGGGTGGTTATTTTTACCTCAGTCTGGGTATAGCTTGCTCACTGTTTGTGTGTTGCTAAAATGACACATAAGACTTAGAAACAATTTTACAATGTAAAACATACCTCTTAAGAATTCAGTAAGAAAAACAAAACTCTAAAAGAAAATAAATGAAAGAATGCTCAACAAATAAAAGAGGAAAGAAAGAAAACTGGAAAGAGACAAGACCATGGAGGATTAAAAAGCGAAGAAGCTGTTTTAAACCCGTAAATCATGTATATAATTCTCTGAAAAATAAAGTGAAATTGGGGAGAGAGAGAGAGAGAGAGAGAGAGAGAGAGAGAGAGAGAGAGAGAGAGAGAGAGAGAGAGAGAGAGAGACGGATGGGGGAAGGAAAGAGAAAGAGAGATGGAGGGAGAGAGAGAGGGAGGGAGAGAGAGAGAAAGAGAGAGAGGGACAGAGAGAGGGGAAGAGAGAGGGAGAAACTTTGAAACTTTTTTTTATTAGGGATAAAGATTTTAGACTAATTAATAAGTCTAATCTTCCAATGTGTCCTTTAACAAATAACACAGTAAAGAACTTTTAACAATAACTTAGAAATCATATAAATCACACACACACATGTACACACAATCACACCAACATCTTCATCATTATCAGAGAGAGAGAGAGAGAGAGAGAGAGAGAGAGAGAGAGGGAAAGAGAGAGAGAGAAAGGTAGAAAGAGAGGGAGATGGAGAGAGGGAGAGAGAGAAAGAGATGGGAGACAGTAGGAGAGAGAAAGAGAGATGGAAAGATATGGAGAGAGAGAGAGAGAGAGAGAGAGAGAGAGAGAGAGAGAGAGAGAGAGAGAGGATGTACAAAATAAACAAGAAGTGATTGCTTAGCACTTATTACACTACTCTATGGAGAGAGTGTCAGTCACATTGCCTATATATAACCCACTCAACCAGGCTGCTTAGGTCTTATCAAATGTTCACATGCTAGTATTCAGATTTCAGTTCTTAAAACACTCTGTTGGGTAGATTGGTATATAACACACTTGGAATAGAACCATATCACGGAGAACGCCTGTAATGTATGATATTACACTCTCACAAAAGAAGGCGTAAAAAAGAATAAGACTATATTATAAATTATATATATTTAAATTTTAAAGAAATCGCTGTGAGATAAGAGAGGTTCCGAACACCTTTTTTTCCCCTTCGACCGCAAAAGATAGGGGGAATCCTCTTGTCTTATCTATTTAGTATTATTATTATGACGGCATACAGGAGATCGAGCTATTAATTTATTACGTCATTGAGTCTCGAGTTACCTCCGCTGTTGTTTCCTGTGCACCAGTGCTTACGACAAGTCGAATTGCGCGATGTTGACAAAATATAATGTTTAGCTGTTGATAAGTAGTCTTTTCTTAGACAATAATATTATATATAGGAGTGTGCTCAGTTGTCTCGACGTCAGACTATGCGCCCAAAGGCTGCAAGCGGGCCACTCGGGCCGCTTGAGTTCGATCCCGTATCGGCCGGCGCCTTGAGCAGCTCTTGATCTGGAAGCGCGCTATAAAAGAACGACATAATTGACCTATACACCTAGGACCCGTTTTTTAAAACTTCTGTTTACTTCCATCGAAAAATTAATGATAATGTTTTGCTAGTACTTTCTTATTTTAACGCTAAACCTTTTTGCTGTTTGGCTTATTAGTAAATGAAGCAATAATTATTATTATAATAATAACGGTGATCTGAATTTTAATGTGTTGCTCCAGAATCCCTGGCCCTCATTCCCCCTTTCCCCGCTTTTGCCCTGTACCCTCTTTTACGATTTAATAAGTGTGTTTTCTGTTTACACAGTTTCTCTTCTTCTTTGATGAATTAGCACATTACTTAATTCTAGCTCTTTGCTATGTAGGCCTACTATAACTATTGTTCATTACGAACTTTTAGTTTGATTTTAGTAATAAAATTAATTAATCATATTTTGTGACTACGAGATTACCTTTTTTTTTAAAATGGGGACGATTTTTTTAAAATAAGTAAATAATGTTAAAATAATAAATCATGTTTTGTGACTTCAATATTTGGTGTTTTTATTTTTTCGTTTTGCTTTCCTGAGATGAATTTCTAAAATAAGTAGATAATGTTAAAGTAATTGATAATGTTTATTGACAAGAATATTTTTAGTTCTTATAAACTTCTCCTTTTTTTATATGCGACGATTTTTTTTAAAATTAAATAGATGCGTTTTAAGAATACGTTTGTTGCACCTTTACTTTTATGCAAATGTTCTCTAATTAATTGGACCATTTATGCATGAATAATTACTTGGAAAATATTAGTCTCTGATAGGGCTAGTATAGCTAGGATTATTTAGTTAGTTATAATTAATTTATTTGTTGTGACAATGCGCTTACTTGGGAAATAGAAATGTTGTCTCATTACAAGATGATATTGTTGACAATCGCTGCACATCACGGCCTCGGAGCTTTTACTAATTGTATTTTAGAATCTTTATATATTTGTTATCCTACTATTATAGTATTGTTTCAATAAAATTTATGGAATTTACTACTACTACTACTACCACTACTACTACTACTACTACTACTACTACTACTACTACTACTACTACTACTACCACTACTACTACTACTACTACTACTACTACCAATGCTAATAATAATAAATTGACACAGTTGTGTGTTCATAATGAAATTGTCTTAATGCTAGGAATGTTAATTTTGGGTTTTGTTTTGTAGACGAACTTGTGTGTTATTTTTTTTAAATGAATCATTGTTTATACACTACATAGCTCAGTGTTTATTTATCTAAACAATATTTTGAGCAACTCTTTGAGCTAATAATGGGCGCTATAAAATTTATATACAGCGGGGCTTAGTGGTCGATGACGTGGCGCAATACTGAAGAGCTTTCCTTCTGCCAGCCTAGCGTGTATATGCTGGGGCGTGTGCAAACTATTTTTTAGGACTACTAGGTTTCGGTGGCGGTGGTCGCCGTTTAGAGAGATAAGAGATTTATTCGTCTAAGAGTTCACATAGGGGAAAAAAATTGCTTCCCAGCCGTGCAAAACAACAAAATAATAAGATGTCGACCATGATAACGACGATACATTAAACGATTGTATGGCCACAGCAACGATGATGATGACGACGACGAGCGAGAGATGATGATGATGACGACGACGAGCGAGAGATGATGATGATGACGACGACGAGTGATTGAAATGATGATGATGATGATGATGATGATGATGATGATGATGATGATGATGATGATGATGATGATGATGATGATGACGACGACGACGACGACTTTATGATAATGAACGATGTCATAGATCCGGTTCATGAGCATCTTTTCGAAGTAAAAGGTGCGCTATCCTTTTTCATGACCTTCATATTATGGTACTGGAGTATAGTCTGGGTAATTAATCTTATTGTAATAATGAGTAATCATTGTTGGTGCGGTTATTTCCCCTTCCTCCCACCCACACCCCACCCCTCTCCCCGTCCTCCTTCCAGCTAGACATTGCTGTATGATGTACATGTATCCATGTCTTAAAGGAGACTTGGTCAGTTTTGGCTTTATCTATGTGTACACGTTTACCTAAAAATATAACGGCAGGTAATATTTTCTTTGATTAATGGTTCATTAACTCCAATAAACTGTGATTTATGTACTTTCATTTTAGTATGATCTCCGAGTTAGAGTGTGTATATTATTCTTTCAAGATGGCTGTCATTAATGTTATATACTTCTTGAATATTGACTGTATTTGTTATTATTTGCCCACATTATGTATGCCATTAGTACATGTTTATTTTTGGACTATGTTGTCACTTATAATTTTAGATCCATGTCTAATACATATATAACACTTGACTGTGTCACTGATAATGTAATACTATTGTGGCAACACATTTGGTATATTGTAGGCCAACTTCTTGCATATGTCCGTCGTTTCATGAAGATGTTTCAATGGTTTTACTTTGTTACTTATCAACATTATAAACCCAAGCCAAATGAATTGATTTGAAACTATTGGCCATTAGAAAAGCAAGTAGACTTTATGAGTATGCATGAGTTGTTTTGTTTGTTTTGTTTGTCACTTGTTTGGACATTAATTAGTACTAATTTACATTTTTATGTGAAACGTGTTTATTTGTTTACTGATATTATTATAGTTTGAATATGAGTAGGCCTATGGGTGATTCACTGTACGTCCATTGATATTAAATAATTGACACTTGAACATGTATGGATGTCGTTAATTAAATGCATATTATAGTTGGACTTAGAGAGTGTTTTCATTATCAATCAAAACTCTTGGGGAATGAAAGAAAATGTTGATGTTGTTGTCTACCATGTTATTTTTAGTATTTCAATGGGAACACGTTGTGATGGCGACAAGAAGCCCATGGTCACACCTTCGTTAGTTTATTTTTGAAATGTAAGAATTAATAACTTAATTACTTTTTTTAAATTGCTGAATGTATTACATCGTTTTTGTATTTCCTTTATTTCTTTTTGTATTGTTGTTTCTACCCACCTTTATTTGTCAAAATGTGCATAATGCAGTTTGTAATGTATTTAAGGATATGATCTTCAATGTCGCAAAATAAATATGTCGAATTTTATTCAGTATTTGGAGTATTATTTTACTAAATTTTTGTACGGCTGGGTTTGAATTGATTTGGAACATCTGTTTGTCTGTCTGCCTGTCTGCCTGTCTCTCTTTCTCTTTGCTTGCCGGACAGTTGTACTCTTATTAAAAGAGTGTATAGATAGAGTGATATTGACAATGAGTGTGTGTACAAGGTTGAAGACCATTTGGAAAGACAGAACCATCAGTCTACACTCCAAGGTAAGGCTGCTGTGTTACCTTGTCATCTCCATTTTTTCAGTCGCAATGTCAAGGACGTCACAGCACGTTATGATCGGTTCGGATTTATGATTTCATCGCAGGAATTAGAACAAGTTCCATCCTCTGAGTCTACGATGGATTCGCAGGAGATTTTATCGTAAGCTTGTTGTACAACTTATTGCAGGTAAATTTTATGAGAATCGGTAGGTCTTACTGGGGTTTTAACGTTTAGTCATGAATCCATCGTGAATTTAAGATTATTAAAATCAATATCTAAACAGCGCAAGTTTCATTACGACACCTTGTCGACATCCTGATCGCAGTCAGCGGCTACGCAATAATTCATCCGCATGTTGGATCTAGACGAATGTGCTGCTGCTTCTGCTACAGTCAAAATTATATTTCGCAAGAAATTTTTATGATCGGCGTAAACATTTTCGCATATCACTGAATCATAAACTTGTACCAAATCTACTTTTACAAATAACATTCATATAATTTTTGAAAAAGGTAGAAACATAACAGTCCATTTTAACACTGTTCAAGCATCCAATATGAAATAAGGGATCAGTTAAATAGGGTAGCCATTGCCATGCTGAAGAGTGTTTTACTTTTGATTACAGGGATTAATCTTTGGGAAAAGGCAACATACATAACAATAACGGTTGAGGCAGCCTAAAAACCACTATAAGGTTTCGTCACTTTTGACTCTCTAATCATCCTTCTTAAATACTCTAAAGGGTATTGAAATAGAAATTAATGGAAGTTCACAGTTAACCTCATCCTATCCTATCCCATAATTCGGAGGTCGTTGGGGCACCACAGATGATCGTTTAACCAGCGTACTCCATCTTTCTCTGTCATCAGCAACCCTCATGGCTTTGCTCAGTGTCAAGCCAGTCCATTCTCGAATGTTGTTCTTCCACCTCTTTTTCGGTCTCCCTCTTCTTCTACCTCCTTGCTCTGTGCCTTGCAGGATGGTCTTTGCAAAGCCTGATGATCTGGTGACGTGGCCATATCTTCGGAGTTTTCGTTTCTTCACTACTGTGAGCATGTCATCGTGTTATCCAATGGCTTGTGTGATGGTCTGTCGGACTTCGTCGTTGGTGATATGCTGGGTATAGGAAATGGCCAGAAGTCTTCTGTAGCACCTCATCTCCATGCTTTGTATTCTTCGTTGTAGATCTGCTGTGAGGGTCCATATTTCGCAAGCGTATAGGAATGTGGAGATGACAAGGGAACGCAGCAGTCTTACCTTGGAATATAGATTGATGCTTCTGTCTTTCGAAATGGGCTTCAATCTTGCCAGGGCAGCAGTTATTTGAGCGACCCTGGAGAGGACTTCATGTCGGGACCCATTGTCTGATACAATGGCTCTTAAATATTTGAAGCTATGCACTGTGTTGAGGGATTGGCCTTGGACTTTGATGTCCGTGTTGATATATATACCCCCGTTGAAGTGCCGATATTTCCTGTATAAATAGTATCCCCACTTGTGGAAATGTAGTGCTTTAAATTCCCACTGTTTCTGTCATTCTCATTTGTATATATTCTAATAAAATTTGCTTCTAAGTCTAATGCAATAGTTTGACCAGAATGTTTTTTTTTCTTTCTGAAAATGCAAACACATGTTTTCAATTACATAAGTTAAGACTGCGTTAAGTGGAGACACATGTAATAATGAGTTACGGCAGTATTATTTTCGGGCGGCAATATGTTTAATGTTGGTTCCATTCATATTTGAAAGTCATACCTAATCTTCGCCTGTCTGTACATTATGTAGGACATCACAGATATTTAAAACAGACTACAATGTGTTTCAACAGCCATTTTTCACACTTGCTGAATGCACTTAGCCAACGTAAAATGACGGTGCACCTGTCCACCTTAAAATCTATTTTTCAGATATTCGTACCACGATGTACTTGATACCTCTAGCTTGCCAGAGCTGCCCCAAGGCTGCGGCTTTTTAGAATTATCCTTACTCTACAGGACTGATGTTATCATCGATAACGATAGGCACTCGTACCAAACAGACTTCATGTACCTAAAATGCCATATACTGCTACTGGAAGCCAGATTAGCCCAGTACTTGTATTCTACAGTTTGACAGGTTTCATTGAAATCGTAGATTTCGTTAATATTAATGTTTCATTTCTTTGGTTCCAGGTGCGGGTATTTACAGGTACATTTTGTTGAATTTAATTAAACTTAAATCATGTGATGAATAAACGATGGACCAGGTTAAGAAGTGAATGTTTTATATTTTAAAAATAATTATGCATGACAATGCATTCAAAGCAAGAATGAGCATGGTCGACATAATTTTTTGTTTATTAAAAGAGAAAGGAGCAAGTTGACCGTCATCAAAGGTTCAGGTTGTGTTCTTGGTGTCGTCAACAAGACCTCAACCTGGCAAACCCTGGAAGTCCAGTAGTTGGAAATATGCGGTGAATGGATAAGGTTCTAAAGTAGTAGGCCCGAGCAGCTTCCTTTTCGGCCTTGCTGTAGCCCATGCCTGAAAGACATGGGCTGAATCCAGGCAACACCTTATCCAAGGCCAGGGACCTATTACGCCATTCACTCTCTGTGTTTTCCACGCTGGCTTTTTCCGCTAAGTCGATTTAAGGCCCTCATGACCAGAACTGAGACAAATTCCATGACTCATTTGCTGGCAGTGGGTCTTAAGTGAAAGCGTACACTATACACTAACAAGCCCACTTTTCGCCAGAAAACGCTTTGCAAAGCTGTTTCGTTTTGCACAGATTACGGGAGCATTTTCTTGGGGAGTCGTCGGCCCGTGATGTTGTTTTGGGGGCTGTCTAAACAGCCAATGTTGTCGTGAAGGTTAAAAGACTTACGGCCTCCAAAGGGGTCAGTACGCTGTTGAATGTTGTTTTAATTGTGCAATCATTGCAACAAACTAAGTTTTCCCGCCACCTTGATCCGGACATTTGATTACTGCCACCGTGTTATTTTCGGAGAAGTTTGTCCACTGACCGTCAAACCCCAAATAATAACAAATGTTTTCCACGACTGTAGAAAGGGAACGTAAGTTATTGTAGAGCCTCAAAACAGCCACAACAATCACACTGCTTAGCTGAGACTGGCCAGCGGAATAGCTCAGTGGGTAGAGCGGCGAGCTTGTGTTACGTAGGTTGCGGGTTCGATTCCCGGTGGCTTGGGCAAAAACATTGGCTGTGAGCACTTGCCATCTTACTGTTGCTATTAGTCTGATGGCTGTTTCAGGATTGTGCTCAGTTGTCTGAGCGTCAGACGGTGCGCACAAGACAGCAGGTGGGCGCTTCGGGTGGCGTGAGATAGACCCTGCGCCTTGAGTCGCTCTTGAGCTAAAAAGGCGCTATATAAGAGTGATAAAGTAAATAATAAAATAATTTCGTCTCTTGGGAGGCACTCCGTTAGTCTCATGAGCTACGTTGAGTACCAGAGGAATAATTATGGTCGTGGGGTGGCTTGTTAGCTCCGTTGATAGTGAGCTGGTATTCTATGTTGAAGGTCGCGGGTTCGAACCCCGCGTGAGACGAACGTACGTTCAAGATACCGAGGGTTTTCTCCGGGTACTCCGGTTTCCTCCCTCTCGTCAATATTGGTATTGGATGCATTCAGTCTAAAAGGTCAAAACTAAAAATGTAGGCCTATTTATATCCGACTTCTGTGATAGCGTTCTCTTCAGATCGCCGCCCTTTGAATTCGTTTGAAGAAAAAACGCGTGGTGGCATCCTGTATAATTATTATTATTATTATTATTATTATTATTATTATTATTATTATTATTATTATTATTATTATTATTATTATTATTAAACCTTAATTCAGATTCAGATCCATTATTGCCAAGTGATCTGCAGCGCATGAGGAACGCATTTCGCTTAATTCGTTTCATATCATAATACGTGCATATATTGGTTTTTAAATGAATATACACAATTTATTTAGTAACCTTCGTTTTACGATGATGCTAAAGATTAATTAGACTATTTGTATTGCGCCCTTCTTCATGAAGCCCAGCTCAAAGCCACACTTATTCAATGTTAATAACTTTATTTGAAGGAAAAAAAATCGTGTATTTTATATGAATCAATATTAAATACTTTATATTAATAATTATTTAATAAAAGATTTAATGAATCCTCATGATTAAATACGCATAACATCCGTTGATTAATTACCACAACATACACGTTAGTTCGCTACCGATTCTTTCTTGAATTGGTGGCATTTATCAACATTGGTGTTTTCAGTAATGCCAGCTTAAGATGGCAGTCAATGGAAGTGAAAACTGTTGGTCACTGACCCATGAAATCTTGATTGCGTGGTCAGCTGTAAACACAATGTTTGACTACGATCGCGCGGTGTGTATAACTTGTCTAATCGACCGAACCCATTGTGGTACTTGTTGTTGTTGGGTAGATTAGTGTCCCCAGACACCTGAGCATATAGGGGAGAATGTGGTACTTTAAATTTGGGCCTTAAATGTAGCTAAGCGTATGGGGCCGGGTAGCTCAGTTGGTAAGAGCGTCTTGCTAGTAACCGAAAGGTCGCTGGTTCGAATCCCGGATTGGTCAACGTGTGATCATATTATTTTCCCCTTTACCAACAACTGGCCCGCTGGTGTCAGTATAAATCGGTCCAGTAGTCACCTATACGCGAAAGTGTCGTGTGACTATAATCTACAAAACAACAACAGCTAAGCGTTCAGGCAAAGATGAAAGGAGAACGCTGTTATTTCTTTTGTTGTTTTGCTTGTGAGGTCTTCCAATAGTGACATGCCTTTTACACCACACGTTTCAGTGCTGAAAGTGTGTTTGCTGTGTGTGTATTTTAAGAGTGTAATATCCCAACGTGTATGTTGATTACGGGTCACTGCCTTTTGAGTCTGATTTAAAAATATTTAAGGACTTCTTTGTAATGACTCTTTATACTGTGTTTCAGTTCCACCGTGTCGATTTATAGAACCGGGTTATTTTGTCCCTTGGGTTGCACCATGCATGCATTAAATGGAAGTCTTAGGCAGCAGGAGCTCATTGTTCTTTGCGGCGGGCGCTGTGTGCAGTTCTCCGAGTTAAAAGAATGACCTGTCATAAAAACAGTTTCGTTAAAAAAACACAACAAATTTTTATTACCTGTAAGTTCATCAATCACGCATTTCGTGCTTATATAGCTCGTCGGTGGAATAATAATTATGTATACGTGTCCATCTATATATATAAATTGCTTAGCCGGAAGTCCTTCTTCGCCTCTACTATAAAGTTTGTCCCCTATGGACGCTGATCTGGGCAGGTGCTGAGCGCTGCTGATCGGCCTGCTGTGTGCTCAAAACCAGCCAAATCGTTATAGCCGACATTTCCTTACCGAACGTTTAACCGTTTCTGAGATAAATAAATAAACAAAATGTCCAAAAAACTGCAATAGCCTCATTCCGCGAGCTTCCATTAAAAATCAAATTGAGGTTTCAGCATGTTTTCCCATAATTATAAACCAAAAAATTCATGGTTTTTCTATGAAGCCTTGGTAGCTTAGTGGGTTAATCTTTCGCCTACGGTTTCGGGCGACCCAAGATCGATACTCATGCGGCCATATTTCTTTTTATGTTTTTATTTTTTTAAATTTTTTTTAACACTACAATATGGATATTTTTTTAAAATTTAGACTTTTTACCTTTAATTTATTATTATTATTATTATTATTATTATTATTATTATTATTATTATTATTATTATTATTATTATTATTATTATTAATAAACTAATAATAATAATAATAATAAATTATTATTATTATTATTATTATTATTATTATTATTATTATTATTATTATTATTATTATTATTATTATTATTATTATATCAAATTTTCTTTTAAAACCTTGGTGTTTTTTATGATTTCTATTTGTATTATTCTATATTCAATATTATTATTATTATTAGTAGTAGTAGTAGTATTAGTAGTAGTAGTAGTAGTAGTAGTAGTAGTAGTAGTAGTACCAAGGATCGGGATGGGGTGGTACGTGTAGGTAAAAGGGGGCTACGGGTAGGTTTAAAGGGGCATGGGTAGGCATAACGGGGATACGGGTATATATAAGGGGGGTATGGTGATGGTCGATTCCTTTCATCCATACCTGCGAAACGATCAACGGGGAAGTATCAAGGAGGGTACAGGTAGGTTACAAGGGGGGTACGGAAGGTATCAAGGGGGTATGGGGAGGTATCAAGTGGGTTCGGGGAGGTATCAAGGGCCCTTGGGGGTATGGTGAGGCATCATGGAGGGGGGGGGGACGGGGAGATATCAGGGGGGGGTATGGGGAGGTATGAAGGGGGATATGGGGAGGTATCATCGTCCAAATGAAACTCGCAGACAACAGTTGTCTCTCTGTCTACATTTTAAACAGCATCATGTGTACCCTAGCTTGCCAGGGTACAAAAACCACTAGTTTTTTTTATAATTTGTGTCTCCAGCGTGCAGGATTGCGCTTTATGTTGCAACAGTGTCAGCAAGATTTTTAAAATTGAAGTCTTCAAAGGAGATTGTGTGGGGTGTGAATGTGTGTGTGGCTTTTTACCAACATTGGGACAATTTTTTTTAAAACATTACAACTGAATGATATTTACAGGAAAGGTTTACATATGGAGTTTATCACAGATAATTCTAGTTTTGAAAGAGGGAGGAAAAACAGAGACCTAATCCTCTATAAACAGCTCACAAGACAAACGTAACGTCTCTCAGTTTTCTGCAAGATTTGAACCTTCTGTGGTTGTTTTTTCACTTGAGATAGGCCTCAATTATTACCACTAAGCTTACATTTCTGCAAGTTACAGTTATATTTTTGTATTTTGGGGGTGATAAAGAGCAATATAAATTAGCTACTGTTTATTTAGATATATTTGTTTTGAAGAGGAATATAAAGATTCAAGATGATTTATTGTCTTCATTTGGCAAAACAAATTTGAATAAATAGTTAATAATACTTTCTTTAATAATAAATAATAAAACAGGGTTAGGGAAGAAACAAACAACAGGACAAACATTAAACAATGCATAATATAATACATGAACTGGAATGGACTAGGATGGTGATTTGTAAGGGCTGGCTGTAGCCACCTTGTTAGTCATCAACATACAGTGTTGTTGTTTGTAACAAGGCCAGTACAGCTTTCAGTCAATGGTACAGGTTTCAGTGGGCATAGTCCCTTCATTTTTAATAGACCTTTGGCCGCTGTGACACTGCTAGTAACTTTAAATAGGTAGTAAGTAATTTGAGAAAAAGCCTTTTGGTGCTAACAAAAATCACTTAGAAATGTAACGCTAACAACTGTAACATACCACAAGTTTGCAATAAACCAAAGAAAAAAGGAATAACAAAACACCAAATCAACCCTAAAAAAGTAACTTTTATGTAGACCAAAAAAGGACATCTTAGTTTTTTTTGTGTTGCGCCCAATTAAATTGGGACCCCTTGGGGTCATGAGCAATCTTGCCACTGTAGATTGTTCTAACCTATAAAGGGAAAAGTGAAAGCCCCAGTTGAAAACCTGTCTTTCCTTTATAGGCATGACAGATTCACTGCGGCAAGAGTACCCCCGTTGGAGTGCCGGGGGTTTCAGTATAAATAGTATCCCCACTTTCTGGAAATTTAGTGCTTTAAATTCCCACTGTCGCTGTCTTCCACATTTGCTCTTTCCCATTCCTGCTCTGTCCTATCACTCTGCTAAACTATCTTCTTCTTCGCTAGATCAATGACCTACCTTTTTTTTTTTGAAAACTCTTTCTGGACAAGACTCCTTGTTTGTGTATGAGGTCTGTTGGAACAGCTTGGGAGTGTTGGACGCTTTCTGCCGGGTGGTCGGTCACTAGGGCTTCCTATGATGTTATTAATTAGCAATATAGGCATTTTATATGTATGTGTTTTGTTGATAATTTATAATGATGTTTGTATTCTATTTTGTTTTTGTAACCGGGGGTTCGAGTAGTTGGGGTTAAGCCTCAACCGTCCCCTGCGTGGGATGTCTTTATTGTAAAGTGACTGGCCGGTGGAGGGCATTCAATTTTCCCACTAGGATTGTTTCAGCTTATCTTTTATGCGGATCGGGGGTTGTCCGGTCCTGATTTGGCTCGGAAGAGTCCGCTGGACCTAAAGCAACAATCAATCAATCAATCAATTAAATTGGGACAATTTTCTATATGCAATGTATGTTGTTATTGGGCTGAATAAATTATGTATTTTGTATCACTCCAAAATCTAGAACTGTGTATAAACAAAGGTCATCATTTCTTTCACCTGTGGTAGTCTTGTTAGACAGAAGGGGTTGAGATGGGCTGGGTGGTGAAAGGTTAATTGTAGATTATAGTCACACGACACCGAAGCACATAGGCGACTATTGGTCACATTATTCTGACACCAGCGAACCAGTTGATGGTAAGGGGAAAATAATATGGGCACACGTTGGCCAAACCGGCATTCGAACCAGGGACCTTTGGGTTACCAGTAAGCCGCTCTACCTACTGAGCTACCCGGCCCCACTTGTGTGGGTGGGGGCAGAGCAGGGGTATTGGTTCTAAGAAAAGACAATCTAGTGGTAGTAAGAAAAGACAATCTGCCCCCGACCAAGCACCATGACCACCCTCTCCATAGTGTCCCCTTCCCTCAATAATCTCCCCTTTCCATCCACCATTGCCTGCAACCTTCTTTCTCTCCAACATCTCGTCATCGCCTCCCGTACTCCCTTCTCCCCAGAACAAGATTTAAAGTGTACTGTAAGTTTGTGTGTGTGTGTGTGTGTGTGTGTGTGTGTGTGTGGTGGGGATATGTTCCTCAGTGGCTGTTATTGCACGTGCTTGTGAGAACGTTATGGATGTTAGTGTTCACTGTAACTGTTGGTGTGGCTGTTTAAAAGACGTGATCGCTTCCTCCACCCGCTATTGCTGCGGGATAAACACACACACACGACACACACACACGAACACACACGAACACAAAAACATATACATACATACATACATACATACATACATACATACATACATACATACATACATACATACATACATACATACATACATACAAACATATACATGCGCACCAATTTGTAAAAATGTTCGTTCGGATTTTGTTGAATGAACCAGAAAACTTTCCATAAAACAGCATTTATTTCATTGTTTCGCTCTTATATTGTTCTCTCTCTCTCTTTCTCTCTCTTTCTCCCTCCCTCTCTCTTTCTATCTCTGTATGCGCTTGAAAACCAACGTATAGAACATACAAGAACATTACTTGTCAACAATCGAGAGCAACTCAATTCGAGCTGCTTTTTCGCTAATTCCTGCTCCTCAGACTGGGCATAACGCATCCATTACTAACAATTTCATCGTTGAATTCGCTAGGTAAATAAATACTATATAGCGCATTTTCCTAATTGCATCAGCTCAAAACGCAATTCTCACGCATTTACAAGCTTACTTAACGTTAACATTGAAACACATACGGAAAGAAGTGAACCATAAACGAGACAGTAATACATTCTGCAATGACATATACAAACATGAAAAAAAATATTTACAAGTAAACTATGAAATATGAAAGAGGGAGGGGGAGGGGGCGGAGAGCAGCTAAGGAGTGAGGGGGCTGGGGGCGTGCGGTGTGACGGTGGGGGTCTGAATCAGAAAAAAAAGGAATGATGGAGGTGATGGGAGGCGATATAAGACAATTTTAAGGAAGAGAGGAATTTTTAAGTTGGACTTGAAAGTTTCTATGGCGAAGAGAGAGAGAGAGAGAGAGAGAGAGAGAGAGAGAGAGAGAGAGAGAGAGAGAGAGAGAGAGAGAGAGAGAGAGAGTTCCAAGTTGAAGAACCCAGCACTGAGAAGGATCGACAGCATGCAGAGGAGAGTTTACATTAAGAAAACCAACAACAACATCGGTGCATTAAAAAAGTACCTACTGGCGATATTGCTAAAAGGAGTTTATTTATATTTAAATGAAACACGAAAGGGTATGTAATCTCGCCAACAAGTTGAAAATCTCTATAATGTTAATGAACATTTAATTAGGGGTAGCTTTTCAACCGCCGTTCTCTCCGCAAAAGTAGAAATGTGTCGGGCAACTTAATAAATATAAATCATGTAAAACCTTGAAGTAAAAACAGTGACATTACTATTCCATACTTACCGCCCTTACTGATGAGGAAAGCATACTTTGCCCCTGTCCCAGCTACCGTTACTGAAACGGTCACTTGTGCCAAAAATAATGGAACATCGTAATATAATTTTTTCTCCCTGTGTCTTCCACAATAACACTGTATAATATTATAACAAGATGAGTATGACGCGTTGTACTGGTATCGTATCATGCTTATTTTGTGGTCGCAAAGGATGCTAGGACAGATAATGATGATGATGACGATGATGATGATGATGATGATGATGATGATGATGAAATCAATATGTAAGGTGTGTATCATCCAGTCTTAACGGGGTTCCTAAGCCACTAGGTGTGGTTTAATAACTATTTATTCAGTTACAATGCATCCATCCATTCAACTAACCCAACTAGAGGATGTTATACAGAATAAAATATATCACATCCAACTCTTAATAAAAACGCACTTATCAAAGAAATGACTATAATGATGATATCGACGACCAAAATATCACTTTCCAAGAATTTCATATGACGATGTTGATGTTAGTAATAATAACAACAACAACAATAATAATAATAATAATAATAATAATAATAATAATAATAATAATAATAATAATAATAATAATAATAATAATAATAATAATATTAATAATAATAATAATAATAATAATTTTAAACCAAAAATAATAGTAATAATAGTACAGGATGCTATCACGCACCTTTTCTTCAATCACACTCAAAGAGCGGCGATCTGAAGAGCCCGATAATATAGGGGTCGAAATGGAAAACATTTGTATAATTTTGAAATTTTAAGATTGACTGCATCCAATACCATTATTGAAAGACGACGATCATGACAATTCTGTCTTCAAATAGTGACTACGATGATGAAGATAATGACAGTGACGTTTTTTTCTGGTGATTATGACCATTTCAGTGCTGTTGGTTACACAGATGTCGAAACGTTTGGCGTCCCTGTCGCATCTTTTAACTCGCGTGTTGGGAGTCTCTGCAAATGGGCCATAGCTGAAAAAACATCATTTTACTCTGTCACCCCATCCCTACCCCTTTTAAAAAAGAAAATTAAAAATAATATTTAAAAATATGTAAATAAGTAGTCTTTCTCTCTTCAATTAAAAAAAAGGGAGAGAATCCCGATCATCATGAAGAAGCAACCCTTTCACCCCCTCCCCCCACCCACCCACTCCCATCAAGCAACCATCAACCCGCACGAAAAGCGCTTCCCCCCCCCCTCTCTCTTTTTCTCCTACAGTATATCTTGTGTTTTTTTTCTGTAATTTTCTCTGTTTTCCAACTGTGTAAACATCGTATTCTTTTATTTTCTCTCTCCAAAATATCCCTTAATTTTTCCTCTTCACGAAGTTAGAAAATGTTGTGGTTTTTTTTTTCAGCCTATTCTCTTCTTTTACTCTTGTTTTTCGTTTTCTTCTTCTTCTTCTTCTTCTTCTTCTTCTTCTTCTTCTTCTTCTTCTTCTTCTTCTTCTTCTTCTTCTTCTCTCTCTCTCTCTCTCTCTCTCTCTCTCTCTCTCTCTCTCTCTCTCTCTCTCTCTCTCTCTCTCTCTGTTATCCTTCTTTTACAAACAGTCAAGTAGTGGGGATCGGAGAAGAAGAAAGACGAGATGTTTGTTTTGTTACAGCATGTTACTCTTGTCAAATGCATCCGAGTCACAACTTGTTTTTAGCATAGATGATGTGATTGGTTGAGTGAACCGGGGAGCTGACAGCTCTCACCAGACCGCCAAACACCAGTATACTAAAATTCGTGCTGACGACCTAAAAACTGCAAGGCCCGGTTGGCTGATTTCGTTTTCACGCACCTCTCTCTCTTTGTTAATGGCTGATGACAACACTTTTGTCAACTTTTACTGAATTGCGCACTCTTACAACGCGCAGACAAATTTCAGGTTCACTTCATTGGCAATTTAAACATTCGGGCTGTCACTATTTCAGGACCATTGGCAAATTAAACATTCGGGCTGTCACTGTTTCAGGACCATTGGCTAGTTAAACATTCGGGCTGTTACTGTTTCAGGATTATTGGCAAGTTAAACATTCGGGTTGTTACTGTTTCAGGACCATTGGCAAGTTAAACATTCGGGCTGTCACTGTTTCAGGACTATTGGTTAGTTAAGCATTCGGGCTGTCACTGTTTCAGGACCATTGGTGAGTTAAACATTAAGGTATTCACTGTTTCAGGACCATTGGCAAGTTAAACATTCGGGCTGTTACTGTTTCAGGACCATTGGCAAGTTAATCATTCGGGCTGTCACTGTTTCAGGACTATTGGCAATTTAAACATTCGGGCTGTCACTGTTTCAGGGCCATTGGCAAGTTAATCATTCGGGCTGCTACTGTTTCAGGACCATTGGCAAGTTAAACATTTAGGCTGTAACTGTTTAAAGAATTGGTAAGTTAAACATTCGGGCTGTCACTGTTTCAGGACCATTGGTGAGTTAAACATTCGGGCTGTCATTGTTTCAGGACCATTGGTAAGTTAAACATTCGGGCTGTCACTGTTTCAGGACCATTGGTGAGTTAAACATTCGAGCTGTCACTGTTTCAGGACCATTGGTAAGTTAAACACTCGGGCGGTCACTGTTTCAGGACAATTGGTAAGTTAAACATTGGAGCTGTCACTGTTTCAGGACCATTGGCAAGTTAAACATTCGAGCTTTCACTGTTTCAGGACCATTGGTGAGTTTGAAAGCTTTTGTTTTCAGGACTATTGGTAAGTTGAACATTCTGACCGCTAGCACGCTTGATGAGATGAAAATTCTGATTATAAGTTTTAAGATCCATGACATTTATAAATTTTTGGCTTTCAACACTCTTGGTGTTTGGACTGTGATCCTGGTTAAGAGACAGCTGTTCGTTTGAAACGGGTTAAAACGGTTTTGACAATTATAATAAATAATAATGATAAGGTATTTATATAGCGTTTTGTCCCTAATGATAGATCAGTTCAAAGCACAGACAAAGAACTTGATAATGATGATGATGATGATGATGATGATGATGATGATGATGATGATGATGGTGGTGATGGTGATGATGATGATGATGATGATGATGATGATGATGATGATGGTGATGATGATGATGATGATGATGGTGATGATGATGATGATGATGATGATGATGATGATGTTGATGATGATGGGAAGTTGACAGAAATTAGGTGGGATACTAAGATAATGAAAATAACGAATAGAAATAAATATGAAGTTGATGATCAAGAAGACTTTTCCAGCGCTGTTTTCCAAGGATCGAGACTCAAGGCACGCATTTATCTAGCATCTCTATCCTACTGCTGTAGTTAAAGACCACTATCCTACTGTTGTAGTTAAGGACCACTATCCTACTGTTGTAGTTTAGGACCACTATCCTACTGTTGTAGTTAAGGACCACTATCCTACTGTTGTAGTTTAGGACCATTATCATACTGCTGTAGTTAAAGACCACTATCCTACTGCTGTAGTTAAGGACCACTATCCTACTGCTGTAGTTAAAGACCACTATCCTACTGCTGTAGTTAAGGACCACTATCATACTGTTGTAGTTACAGACCACTGTCATACTGTTGTAGTTAAGGACCACTATCATACTACTGTAGATAAGGACCTCCATCATGCTGATGTAGTTAAGGACCACTATCCTACTGATGTAGTTAAGGACCACTATCATACTGATGTAGTTAAGGACCACTATCATACTGTTGTAGTTAAGGACCACTATCATACTGATGTAGTTAAGGACCACTATCATACTGATGTAGTTAAGGACCACTATCATACTGTTGTAGTTAAGGACCACTATCATACTGATGTAGTTAAGGACCACTATCATACTGATGTAGTTAAGGACCACTATCATACTGTTGTAGTTAAGGACCACTATCATACTGTTGTAGTTAAGGACCTCTATCATACTGATGTAGTTAAGGACCACTATCATACTGATGTAGTTAAGGACCACTATCATACTGTTGTAGTTAAGGACCACTATCATACTGATGTAGTTAAGGACCTCTATGATACTGTTGTAATTAAGGACCACTATCATACTGATGTAGTTAAGGACCACTATCATACTGATGTAGTTAAGGACCTCTATCATACTGTTGTAGTTAAGGACCATTATCATACTGATGTAGTTAAGGACCACTATCATACTGTTGTAGTTAAGGACCTCTATCATATGTTGTAGTTAAGGACCACTATCATACTGATGTAGTTAAGGACCACTATCATACTGTTGTAGTTAAGGACCTCTATCATATGTTGTAGTTAAGGACCACTATCATACTGTTGTAGTTAAGGACCACTAACCTACTGCTGTAGTTAAGGACCTCTATCATACTGATGTAGTTAAGGACCACTATCATACTGATGTAGTTAAGGACCACTATCATATGTTGTAGTTAAGGACCACTATCATACTGATGTAGTTAAGGACCACTATCATACTGTTGTAGTTAAGGACCATTATCATACTGATGTAGTTAAGGACCACTATCATACTGTTGTAGTTAAGGACCACTATCATATGTTGTAGTTAAGGACCTCTATCATACTGATGTAGTTAAGGACCACTATCATACTGATGTAGTTAAGGACCTCTATCATACTGATGTAGTTAAGGACCACTATCATATGTTGTAGTTAAGGACCACTATCCTACTGTTGTAGTTAAGGACCACTATCATACTGATGTAGTTAAGGACCACTATCATATGTTGTAGTTAAGGACCACTATCATACTGTTGTAGTTAAGGACCACTATCATATGTTGTAGTTAAGGACCACTATCATACTGATGTAGTTAAGGACCACTATCATATGTTGTAGTTAAGGACCACTATCATACTGTTGTAGTTAAGGACCACTATCATACTGATGTAGTTAAGGACCACTATCATACTGATGTAGTTAAGGACCACTATCATACTGATGTAGTTAAGGACCACTATCATACTAATGTAGTTAAGGACCACTAACCTACTGCTGTAGTTAAGGACCTCTATCATACTGTTGTAGTTAAGGACCTCTATCATATGTTGTAGTTAAGGACCACTATCATACTGTTGTAGTTAAGGACCTCTATCATATGTTGTAGTTAAGGACCACTATCATACTGATGTAGTTAAGGACCACTATCATACTGTTGTAGTTAAGGACCTCTATCATATGTTGTAGTTAAGGACCTCTATCATATGTTGTAGTTAAGGACCTCTATCATATGTTGTAGTTAAGGACCTCTATCATATGATGTAGTTAAGGACCACTATCATACTGATGTAGTTAAGGACCACTATCATACTGTTGTAGTTAAGGACCACTAACCTACTGCTGTAGTTAAGGACCTCTATCATACTGTTGTAGTTAAGGACCTCTATCATATGTTGTAGTTAAGGACCACTATCATACTGTTGTAGTTAAGGACCTCTATCATATGTTGTAGTTAAGGACCACTATCATACTGATGTAGTTAAGGACCACTATCATACTGTTGTAGTTAAGGACCTCTATCATATGTTGTAGTTAAGGACCTCTATCATATGTTGTAGTTAAGGACCACTATCATACTGTTGTAGTTAAGGACCTCTATCATATGTTGTAGTTAAGGACCACTATCCTACTGATGTAGTTAAGGACCACTATCATACTGTTGTAGTTAAGGACCTCTATCATATGTTGTAGTTAAGGACCACTATCATACTGTTGTAGTTAAGGACCTCTATCATATGTTGTAGTTAAGGACCACTATCATACTGATGTAGTTAAGGACCTCTATCATATGTTGTAGTTAAGGACCACTATCATACTGATGTAGTTAAGGACCACTATCATACTGTTGTAGTTAAGGACCTCTATCATATGTTGTAGTTAAGGACCACTATCATACTGATGTAGTTAAGGACCATTATCATACTGATGTAGTTAAGGACCTCTATCATATTTTGTAGTTAAGGACCACTATCATACTGATGTAGTTAAGGACCTCTATCATATGTTGTAGTTAAGGACCACTATCATACTGAAGTAGTTAAGGACCTCTATCATATGTTGTAGTTAAGGACCACTATCATACTGATGTAGTTAAGGACCACTATCATACTGTTGTAGTTAAGGACCTCTATCATATGTTGTAGTTAAGGACCACTATCATACTGATGTATTTAAGGACCACTATCATACTGTTGTAGTTAAGGACCTCTATCATATGTTGTAGTTAAGGACCACTATCATACTGATGTAGTTAAGGACCTCTATCATATGTTGTAGTTAAGGACCACTATCCTACTGTTGTAGTTGGACCCTCTATCATATATTGTAGTTAAGGACCACTATCATACTGATGTAGTTAAGGACCTCTATCATATGTTGTAGTTAAGGACCACTATCATACTGATGTAGTTAAGGACCTCTATCATATATTGTAGTTAAGGACCACTATCATACTGATGTAGTTAAGGACCTCTATCATATGTTGTAGTTAAGGACCACTATCATACTGATGTAGTTAAGGACCACTATCATACTGTTGTAGTTAAGGACCTCTATCATATGTTGTAGTTAAGGACCACTATCATACTGATGTAGTTAAGGACCATTATCATACTGATGTAGTTAAGGACCTCTATCATATGTTGTAGTTAAGGACCTCTATCATACTGTTGTAGTTAAGGACCTCTATCATATGTTGTAGTTAAGGACCACTATCATACTGATGTAGTTAAGGACCACTATCATACTTTTGTAGTTAAGGACCTCTATCATATGTTGTAGTTAAGGACCACTATCATACTGATGTATTTAAGGACCACTATCATACTGATGTAGTTAAGGACCTCTATCATATGTTGTAGTTAAGGACCACTATGATACTGATGTAGTTAAGGACCTCTATCATATGTTGTAGTTAAGGACCACTATCATACTGATGTAGTTAAGGACCTCTATCATATGTTGTAGTTAAGGACCACTATCATACTGATTTAGTTAAGGACCACTATCATACTGTTGTAGTTAAGGACCTCTATCATATGTTGTAGTTAAGGACCACTATCATACTGATGTAGTTAAGGACCACTATCATACTGTTGTAGTTAAGGACCACTATCCTACTGTTGTAGTTAAGGACCACTATCATACTAATAATAATAATAATACAGGATGCCATATACGCGCCTTTCCCCAAATCAATCAGGCTCAAAGCGCGGCGATCTATACCAACATACACGCTCACCTGTCTCGTCCACCCTCACACACACCAAATACACATCCATCACTCAAACAGGTGGTGTAAAGTCATGGAGATCGCTATTAGAAAACTGAAAGAAAATCGAATTTTTATTTTTGAAATTTTTATATTGACTGCGTCCTGTACCATTATTGAAGGGATATACTAATGTAGTTAAGGACCTCTATCATACTGATGTAGTTAATGATTACTATCACACTGATGTAGTTAAGGACCTCTATCATATGTTGTAGCTAAGGACCACTATCATACTGATGTAGTTAAGGACCACTATCATATGTTGTAGTTAAGGACCACTATCATACTGATGTAGTTAAGGACCTCTATCATATGTTGTAGTTAAGGACCATTATCATACTGATGTAGTTAAGGACCACTATCATATGTTGTAGTTAAGGACCACTATCCTATGTTGTAGTTAAGGACCTCTATCATACTGATGTAGTTAAGGACCTCTATCATATGTTGTAGTTAAGGACCACTATCCTATGTTGTAGTTAAGGACCACTATCATATGTTGTAGTTAAGGACCACTATCATATGTTGTAGTTAAGGACCACTATCATATGTTGTAGTTAAGGACCACTATCCTATGTTGTAGTTAAGGACCACTATTATATGTTGTAGTTAAGGACCACTATCCTATGTTGTAGTTAAGGACCACTATCATACTGATGTAGTTAAGGACCTCTATCATATGTTGTAGTTAAGGACCACTATCATACTGTTGTAGTTAAGGACCTCTATCATATGTTGTAGTTAAGGACCATTATCATACTGATGTAGTTAAGGACCATTATCATACTGATGTAGTTAAGGACCTCTATCATACTGATGTAGTTAAGGACGACTATCATACTGTTGTAGTTAAGGACCACTATCATATGTTGTAGTTAAGGACCACTATCATATGTTGTAGTTAAGGACCACTATCATACTGTTGTAGTTAAGGACCACTATCATACTGATGTAGTTAAGGACCACTATCATACTGATGTAGTTAAGGACCTCTATCGTATGTTGTAGTTAAGGACCACTATCATACTGATGTAGTTAAGGACCTCTATCATACTGTTGTAGTTAAGGACCTCTATCATACTGTTGTAGTTAAGGACCACTATCATACTGTTGTAGTTAAGGACCACTATCATACTGATGTAGTTAAGGACCACTATCATACTGATGTAGTTAAGGACGACTATCATACTGTTGTAGTTAAGGACCACTATCATACTGTTGTAGTTAAGGACCTCTATTATACTGATGTAGTTAAGGACCACTATCATACTGTTGTAGTTAAGGACCACTATCATACTGATGTAGTTAAGGACCACTATCATACTGATGTAGTTAAGGACCTCTATCATATGTTGTAGTTAAGGACCACTATCATACTGATGTAGTTAGGGACCTCTATCATATGTTGTAGTTAAGGACCATTATCATACTGATGTAGTTAAGGACCACTATCATACTGTTGTAGTTAAGGACCACTATCATACTGATGTAGTTAAGGACCACTATCATACTGATGTAGTTAAGGACCTCTATCATATGTTGTAGTTAAGGACCACTATCATACTGATGTAGTTAAGGACCTCTATCATATGTTGTAGTTAAGGACCTCTATCATGTGTTGTAGTTAAGGACCTCTATCATACTGATGTAGTTAAGGACCACTATCATATGTTGTAGTTAAGGACCTCTATCATACTGATGTAGTTAAGGACCACTATCATATGTTGTAGTTAAGGACCACTATCATACTGATGTAGTTAAGGACCTCTATCATATGTTGTAGTTAAGGACCTCTATCATATGTTGTAGTTAAGGACCACTATCATACTGATGTAGTTAAGGACCTCTATCATATGTTGTAGTTAAGGACCTCTATCATACTGATGTAGTTAAGGACCACTATCATACTGATGTAGTTAAGGACCTCTATCATACTGTTGTAGTTAAGGACCTCTATCATATGTTGTAGTTAAGGACCACTATCATACTGATGTAGTTAAGGACCACTATCATACTGATGTAGTTAAGGACCTCTATCATATGTTGTAGTTAAGGACCTCTATCATATGATGTAGTTAAGGACCTCTATCATACTGATGTAGTTAAGGACCACTATCATATGTTGTAGTTAAGGACCACTATCATACTGATGTAGTTAAGGACCACTATCATATGTTGTAGTTAAGGACCTCTATCATACTGATGTAGTTAAGGACCACTATCATATGTTGTAGTTAAGGACCACTATCATACTGATGTAGTTAAGGACCTCTATCATATGTTGTAGTTAAGGACCACTATCATACTGATGTATTTAAGGACCACTATCATACTGATGTAGTTAAGGACCTCTATCATATGTTGTAGTTAAGGACCATTATCATACTGATGTAGTTAAGGACCTCTATCATATGTTGTAGTTAAGGACCACTATCATACTGTTGTAGTTAAGGACCACTATCATACTGTTGTAGTTAAGGACCATTATCATACTGATGTAGTCAAGGCCCACTATCATTCTGATGTAGTTAAGAACCACTATCATATGTTGTAGTTAAGGACCACTATCATATGTTGTAGTTAAGGACCACTATCATACTGTTGTAGTTAAGGACCACTATCTTACTGATGTAGTTAAGGACCACTATCATACTGATGTAGTCAAGGCCCACTATCATTCTGATGTAGTTAAGAACCACTGTCATTCTGTTGTACAGTGTAGTTAAGGACCCGCGCTGCAACAAGACAAATTGAGGTGTGGGAACGAGGAGAGTTAGTGTGATCACATTTGGACAGGGTGGAAAGAAAAACGTAAATTGAACTGCCAAAAAGTCTGGAGCCTTGGGTTGAGCTGGCATTGTTTGGCAAACAAAGAGGGCGCTCCGGTGACAGGGATGGTTTCCGGAAGCCTCTCAACTGTCGCAAGCTCTAGGAGTATCAGTGATGATTCCAGGCCTCCGCATGTCCTGGATATTTCTGTGTGGTCTTGCGACTGTCTTAGCAGTCTCATGTCCCTGCCTACACATTCACTAGTATGGTCACTCTTTCCTCTCCCATAATTTCTATGATAACTTCATATATAAAAGTAGCTGAGACCCGCGAGGCCTAACGTATCCCTTCTAGAACGTTATATAATAATATTCTCTAAGATGGGTTTGTAACGATCCGGGATTCGCTAAATAATTGAAATGATAGACTTAGAAAGATTTACAATAATGACACAATAAAATATCTTTTTTTAAAGTTAAAATATGTGTTTAATTTATTACTATCAATCGCATCTCAATTATACATGTACATTTAACATACGGATTCTTACGGGCCTAACATACGATCAAAAATTATAAAAAGGATAAAATTGATGACTTATAGGGGTGAAGGTCCATGGCGATGAAGCGTTGATGTAGAAGTCCGTGATCCAAGAAGATGAAGTGTCGTTGATGTCGTAGTCTAGGACGATCAGATGATAAACTTCCAAATAAATTCCTCAGGCATATTTCGTCACATTAATCCATGTATCCACAATTATGACTAAATAAAAACTCCTTTAACAACCCATGTGAAAGAACACTAAATTCCCGTAATGTTATATTATTGAAAACGCTAACTCATTTTTAGTATCTACCATCAGCCATAGAAACCGTTATCTATCCTGAACTCGTAAACTTCGTACTTTCAATTGTCTCGTACAATTAAAATCTTACTAACTTATTCAATTTTCTTAGTTACCATTGTGAACCTACATAATCTATATTATGCAATATTGTTACATCTTTAGTGGGTAGAAACACTGTAAAACATTAACAAATCATCTTCCATCCTCACCAGCCGCTTCTCCAAATCAACACAAAAAATCCTTACCTCATCTTAGACGTTACAACATAATACTGATGCAACGCATTCGTTTATATTTACTAAAACATGAACAATACAGCAAGCCATTCCAAGATGTTTCAAACTAATTACTTTATCAAATTCATGCTCCTTACAATACATAATCAAACTCATGTTACTTAAGGGTTCGCTACTAACCTTTCAGATCATTCTCTGCCCTCTGATGTTCGTGTTCCTCAATTGACCCACGGTTTGTTTAAATCATTACCTTAACTGAACTCAGTATCAGAGCCTGATTAAAAAAAAAATAAGAGAGAGAGAGAGAGAGAGAGAGAGAGAGAGAGAGGAGAGAGAAAGAGAGAGAGAGAAACACTTGTTGTCTAAAATAAATAAATAAATAAATTACCCTCCTATGTCCCACAATTAGTGTAAAAACTAACTTCTGCCATCGACGGATTGTGTACACAAGGAAACATCCGTATCTGCAACCAAAATTAATAAATAACACGATACACAACAAAATGTGCTACCTCTCAAAACTCTAGCGACACTAACAGTACCACAAACAAGCAAACAAGATTGGGAATGCACCAGGGGCAGCCCACTGTTGGATTGTTCAGGAGGTTATTTCCGAGGTTGTATTAGTCGGAAACCTCTCAAGATCCTCGCCCCACCATCGCCAGTTGCCAATTACGGGGACAAACTTATTACTGCAGCGTCTCCTTTCTGTCAGCGCCCTACGTCACAACCCGTCACCGTCCTCAGGCGTTGACTACTCGCTCAGCCTCGAACACTAACACCCGCACTGTCGACCGCATCACCATCCGCGTCGGCGACAACAATATCGACAGCCACGGCAGCATTGGCCTGTCCTGTCTCTTGTCACACGCTGAATCAAAGAGACAGTGTCCTCGGGCCACACCAACGTCAGCGGCCCGTGTAAGGTGCAACCTTACGAAAGTGCTAAGAGTTGAGGAGGGCCCGGCGTTGGAGAAACTGCGGTGCTTCCCTTTTTGTAAACGTCAGTGTCTGTTTAAGGTTGTTCGTTTTCTTTGTTTCCTGTTTTCAATACTAGTAGACAGACGTAAAATTTAAATACTGAACTGAACTGACCCAGTAGACAACACTTGGGTTTTAATTTACTTATATAAGGAGACCGGATATTCGAAAATAAAAAGTTAAATGGACAACTTTCATTGTAAATAATACTTTTTGAGTGAGCTTATGATCGAGGACCCAATTAAAACATTCGAGATAGTTTTAAAACAGCAAAAGAACTCCCCTCCCCCCTCCTCCCCCCACACACTTAACAAAGACAGAAATAATGTGGTCAACTAGAAAGTAATTCTAAAATCTAAAAATATCCATATTCCTTATACATCTGGAGAAAGACAATGCCAAAGGATGTTATTGAAACGTGCTCGGCTGAAAACGTTACTTTGAGGGAACTAGACGTTGAGAAAGTTGAAGTTGTTTTCGGGGCAACGAGAAGGAAGCACAGCAAAACATAATTTTATTGTTCTTATTGAATTGTTCCTAAGCGTATTGACGGGAAAAAGTACAACTATGCTATGTTTGAAGAAAACAGTGATCGTAGGCCTTTATGAAGTCCACCAAGATGGCTCGTTCTGTAGAGAAGACGGCGAGACAATTACCGTGTTTTGGCGACAAGATGTGAGGCTGCAGCTAACATCGGTCCACAGAGCAGCTCTCGTTATTGTTCGCGAAGCCTCAAAACCACCTCTGGTCGCCGGGGATCCCAGTCAAGATCAGGAGGGGTCGACTAACCAGAAATTTGATGCCGAACGTCTTGTTCTGTAATTCTACCAGCGAGCGTGGATTGTTTTTGCGATCTGGCTGAGAGCCAAGCTTGATAGAAAAACCTTTTTTTTGAGGTTGGGAGTGAAGTTTGGCTGCTAGCTGTCTGACTTCGTTTCCTTCGATTACGGTTCTAGGTTTTCCGTCAATCAACCAGCGAGAGAGAAACAGGCATCGCCCTCACCGTTGTTTCTAGTGCCGCATCCAGAGCACTGGAGCTAGCATATGTTTCAATAGTGATTAGTGAAGGATGCGCGGTCTCTCACGTACCAGACTGAATCTCTGATTTGTTTCTTCTTCTGATCTGAGTGTGCTGGTTTTTTGTCGCTGCTTGTTTGTTGTCACTTTCTTTGTTCCGTTGTTTTGCTAACTGCTGCACACGTGTTATATATAGCTATCTAACTCTGACGCTTAAAACTATTTGCAATGGTCTGGAAAAAAAGAGATGAAAGGATTTTTCTTTGCGGTCCGAAGTCGAATGATCAGACCGACTGATTTATGAGTTGTCCAATTTGTCAATCTTTTCTGGTTTATTAAAAAAAAAAATATTGCTGATTCTTAAGAAAGTAATGACTGTACTGTGGGATTAGTTTGTTAGTCATTGTTTATAGGGTCCAGCAGATTGCAAAGAGCCGAATCAGGACCACAACTTGGTTGAAAGAGGGCTCACCCCTGATCCGTATTAAAGATCTGCTGAAACAACCCTCATGGTAACGCTGAAAGCACTCCAACAGTCGGTCACTTGACAATAAAGATGCCCCATGCAGGGGACGCTCAGGCTGTACTCGAATTTATCGAACATGTGCTGTGGGAGACAACATCAGATGTTATGGTGTATCATCATCATCATCATCATCATCATCATCATCATCATCATCATCATCATCATCATCATCATCATCATCATCATCATCGTCGTCGTCGTCGTCGTCGTCATCATCATCATCATCATCACCTCATCATCATCCTAGTGGCCGTTATCATCATGATCATCTTTACCGCGATGGCCGGCATCATCATCATCATCATCATAACGTCGTCGACGTCATCACCTTCGTTGTCACCGTCACCGTCATCCTCGTCCTCACTTTGACGAGTTAAAACATCTCATTCAACGTTCAAACTGCTGGCTGAGATCGATGTGACGGTTGTGTGATGTCTGCAGTATGCAGGCAGTAGATGCTAAGTGGCAGTCTGGTGCGTGTACACAGTCAAACATCATCAATGCCTGCAGCGTTTGTTTTAGTAAAACGATTTCTATGCTCCGTCACCAGCCGGCTGCTGCTACGTCATTCAACGTCACGCTTACGCCAACAACAGGCACCTCTTCCACCAACATAAACTCCGGGTGCTCCTTGTGTTCGCAACCAATGAAAGTTTTACATAAACTTCCACTCCATTTGTACAACGCTTGAACAAACGTTAACTATAGAAAAGGGAGTACAGTGTTAGATAAATTCTCAATGAGTTTAAAGCAGGTTTGGATTGGACAAACTTTCCCCAATAAAATAAATTCACGTTTATAGAAAACAAACTTTCGCTGAATTTACACGGGGCTGAACCAACTTTTAAAATGAGCAAATTAGAACAGAAGTTTAAAATTTTTTACGATGTTTTTTTTTTTTGTCGTTGTCAAGGCAATGCACAAGGACGGGCTATGTTGTTTTAAACTAACGCGCTGGAAAGAGAGAAAGACATGGTGGAGGTTTGGAGAGCGGGGAGGGAGATAGGTTTGAGAGGCGATGCTGTTGTTGCTGCTGCTGCTGATGATGATGATAATGACGATGATTTGTATATTTGTATCCTTCAACTACAATCAACTCAACAGACACACACACACACATTCTTGTGCGCGGTGACAAACGAGGTAATTTTAGAATGTAGGAATCGGATAGCACATTTTTGACAGAAAAAAAAGCATTTTTGAAGGGAAAAGGGTTAGGGTAAGGGCTAGTTGCAGTCTGCAACTAGCCCTTACCCTACCCCTTTTCGAGAAAGTTGACCTAGTTCGTCTCCTATAGGGGACGAAATAGGTCGAAATTTCTTCCGAAATGGACTGCATTTTCTCCGTCCCGGATAGTGCACTCCTCTGTACTTAAAACACTCTCATGCACTACAACTGCTCTCCCATGCACTAAAAAAAGCACTCCCGCGTACTTCGAAACAAATAGGGAACGCGAGACAAATGAGGAACGAGCAAATTACCCCATTTTTGACTAAAAAAGTAAATTCCGTTTCTCATTCCTGTCGTTATACAACAACAACAACAACAACAACAACAACAACAACAACAACACACACACACACACACACAGAGGCACACACACATACTTGTTTTCACGGTGTTATTATGACTTTCCTGAAACGCCACATACGTTGTAGCCCTAACCCTAACCCTTAGCCTAACCCTTACCGTAACACAGCCCTACCCCTAACTGATCATTGGTTTGACGTCAAAACAAGTAGGTCTGTCAAAGCAAGTTATGTAGATGTTCTCTGGTTTGTCCAATTAACACTGTGTAAACAAGTACACAGAGATAGTTAGTCATTGTTTATAGGCTCCCGCGGACTGCAAAGAGCCGAATTAGGACCAGAGAGAGAGAGAGAGAGAGAGAGAGAGAGAGAGAGAGAGAGAGAGAGAGAGAGAGAGAGAGAGAGAGAGAGAGAGAGAGAGAGAGAGAGAGAACACACAAATTCAAGACAGAAGAGAGAACACACAGGCAGAAAACACACACACACACATACACACGCACTGTAAGAAAACGGACAATAGACCTATGTTGCCATTTAAAAAAAAAGATAAAATAAAAACGCGTAGATGATAAACAATTAAGTTTGATTGTTAGAGAGCGGCAAGTGCAGTAACATACCAAGACATGCAAACACTGGCAGACCATCGATTGTCTCCTGCCTGCAGGCTGCTGTTGCCGTGTTAGTTTTACCATTCAATGGATAAATGTTTTTAACATTCAATAGATAAATGTTTGCTTGGACTCCGCCGCCTTTCCACAAAAGAACCTTGATGGCAGGCTGCACAGCCTCAGGCTGTTGGTTCTGTCCTTACCCTTCGGTGGCTACAATAACACCAAGTTGATCTTCACCCCCCGTTTGATTGTAATAATGTCTTTGACAGATCATAAGGCTCTACGACAACTCTCGTCCTCTTCCTTAAATTCAAATACTTTGCGTTTTGTTAAAACATTGTCGTTGCGGTTAGCTCGAAAGATCTTAAAACACAGGACATCAGCTCACTCTTCTCTCTTTCTTAACTTCAACTACTTTACCTTTTATTAAAACATTGTCGTTGCGGTTAGCTTGAAAGGTCTTAAAACACAGTTCATCAATATACTCTTCTCTCTTCCTTAACTTCAAATACTTGCGGTGCAAGACAGTTGAACTTAAGCTGTTTTGTTATAATATTAATTATAATTGTCGCGGACGGTTATTTTGAAAGATCTTGAGACACCTCAAAACACCTTTTGATACCAGAACTCAAACACCCTGGGTACAAAACAGTTGATCGTAATTTAAAAAAAGAATTATAATGACATTGTAGTGCAGTTATTTTCAACGATTATAAGAGAATTAAAGAACTCGCTTCTCCCTTCCTTAACTCAAAACACTTGGCGGTGCAATCCCTTTGATTTTATTCCCGTTTTATTCTAACATCATTGATGTGGTTAGCTGAAGGATATAAAGACGCCGAAACAAACTCTTTAACTGTGAAACCTTGCGATACAATGGAATTTGACCTCAGTGTCAATAACGCTTTTTCTTGTTGACCTTCAGTAAAGTAATGCCTCTGCTTGTATATAAAGGCAATAGTATCAACAACGTTTGTTGATTGATTGATTTATTGTTGCTTTAGGTCCAGCGGACTCCTCCGAGCCAAATCAGGACCGGACAACCCCCGATCCACATAAAAAGATCTGCTGAAACAACCCTAGTGGGAAAATTGAACGCCCTCCACCGGCCAGTCACTTTACAATAAAGACATCCCACGCGGGGGACGGCTGAGGGTTTACCTCAACTACGCGAACCCCCGGTTACAAAAACAAAATAGAATACAACCATCATTACAAATCATCAACGAAACATATACATATGAAATGCCTATATTGCTAAATACTAACATCATAGGAAGCCCTAGTGACCACCCAGCAAAAAGCGTCCAACACTCCCAAGCTGATCCAACAGACCTCATACACAAACAAGGAGTCTTGTCCAGGAAGAGTTTTCAAGAAAAAAGGTAGGTCATTGATCTAGCGAAGAAGAAGATAGTATAGCAGAGTGATAGGACAGAGCAGGAATAGGAAAGAGTATATGAGGAAGATAGCAACAGTGGGAAGTTAAAGCACTAAATTTCCATAAAGTGGGGATACTATTTATACTGAAACCCCCGGCACTCCAACGGGGGTACTGTTGCCGCAGTGAATCTGTCATGCCTACAAAGGAAAGACAGGTTTTCAACTGGGTCTTTCACTGTTCCCTTTATAGGTTAGAACAATCTACAGTGGCAAGATTGCTCATGACCCCAAGGGGTAACAACGTTTGTAACATCTTGTTTGAAAGGTGATTGTGAGAGGGAGCTGTGACAAATGTAGTAGTTGTATGAATGTGTTGTATTGATGAGGTGTCTGTGATAAGAGTTTTGAATGTTAGTCAAACTTTGCGTGACCACGTGGCGAACCCGACCGGTTGCGACGCCATGAAGTACCACCTACGGACCAACTGTTATTTAGCCTATGCGTATTATTGCAGACCAGTGGCTGTACCGGAGAATGTGTATAGAATTAATTATTTCTTCATGTGTGCAGTTACCCATGATATATTTATATAATTATGTTTAGGAATTAGAGTGGAGATTCAAGTGGACCATGGACTCATCAGAATGTTCGTCGCTTATCTATCTATCTATCTATCTATCTATCTATCTATCTATCTATCTATCTATCTATCTATCTATCTATCTATCTATCTATCTATCTATCTATCTATCTATCTATCTATCTATCTATCTATCTATCTATCTATCTATCTATCTATCTATCTATCTATCTATCTATCTATCTATCTATCTATCTATCTATCTATCTATCTATCTATCTATCTATCTATCTATCTATCTATCTATCTATCTATCTATCTATCTATCTATCTATCTATCTATCTATCTATCTATCTATCTATCTATCTATCTATCTATCTATCTATCTATCTATCTATCTATCTATCTATCTATCTATCTATCTATCTATCTATCTATCTATCTATCTATCTATCTATCTATCTATCTATCTATCTATCTATCTATCTATCTATCTATCTATCTATCTATCTATCTATCTATCTATCTATCTATCTATCTATCTATCTATCTATCTATCTATCTATCTATCTATCTCTCTCTCTCTCTCTCTCTCTCTCTCTCTATATATATATATATATATATATATATATATATATATATACATATATATATAGATACATATATGTGGAGCTGTCACTGAGGGCTATTGCTGCCTTCAGTGAGACGCTCTGCACACCCTTAGTGAACCGGTGTTGCAGAAATTCGTCTCATATTTTGCAGAGGAGCAGACATCGTTGGCCCGAGCAGAAGCAAGACAATTAAAAGTCCTCACTGACATTCGGCCTGCATTGGAGCTTCACGCACTGAGCTACGAGAGCCCAGCAGTCTGTCAACCAGGAGAAGACTCCACCACAACACCCGCTATCGAAACGAGTGCTAAGTTATATCGAAAACGTGCACCAAAACTGTTAGCAAAGGACACCAATAGTCCACTCTTCCAGAACTCTGACCCTTTCGGGCAGAACGCACCATTAGCCTGATGATGAGACAGTAGCTGCATGGAACTATCAAGGAGCGAACTATTCGAAGTGATATTTGGACTTTTAAGTTAGTATAGTGATTAGCAGATCTTGTATAGAGTAGAGGAAATAAATGTCTGATATTTACTGGTAACAAGTGGCTGGACTACCTATGTTTCATAGCCGTGTGAGAGCTAGTGTGACAGTGAATCCTTTAACATTTTCTTTCTATCTCTGTAACCCCAGCCTAAACACAGACCGAGCTAAACTTATAAATGTATTAAGATTAGTAACCGGGAGATTAACTAGCGATCCCCATCGACGAAAGACGAGTGGGTAATAGCATTCCATTGTGCAGAGCCCAGCAACAATAGACCCACCGTCACAGTGTCATTGTTTGTGAACTGTGATAGTTGCTTTCATGAATATGTTTATAAATGGAATATCTTGTATGATTTTAGATCATTAAGGGCTGATTATACTTTGTGTTCATTTAACACAGATGTCTTAAAATGAGTTTTTTTTATTTATATTATAATGATGTACGCTTGTGTACTTTCCTTGTTTGGAGTAATAAAGACGTATTGTATTGTAGCGTATTGTCCTATCCTATCCCGTAACTCGGAGGTCGTTGGGGCACCACAGATGATCGTTTAACCAGCGCACTCCATCTTTCTCTGTCCTCAGCAACCCTGGTGGCTTCTCTCAGTGTGAAACCAGTCCATTCTCGAATGTTGTCCCTCCCACCTCCCTTTCGGTCTCTCTCCTCTTCTACCTCCTTGCACCGTGCCCTGCAGGATGGTCTCCGCAAAACCTGATGATCTGGTGACGTGGCCACAACATCGGAGTCTCCGTTTCTTCACCACTGTGAGCAGGTCATCGTGTTGTCCAATGGCTTGCGTGATAGTCTGTCGGGCCTCGTCGCCGGTGACGTGCTGGGCACAGGCAACGCCCAGAAATCCTCTTCAGCACCTCATCTCCATGCTTTGTAAACCTCGCTGCAGATCCGCTGCTTCGAAAGCGCACAGGAATGTATTGTATTGTATCGTATTGTGTGGTATTGTATCGTATTGTGTTGTATTGTATTGTATTGTGTGATGGTGTATTGTGTGGTAATGTATTGTATTGTGTGGTATAGTATTGTGTGGTATTGTATTGTGTGGTATTGTATTGTATTGTGCGGTAATGTATTGTGTGGTATTGTATTGTGTGGTATTGTATTGTGTAGATTGTATTGTGTTGTATTGTATTGTGTGGTAATGTATTGTATTGTGTGGTAATGTATTGTGTGGTATTGTATTGTGTGGTATTGTATTGTGTAGTATTGTATTGTGTGGTAATGTATTGTATTGTGTGGTAATGTATTGTATTGTGTGGTAATGTATTGTATTGTGTGGTAATGTATTGTGTGGTATTGTATTGTGTGGTATTGTATTGTGTGGTAATGTATTGTATTGTGTGGTAATGTATTGTATTGTGTGGTAATGTATTGTATTGTGTGGTAATGTATTGTATTGTGTGGTAATGTATTGTGTGGTAGTGCATTGTGTGGTAGTGTATTGTATTGTGTGGTAACAAATATTACAATTTCATTGAAGTGATAATAAAACAAATCCAATGATATAAAGAAGTAAACAAAACCAATCAGTAATTTTTAATTAACGTGGAATAATAAATTGATGTTCTTGTGCAAAAGTGACAGTATGACTTTTATGGTATAGGCATTGTCTCTAGGTCACACGCACATCTTAATTCAACAGCCAGTTAAGAGAAAGTGGGAGTGGCTTGGTGATAAGGCAGCTGGTTTTCTAGGCCGAAGGTCTCGAGTTCGAACCCCGCTTGGGCGAACTTACGCGACTTACGTATGAGGCTTTTCAGGATGCGGAGGCTTTTATCCGGTACTCCGGTTTCTTCCCTCCCTTCAATAATGGTACTGGAAGCTGTCTGTCTAAAAATGTCAAAAATAAAAATTGATTTGTCTTCCCACTTCTGTGATATTGCTTTCTTCTTTGGAGATCGATTGAAGAATGAAAAAGCGCGTAATATAGTGTCCTGTATTATTATTACAGTAAAACAAACAGAAATAACCGCTTTCTTTAAAAAAAAAATCAATGATTGAATAAAAATAATTACAACAATATTAATGGGGTTATCTTATAAATTGTTGTAACTCCAAACATGCACTCAGCACTTACATACACTTTTAAACCACTATCATACGAACATTGATTTTTTATTTTGTAAATAATGAGGAACAGAAAGATATTGTCTGTATTGGTTGTGAGACAGAGTTTAATCTATATTTCTGAAAGAAGGTAGATGTTCCCTATACTTAATGGTATGTGTACTTTTTTTGTACATGTATTTATTTTACTTAATTAATGTTCTAAATGTCTTTTTCCAAAATGTCCTACCTTCTTTTTAAATGACCCCTCCAATTCAAGACCTCGTTTTAATGGCAATATAAAGGTCGTAAAAAGGAGGTTTTACTGTGTTATTATTATTATTATTATTATTATTATTATTATTATTATTATTATTATTATTATTATTATTATTATTATTATTATTATTATTATTATTATTATTATTATTGTTACAGTTAAGAAGTTGGTAACGAACTATCCGAACAAAGTCAAGAGCTATGCTACAACAAGACTTTTACCTTTGATTTTGGTTCTTGTCTAACTAGAACAGCTAGACGAAGCAGGAAACCTTACACTCTTTTAAGCAAGTGATATTAAAAGTACAATAAAAAGTAATAACATGTTATACGAATTTCTTGACACAAACCATAAAAGATGCAGAAAGTCTTAAGAAACAGTGTCATCACGCGATGACAACAAAACGAAGGGCAGTCTTACCGTACGTTACATTATAAACAATTCATCGTTGGAATAGACACTTATTTTCTCGTTGACCCGTGGCTATTATACAAAATAAGACAACAATGTTCAATCAATGTTAAATATTGTAAAAAAAAAAATTTTTTTTAGTCTTTTAAACTAAAGAGTATTATGTAGTTTCTTTTCTGTTCTATACAAACTAATAACTGCGGGATGACTGGCCCCACCCACTCTCACCCTCCTCATCCCCACTCTTCCCCCCCCCCTCCCAACAAAAAATGTAATTTAACAAAATACAACTTTTAAGAAAACATTCATATCTCACCGTTTTTAATTAACGGTCTCGGAAACTAGAACATTATATTCTGTTGTTTGTTTAAAACTAAATTGTTACAACGACAGCGGATTACAAAAAAAAAGTTATTTACAAAAGAAAACAATGTATTTCGTTTAAACGCCACTGCTTGTCATTAAAGGTCTCTAAAACCATAGAATATTTATGACATTTGTTGCTTCTATTAAAGCTTCTTTTTTTTTAAACTCAAGTGTTTCAAACAAGGTAAATATCCTAGTTGGTCTTTCTAATATCCGTAACCTGTGGTAAGCGCTGCGTTGATATTTCATTCTCTGATTGTTAAAAAGGATCGAACCCCCTACGCCTCGGGGCGATTTACCCAGACGTTTGTGGTGGCGTACTGTTGCTTTGATCTCTGGCTTGATGTCAGGCTGCTGAGAGCAATGTTGTCTTTCGCATGAACAGGAAATGACATCAAACAAAAGGTAGAGTTTAAAAAATCACTATAGCAAAACGATAAGATACAGCAATATTAGTAACCAAATCACAAAGTTTTTCGTGTGTTTGTGCGTGCAATTCTCTCTCTCTCTCTCTCTCTCTCTCTCTCTCTCTCTCTCTCTCTCTCTCTCTCTCTCTCTCTCTCTCTCTCTCAATATTTCTTCATATCTCTTGATAATATTCTTTAAGTAAATAAACAGGTGCGTAGGGCCAGTAGACAAAATATACATTTAAACACATTCCCATGAAGAAGTAAAAAAAACAGTGGGATATTATTATTTTATCTATTATTTATTTAATAGGGTAGGATATGGCCGATGGTATGGCCACGTCACCAGATCATCCGATCTTACAAAGACCATCCTGCAAGGCACAGTGCAAGGAGGTAGAAGAAGAGGGGGACCGAAAAAGAGGTGGGAGGACAACATTCGAGAATAGACTGGTTTGACACTGAGCGTAACAATCAGGGTTACTGAGGACAGGGAAAGATGGAGTACGTTGGTTAAACGATCATCTGTGGCGCCCCAACGACCTCCGAGTTACGGGATAGGATAGGATAGGGTATTATTATTATTATTATTATTATTATTATTATTATTATTATTATTATTATTATTATTATTATTATTATCATCATCGAGAATTTATATAGCGTACATATTTTGTCGCACTTGGCGACTCAAGACGCTGGCATTTACAGGATCTAACTCCAGCCGCCCAAGGCGCCAACTTGCAGCCTTTGAGCGTTTCGTATAACGCCCCGAACAACTAAGCACAATCCTGGGCAGCTAGGGAGAAGGGACTCAGTGCATGCGGGGTATATAGGAGTATCTGGCATTGACTCGTCGAGGACATGAGCGTCAGGATCTTTAAAGTTCGTGCGATGGAATGCGTGCGAGCACAGACTAGACCTCGGTTTAGGCTCTCGTTTGTGTGCGGACTTTGAATTGTTCGTCACGTCTTTTTTATGGTTATAATAAATGATCATTGCTACGGACCTTGTAATATGTTTGTGTAAAAATCCGTTTAGAGGTGGTTTGTGTAATGTTTGAAAATATATTTCTCTCTTAGATCTTCGTATTTTACTTTATTAAGAACTTCAGTCATTAACAGGGGAGGGGAGGGAGCGAGGGTGGGGGTGTGGGGATGGGGGGAGGGGGCTCGTCATTATAGTTGTGACTTGGGACTTGATATATTTCTTAAAATATACAGTTGTGGCCCTCTTCGAGCAGTCATGTGTAAAATACTACTAACCTTTAAGCATTTTCTCAAATATTGGAATTTCATTGGTATGGGTCTGGGGTCTGACGATAAACTGTTCTGACTCAACAATTTGTTGTTGTTGTTGTTGTTATTGTTGTTGTTGTTGTTGTTGTTGTTGTTGTTGTTGTTGTTGTTGTTGTTGTTGTTGTTGTTGTTGTTGTTGTTGTTCTTCTTCTTCTTCTTCTTGTAAATAGGAGGCACTGTGGTCTAATGGTAGTGCTTCGGCTTGCGGATCGGAAGGTCCCGGGTTCGAGCCCTGGCCGGGCCATTGTGTTGTGTCCCTGGGAAAGACACTTTACTCCTGTTTTCCTACTCCTTCGGATGAGAGTGTAAACCGAGGTCTAGTCTGTGTCGCATACATTCCATCATAACGGACTTTAAAGATCCTGACGCTCATGTCCTAGACGGGTGAGTGCCGGTGACAAGAAAACACCCAGCATACACCTATGTCCTTCTCCCCCATCCCTGGCCTGCCTAGGATTGTGCTCAGTTGTCCGGGCGTCAGACCATGCGCCCAAAGGCTGCGGGTGGGCGTCTCGGGCGGCTTGAGTTAGATCCTGTATCGGCCAGCGCCTTGAGCAGCTCTTGAGCTGGAAAAGCGCTATATAAGAACGATTAAATAAATAAATAATAATAAATAAATAAATAGCAGCTACAATCAATTTGCGGCTTTGTTCTTTCTATTTATTTGTATGGGTCTGGCACCCGCATGAAACTGACCTTTAGCTGCTATCGCGTTGGTACTAAGGTTATAAAAGCTGTCGTCCCGAAAGCGACGCTGACTCCAGTGTGTGCGTCAGAGGCTATTGAGGGCATAGGACTACATGCAGCTTACGCTTGATAGATCACTGACACTAAGCTAGCGTCAAGATGGCCTGTTTTGTGGCCTGTTGTATTGTATGTTGCATTTAAATGAAAGACATTGCTGGTTTATTAGTGTGTTTTACGTTTGCTTGTTACTTTTATATAGATTTTTTTTATTTATATTGTGTCCAAAACATTTCGCGTGGGTCCAGTCCAGTTTAAATTTCAGGTGAAAATGTTTTAATGCTGGTTCGTGTGTAATCCAATGTGGGCTGAAAACAAGAGGCACCAGATCGAAGTTCAAAATGATATATACTCTTGCACATTAATTAGATTAATTCATTAATTAATGTAATTTAATCGTTCTTATATAGCGCTTTTCCAGCACAAAGGACTGCGCTAGGCGCTTGCAGATACAGGCTCTAACTCAAGCCGACCGAGGCGCTGTCGTGCTGCCTTTGGGCGCATCGTTTGACGTAAAGACGACTGAGCATCTGTCAGTCCTTGACGACCGGTTAGACTTTGATGGGTGTATTTGTGCAGGCGGCACCCACCGTCCTAGGACCTGCGCGTCAGGATCTTTAAAGTCCGTGAGAAGGAATGCGTGCGTGCGTGCACAGACTAGACCTCGGTTTATACTCTCACCCGAAGGCGTAAGGATGCTTTGTTTTGAGCCTCAGGGTCATGTTATTTTTGTTTCGGCATTTCAGGCCGTCAGCCACTACCTGTACGCCCGGCACAGTTATTGAGTAACATTGAAGGCTTCAGTTGCACAGTGTTTGTTCAACACGAAAAGAAGCAATTAAAAAAAATTATTAAAAAAAGAATTAAACAAACAAATAAACAGCAGCTGGTGCTAGAACAACAACAACAACAATAAGTGTGGAGGCACGTTGGCCTAATGGTAGAGCTTTGGCTTGCGGATCTGAAGGTCCCGGGTTCGAGCCCGGGCCGGGGCATTGTGTTGTGTCCTTGGGAAAGACACTTTACTCCCGTTTCCTACTCCTTCGGATGAGAGTATAAACCGAGGTCTAGTCTGTGTCGCATACATTCCATCATAACGGACTTTAAAGATCCTGACGCTCATGTCCTAGACGGGTGAGTGCCGGTGACAAGAACACACCCAGCATGCACCTAGGTCCTTCTCCCCCATCCCTGGCTGCCCAGGATTGTGCTCAGTTGTCCGGGCGTCAGACCATGCGCCCAAAGGCTGCGGGTGGGCGTCTCGGGCGGTTGGAGTTAGATCCTGTATCGGCAAGCGCCTTGAGCAGCTCTTGAGCTGGAAAAGCGCTATATAAGAACGATTAAATAAATAATAATAATAACAACAACAGCAGCATCAACGAACATCACCAACGCCACCACAACTACAACAACAGCAACCGCCCAACGGAAGTGGCCCACAACATCAGCATCAGCAGGTTGTGCGTAGCAAGTCATTGTAGCGTTGAGCTCGTGTTCGTGAAAGGCTACAGCCGTGTTTACCTACATCGTCTTTCTCCCTGGCGGAAATCTGTCGTCCTTGGCTTCCTGATGAGGCGAGACTCGGTGCGAGAGTAGACGCGATTGTTTGTGACCGAGACAAATGGTGTTTGTGAGACAGTCCGCCCGCCATTGTTGCTCGCCCGTGACTGTTAACTCTGCTCCGCCTCGTTTGGTGCGCTTGTGTACACTGCCGCCCGAGCGTGCAGTCAGAGTGGAAGATGACACCTCTTGTTTACCTGAGTGTTTTATTTGTGTACGATACCCTCCATTACCTTTCTGTTGATCGCTGCTTCAGCGGCAAGCGGCCACTGCAGCTTTTTACAGCTTACTTACTTTTCGTTCTGGCATTTCAGATGTGATAACGGCCATACTTTACATACATGTATCGTTTCACTCATGGCACAGATAAAAGGCTTGCTGTATGGTCCTTGAGTTCACAACATACACAAAGACACACACACACAAACAGACGACACGCACGCACACAGTCACACATACGCATAGTCACACACACACACACACACACTCACACTCACTCAAAATTACCAAAAATTAGCCTACATGAGTTGGGATTGTGAGTGGTCGGGAGAAGAAGGTAGGGTGTTTGAGTTATGCCTTTAATATTAAACAACGGCCTGCGGTTAACCTGTTGTTTAACAACTGTCATTGTGTACGCGGTTCAAACTTACGCTATTGCATTATGAGCTGTTACACAGGGGGACGGAAGGGGGTGGAGAATAGGAACTAAAAGGGGTTGGGGGAGGATGAGTGGAGAAGAAGAACTCTATCGTGGATGACGATGTTTAGTGACTTTTAAATCATTTTGTTTGCAACATATTTATATTGTCGGCTCTTCGTTCAAGACGTTTATAATAATTATTACTGGACTTGCCAGCGAATGTCCCTGGAGCTATCGCTGATTGTCACTACCGCACGCTCCCAACTCCAAGAAGTCTACTATGACATTTCTCGGGAAAAAAAAACAAACCTTTGCGCCATAACGAAGAACTGCTGCCTGTCTTGTACTTGTGGCTTGAGCTAGCTCCTGATTTCGACCAGCACCTTGAGCAGCTCTTTGGTGTGGGTAAGCCCGCTGTAGAAGAGCAAGTCCTGTACTGCTGTAGAAGAGCAAGTCCTGTACTGCTGTAGAAGAGCAAGTCCTGTATCGCTGTAGAAGAGCAAGTCCTGTACCGCTGTAGAAGAGCAAGTCCTGTACCGCTGTAGAAGAGCAAGTCCTGTACCGCTGTAGAAGAGCAAGTCCTGTACCGCTGTAGAGGAGCAAGTCCTGTACTGCTGTAGAAGAGCAAGTCCTGTACCGCTGTAGAAGAGCAAGTCCTGTACTGCTGTAGAAGAGCAAGTCCTGTACCGCTGTAGAAGAGCAAGTCCTGTACCGCTGTAGAAGAGCAAGTCCTGTACCGCTGTAGAAGAGCAAGTCCTGTACCGCTGTAGAGGAGCAAGTCCTGTACCGCTGTAGAGGAGCAAGTCCTGTACCGCTGTAAAACAGCAAATCCTGTACCGCTGTAGAAGAGCAAGTCCTGTACCGCTGTAGAAGAGCAAGTCCTGTATCGCTGTAGAAGAGCAAGTCCTGTATCGCTGTAGAAGAGCAAGTCCTGTACTGCTGTAGAAGAGCAAGTCCTGTATCACTGTAGAAGAGCAAGTCCTGTACCGCTGTAGAAGAGCAAGTCCTGTATCGCTGTAGAAGAGCAAGTCCTGTACTGCTGTAGAAGAGCAAGTCCTGTATCGCTGTAGAAGAGCAAGTCCTGTATCGCTGTAGAAGAGCAAGTCCTGTATCGCTGTAGAAGAGCAAGTCCTGTATCGCTGTAGAAGAGCAAGTCCTGTATCGCTGTAGTTCCTTATTAAAAGACCTTTCAGTCTTCACTTACCCGTTTACGTTCTCTTGCGTTCTTATATAGCACTTTTCCTGCTCAAGAGCTGCTCAAGGCGCTGGCCGATACAGGATCTAACTCAAGCTGTCCGAGGCGACCACTTGCAACCTTTGGGCGCGCATAGTCTGACGCCCAGACGACTGAGCACAATCCCGGGCGATCATGGATGGGGAGAAAGGACCTAGTGCGTGCTGGGTGTATTTGTGTAGTCGGCTCTCACACATCTAGGACATGAGCGTCAGGATCTGTAAAGTCCATGCGATGGAATTCGTGCGTTCACTAGACCTCGGTTTATACTCTCATCAAAAGAGTAGGGGCGCCATTTGTCAGGGTAATACAAAACAACAACTCCAGACCCTGTACGGCTGCAATGGTATCGCCTGACATGGGTACACTGTGGACACCACTGAGCCAATTGCCCCCTCCATGTACCACCCAGTTTATCTCAGTCAAATCAGTTCGCAGCGTGATTTGCGATGATTTTCCACCTTTAGAACATGCCCTAGTTTCGACGAACTGATTGTGAGTCCTTTAGCATTGTAACCAATGAAACGCGCTACTTTGATCACGTGATCTTGCGAAAATGGCTAACAACTCCCAAGACCGGCCCGCTAGGAACGTTTTGTGTAAAAAATACCTATGAATTAATAGAGATTATAAAGTCACATGAAGGTTTATGGAATATAGCATTTTTTATTTTTTGAACTTAGCAAATGAAATGCTACCGGCAATGCAAACATTCTTCGTCGCTGTTTTCACACATTTTGACTTTCGGCGCACCAAGGGAAACAACTATTGTGCTTTTGAATATGCGCAGTAACTTTGCGCAAGTTTACCAAAATCAAACCTTTTAGTGTGACTACTGACGACTCGCAGTGTCAATCCTCCCATTCAAATCATGACTCGCAAACATTCACCGTGATTGTGATCGCAATCAAAACGTTCTTCGTTAGACCTAGGCTTAAGGCTGACTAGAAATAGTAGAAGTAGTGTTGACGTGATACTAACGAGTTGCGTGCGTTTTTCTTTCGTGGTAGAACAGCATCCTGCCGCCTACCACCATAGACTTCTTATTTAGTGTCAGTAAATGATTGTGTCTAATAAATAAACAACGCCACAACCTACTACATTGCAAAAACACCTTAAGACCGTATTACCCTCAGAGACAGTTGACGCATGGAAAGCCGAAACGTGCAAACGCTATACTGCAGTTTTCCAAGAATCCAGAATGTTTCTAATACACAACAGAAATATTGTGTATGATGGCTATTTTTTTTATAATATATAATTATAAATGCATGAATTGGGAATAATAAAGCTTCTTAAAAGCTAAAACTAAGACGTTTCCCCAAGAATTCATTTAATAGTTTATGTTTCTTGAAACCAAGAACGTTTTCGTAAATTCATGACGATTTAATAAGGTATTGCTGTATTATGCGACATCGAAAGCAGTGTCCCTCCAAACAATTCCTCGATTTCTTTTATCTCCAGAAGGTTCCCGTCACCCGCACTAAGACATACGGCCAACGTGCATTCGCTTACTCCGCACCTAAGCAGTGGAACTCACTTCCCTCCCATATCCGCAACATACAATCAACACAAGCATTCAAAAAGGCCCTCAAAACCCACCTCTTCAAACTTCACTATTCAGAATGATCTGTATCCCGCTGCCACTCTCTCCTCTTTGTCTCTGTCTGATCCGTAAGTGTATACACGGCTGTACATATTTATACTGTTTTTCCTCCTGGGCCTAACCGGGCATATAAATAGCTGTGAATATGTTTTTGCTATTCTATTTGTCTTTTCTGTCATTTGTGTACATAGTTGTAAATTGTAATTTGTGTACATAAGTGTAAATAATTGGTACCCTTACTGTTCTGTCTTTTGGTGTATTGTAGCGAAAGCGATGTTTTATCGAGTGCATGTACTTATATGTAATGACTATGTAAAGCGTGGTGAGTCTGGTCATAGGCTGGAGTATCCGCTATATAAAAATCCGTTATTATTATTATTATTATTATTAAAATGTGTATGCTTTGGCGTTTCATGGCAGCGATGTTGCGAGGCAAATATTGGTGGTCAACAGATTCCTCAGATTGACAGGATAGTTCCTGTTGATTTCCTGTTGCGGCAAAGTACAAATATCTCCATGACTACCGCTCCCTAGTACCGCTTCACATCAAACCTAATTAGGACTGTTAATAGAGTAAATGGGGAAATGTTATATCACACACTATGGTGTAAGAACCCAGAGTTAGGTAAAATGACGTAAGAGATACATGATAATAGAGAAACCTGGTAAGGCTATATATACTAGCAAAGTTGTGTATATGTATATATATATGATCAATTATTAAGGACCTACAAATAATCCACACACAACGCAGGCTCGCAGCAATGGAAAAAAAATGTAAAGAACACAATTACTAACATATTATTTTGTACTAAAACGGAAAACAACGCGATAATTTGGCTTAGCTAGACAGTGACCATAAATACCATTGAATAAATACACAGTCTGCACATCTAAGAGATGGACAATAATTAAAAGAAACTCTCAACCTGCCTACTTCTATGTTTGTATGTAAGTGTGTATGTATGTGTGTATGTGATTCTATCTCACCCCCGTTGGGGTGCCGGGTGTTTCAGTATAAATAGTATCCCCACTTTCTGGAAATTTAGTGCTTTAAATTCCCACTGTCGCTGTCTTTCTCATTTGCTCTTTCTCATTCCTGCTCTTTTCTATCAATCTGCTATACTATCGTCTTCTTCGCTAGACCAGTCACCTACCTTTTTTCTTAAAAATTCTTCCGGGACAAGACTCCTTGTTTGTGTATGAGGTCTGTTGGATCAGCTTGGGAATATTGGACGCTTTCTGCCAGGTGGTCACTAGGGCTTCCTAGGATGTTATTATTTAGCAATGTAGGCATTTTATATGTATGTGTTTTGTTCATAATTAATAATGATGTTTGTATTCTATCTATTTTGTTTTTGTAAACGGGGGTTCGATAAGTTGGGGTGAAGCCTCAGCCGTCGTTGTTGTTGTTGTTGTTTGTAGATTATAGTCACACGACACTTTCGCATATAGGTGATTACTGGAGCGATTTATACTGACACCAGCGGGCCAGTTGTTGGTAAAGGGGAAAATAATATGATCACACGTTGACCAATCCGGGATTCGAACCAGCGACCTTTCGGTTACTAGCAAGACGCTCTTACCAACTGAGCTACCCGGCCCCTCGTTCTCAGCCGTCCCCTGCGTGGGATGTCTTTATTGTAAAGTGACTGGCTGGTGGAGAGCTTTCGGTTTTACCACTAGGGTTGTTTCAGCAGATCTTTTATGCGGATCGGGGGTTGTCCGGTCCTGATTTGGCTCGGAAGAGTCCGCTGGACCTAAAGCAATAATAATGTAATGTAATGTAATGTAATGATTCTCTCTCTCTCTCTCTCTCTCTCTCTCTCTCTCTCTCTCTCTCTCTCTCTCTCTCTCTCTCTCTCTCTCTCTCTGTATCTATTTATCTCTCTCTCTCTCTCTCTCTCTCTCTCTCTCTCTCTCTCTCTCTCTCTCTATACTGTGTGTGTGTGTGTGTGAGAGAGAGTGTGTGTATGTATGTAAGCCTATGTATATATGTGTGCATGTATGTTGTATGTACATATGGCTATATGTATATATATATATATGTATGTGTGTATGTATGTATGTACGTATGTATGTGTGTTTGTATGTATGCGTGTGTATGTAGGAGCGTGTGTTTGTAAAATGTATTTATTCATTTAATTACCTTCCTTTTCGCTCGTAATTATGAATGCAGATATAGTGTCAATGATCAAATGCACTTGCAAGAATGATAAAGTAATTAAATCTGCGCATTGGTGATACTAAATATGAAGAAATTAATGATTACTTTATTTTTTTAAAGGATATTTTATTTGCAGTTTCGTATTCAATAATATTATAAAGAAATAAATCAACAAACGATTGAAAATACAGATCAGGAGAGACATGCAGGTGAGGCCTTTGTGCATTAAAGTAAAACGATTGTGCTACAAATTATCTAAAATCGTTGTTCTTTGTTCTAAGTTCTGTTTGATTTTGCAGGAACACATGCACACTTTACCGACCCACCCACACACACACAGGCGCGCTCGGGCACGCCACTCCGCCATCACATACCCCTCTAACACCTCCCTTTTCAACTGCACATACGCATAAGCAAACACAGTACAACGGACCCCGACCTAAAAAGCACGTGCGGGCTGGGATGTTTGTTTGAAACTGACGCCCGCCGCTTCTCATCAGCTAATTAGCATGCGCAAATCAGCGCCCGCCTGTTTGTTTACCCGCCCCGCATCAAAGACACCGCCATCTTGTTGGAATCTGCGCCACCTACCGAGATGTTTGACTATCAAGGAAAGACCATCATCACTTGTGTCAAGTCTTGAAAGAGGGGGGAAGCAACGTGGTGATTAGAAACCCGATTTGTTTGCATGTGTTTTCAGACTTCCGCCTGTGATCGGCAGGTTATTTTTAACCCGTCCTGTAACCATGACGTCACCTAGATTGCTGCTGATTGGCTGCTTGGTTGGTTTCGGAGAGATGTTTGTCAACGGGAAACAGATCTACACGATGAAAGCTCGTTTGAAGTATGAAAAAAAAATGAAAAAAAGAAGCAAACTTAAAACAAAACATGAAACAAAGAAATTGTTTAAAATATTTACACTGCAAAACACCCACACACACGCAAACATACACACATAAACAGACACACACACACACACACACACACACACACACACACGCACACACACTTAAAATTGAGTCTGCCCTCTCAGTAAAGCGAGGCAGCCACAACAGCTGCGCTATCCCACACCTAAGATCAACTAGGTGCTATTTTTAGCGCTAAAGCGGCAGGTAGCTGGCGGGTTCTATTAATAGGCACACAAACTAGGGAATTTATGGATTTAAAACATAACTATACACTTTCGAAAATATTGTGTGTGTGTGTGTGGGGGGGGGGGGGTGTGTGTGTGTGTGTATGTGTGTGTGTGCGTGTGTGTGTGTGTGTTGAAAGCTTTTTTTTGGGGGGGTGGGTGGGTGGGGTGTTGGGGGGACTCAGTGGGACAACATTTGCTGTGAATGTTAAACGGTCAAAGTGGTTCCCTTTAATTGTTAAACGTTAAACGTTTACTTTAAATGTTAAACGTTAATGGCTAACTTTAAATGTTAAACGTTAAACGCTTACTTTAAATGTTAAACGTTAATGGTTTACTATAAGTATTAAACGTTAAACGTTTACTTTAAATGTTAAACGTTAATGGTTTACTATAAATATTAAACGTTAAACGTTTACTTTAAATGTTAAACGTCAATGGTTTACTGTAAATATTAAACGTTAAACGTTTACTTTAAATGATAAACGGTCAAAGTGGGCCCCTGTTAAGACAAACAAACTGATGACAATAATCAAAATTCCTGCGAATCTCCTGATTACAGTAACGATACCTTTTCTTAAACATCCCATCCCTCCCCGCGTTGCTCCTTATTCCGCCTAGGTCATTCACCCCCCCCCTCCGTCCTCTTTCTCCTCAATATACCGACCGAACTTTATACCACTCCCCCCCCCCCCTTTTTTTTAAGCACATATCCGCCGCCCAAATATCTTTCTAAAAGCATATACCCTCTCTCTCTCTCTCTCTCTCTCTCTCTCTCTCTCTCTCTCTCCCCCTCTTTCTGTGTGTGTGTCTCTCCCTCGGTCTCTCGCTCTCTCTCTCTCGCTCTCTCCCCCCCTCTCTCTCCTCACTGTCTCTGTCTCTCAAAACAGATATCCCCCCACTCTCCCCTACCTCTGCCTCTCTCTCTCTCTCTTTCTAAGAAAAGATCCTCAGACCCTATATCCCTTCCACCACCTCCACTTCTACACTCCCTCCTCTCCCTCTGTGTTTCTTTTACTCTCTGTCTGCCTGTCTGACTGTCTGTCTGTCTCTCTGTCTCTCTCTTCTAATTAAGGAGATAAAGCGAAGTCTCTCAGATCACACAAAAGCCATACTAGAATGTCAAAATAATGTTTCCATACCACCCTTTGCAAAAGCAGATATTCGCAGCCTCCATATTACTCTAGAGGGGGAAATCGGCTACCCAAAACTAATTGTTATAGAAGCAAAACTTACTGCATCGGGTAGAGAATAATTGGGTTAGCTTATGGTTCAAAATCGGCCGATAGGGACGTAGGGGAAATATATTAAATTAATTTTTGAAAATCGTTATTTTCTGTGTTCGCCCCCTTTTGACGCTGTTCCTCTATCACACATCGCACTGCAGCATGCCACAAAAGTGGGTCGCAGGTAACGTCATTCTCACCTCTGACAGCTTTGTTTTATCGAGATGGCGGCAAACAATGTGAATGTATGGTAAGCAAAACAATGTCAAAATTGTGTCTACATTATTTTTTTTCTATTTAGTCTTTTGTCAATATGCTCAGAGAATTCATTTCTTAGATTTTTGTTTTAAATATACATTTTGTCACCAAGGTTTCTGAAGTAGAAATGTATGATAGGCGAAACAATGTGATAATTATATATATTATGGCGATGACGTTATAATCACATGTGTGGATGGGAAGGCTAACGTTGTTACGTGCAAAATAAAAAAAAGCATCTTCTATTCTGCACTCGTTTTATGCCAGACAAGGTAACGACGAGGAGGCCCAGAGGGTACAGATACTCAAGGCAGCTGCAGAGCTTATTAAAAGTGACATTAAGTCTGTAGCAGCGTCACGTGATGCATACCCCAGTCAGGATGACATTGAATCATTAAGCTTTAATTTGCAGTTTGTTCCAGAGTCTCTAAGGCTACTGTTGAGCAAAGCGGATCTGAAAATTGCATCAGTTGGACAAGTAATAATGCAAGCAGCTCGCCCAAGGATGTTATTGTGTCCCTTGCCTCTGGGACTAGGCGTGCAGGTGCACCATCTCTTTGCTTCCAAGTTTCTTAATGAAACCCTTCATGCACTTGGATTTTCTCCCTCGTACGACGAAATAAAGACTTATGAAATGAGTGCCGCCATTTCTCCAACCCATGCTGAGAGCACTACCTTTCCCGATCCACCATTTTGCACAGTACATGGCCGACAATAGGGACCACAACACTAATACCATTGACGGTTACAACACATTCCATGGGATGGGAATTATCGCCACTGTGACGCCAATGATGCATGGCAAGCTGATGGTTAAGAGACGAACTAACATCAGATCTGAAGAAATATTAAGAAAGGCTAAAATTGAAATCAAATATTTCAACAGAGAAGAAACAGGTGGTCTGAAAAGTCTCAAGCTGGAAAGACTTGAAACACAAATTGTGCAGGATCCAACAATGGAAGTTGAGTTACTCTGGAAGTCCTGCTGGCTGCTTAAGCCAGACAGACCTTCTTGGTCTGGAGTAATGCAGGCTGTAAACCAAGGTGCTTTTCCTGGGCAGTCCTCCGTTCTGTTTTTACCCATGGTCGACCTTAACCCCACAGACAGAACATGCATACTCTCCACTCTGCACTATATTTGTTCTGAAGCAAAAAGAAACAACAAAACTGCAGTTCTGACATTTGACCAGCCTCTCTGGTGGAAGGCTCTTGTCATTATACAAAGTGAACCGGAAGAAAGTCATCTTAGGTCAATCATCTTGCGACTTGGACCCTTCCATCTGGAGAAAAGTTTTCTGGCTTGCATTGACCACCTTATGGCAGATTCTGGCTTACAGAAAGTCATGTCTCTTTGTGTACGCCCCAAATTCAGTGTCAGCAATTTTAAATGGTGATGCAGTGGAGCGTGCAGTGCCTGCACACATCATGATAGACACAGCCCTGCATGCCCTTCTTATTGCAGACCTTCTGCAAATCCCTCTTTCAAAATTACCAAAACCCAGCGACACCAACGATGCTCAGGACACTGATGCCTGTTGTACTTATTGATGGAGCATCAAGCAGTGACATAGAAGGGCGTTGTTATGTACCTTGAGAACCTGTCCAGTCTCATATGCCAGTAGTGTTGGGAGAGGCGGTAAACGACTTTGAAGACATGAATGCTGTTGTTCACACTCATGCCAAACTGCTCAAAGGCGAGATAACAGCAGAGAACCTGAAAGACAGCCCTTGCTTGGAACGTATGAGCAAACGGATTCACGAACAGAAAATGTCACTTGGTCTAACCAGCAAAACATGCCAGCTGTGGCTGCAGTATATGACAACAGTTGACATTCTGAAGCGATTTCTCAAGGCTGAGAGAACTGGCAACTGGCTGATACACTTGTCAACCATGCATGAGATGTTGCCGTACTTAGCAGCTATTGGGCACAACCTCTATGCCAAATCAGTCTACCTGTACCTACAGATGATGAATAAGCTGGACAAAGTGAACCCCAACGTTTTTAAAAGCTTCATGGATGGTCACCATGTTATTCGGAGGTCTGACAGGTATTGGGCTGGATTATCCTCTGATCTTGTTATTGAATAGACCCTAATGCGCAGTGCGAAGAACACAGGTGGTCTTACGAGAACCCGAGGTATCACAGAGGCTCAGCGAGCAAAATGGGTGCTGTCGCTGCCTGCATGTGCCGGTATTAACCATGCCATGCAGGAATTGACTGGTACTCGGCGAGCAACGAGTGATGAACATGCAGAACTTGGAAAAGCAAGAGTTCAGAAAGATATGGAGGATATGGTCAAGATAGGCGCCTATCTTCAAGAAAGGAGCCCATTTTCGGAAGACCCTACGCTCAGAAACATTGCCACAGGAGTGACTGCTGACCTCACTGTTAACGCCCATGAGGCAAAAAAGATTGGAGAACAGATATTCCGGTCATTAGAGGGACAGAATGCTGGTGAGCTTAAATTTACAAGGAAAGAACAAGTCAGGACTCTGGCCACCAGGCAGTCGAATAAAGGGGTCGTAGCACCCATCAACATCGACGCACAGCTGCTATTTCAACGGTTTATTACTGCAGCACAAGGTCAAATGAGCGGAGAAGAACAGGAAATATTCAAATACGAGCTATGCAGTTATCCATCATCTTTGTTTGAATCTCCAGAAATAATGAGACTACCAAACAAGGCATCACTGGCCGATGAGCTGTGGAAGATGGTGTCTGAACCTCCCATGTGTTCTCTACCCCGTGACCTCTAGTATATTGTGGACGGAGGTTCCTTACTACAACGAGTACAAGCACCCTGGAAGCGGGGCTCCACATTCCAAAGCATTGTTGACTTTTACGTCAGTTATGTAAATAGCCAATATCCCCATGCCGTGGTAGTCTTTGATGGATATGGGTCTGGACCCTCAACCAAGGATATGACCCATATAAGTCGCACAAAAGGAATGAAAGGAGTACCGGTTCATTTTACTCCTGACATGGCCCTGCTGTCTACTAAGGAAGTATTTCTTGCACACAAGGAGAACAAGCAGAGATTCATTTCTCTCCTTGGTTCATGCTTGGAGCGGACATGCACAGTCATACAAGCGAAGTCAGACGCTGACTTGCAGATTGTCCTGGCAGCTCAACAGGCAGCTAAACACAAGAGCGCGGCTGTGGTAGGTGAAGACACGGACCTGTTGGTGTTGTTGATATATTACCTGTGTGCCGAAGACCATGATGTCTACTTCTTTTCAGACAAACAACAGCAAAAGAAGAAAGTGTGGGACATAAAACGACTTGTTGATGTCATTGGGTTCCCGCTACGTCATCTCCTGTTAGTTCTGCATGCCCTTACAGGTTGTGACACCACGTCCAGGCCCTTTGGCATTGGCAAGGCTGTAGCTCTCACAAAACTGAGGTCCAGCACCTGCTTTCAAAAGGCTGCCAAAACTTTTCTGGAGGCATCGTCAGTGACAGAAGTAGAAGCAGCAGGAGAGACAGCCCTTGTACTCCTATATGGTGGCAAAGAACATGATAGAATAGACGAACTGAGGTATCGCACCTTCTGTAGGAAAGTGGCCCTTGGAACAACCTTTGTTCAGGTGAATACGCTGCCCCCAACGTCTGCGGCTGCACGATTTCACAGTCATCGCGTCTACTGGCAAGTACAAGAGTGGATGGGCAAGCAGCAGGACGCATGCCCAACAACGTGTGGATGGAAGCTGGAAGGCAGCATGCTACTGCCAGTGACAACCCTGCTTCCTGTTGCTCCACCAAAGCTGCTGAAGATAATCCGATGCTCATGCTCGGGAAATTGTGATGCCCAATCCCGCTGTTCATGCAGGAGGTACAGGCTTCTTTGTCCTCCTGCCTGCAAGGAGTTCCGGGGTCTTAGCTGCTGCAACACTCCCCCACCCCATCCCGATGAAGTGTAGCAGGATTGGAGCACAAATGTTCAGTATGGTTTTGCGTTATCATATTAAGTTAAAAAAACTGACTACATAGTATAATGGTTTGCAGTGTAATTAATATGTTCATATTGTTCATTGTTTATTATTTTATCTGTTGTCTCATAGGGCATTTACATAACCTTTCTACATCAATAACTTTAACCAGTTAACAGTATCGTTAATTATTATAACGTTTTCGACAATGCATTTTTATTACCTTTCAAACAAGGTGCTACTTGATAGGGTTTTAACGATTTTTGTGGACTGTGACCTTGACCGTGACCTTTAAATAGCCGCTAAAAAGTATGCCGCGCACCAACTGTGTCCGATTTTTTATGGGAAGTAGCAACTGATCGTGCCGTCATAATGCAGTGAAAATCTTTTCTATGCTGGGTCATAGCATATTTTTTTCTAGGTCCCCCAGGCTATATCTAATCTCCCCTCAAACCCTCTCCCATATGCCTCTTTCTGTACCCTGTCTCCTCTTTTCGCCCCACCCACCCCACCTACCCCTTCTATTTCTCTCTCTCTCTCTCTCTCTCTCTCTCTCTCTCTCTCTCTCTCTCTCTCTCTCTCTCTCTCTCTCTCTCTCTCTCTCCCTCTCTTCATTAATGAGCTAAAACGACGCCTCACACAAATAAGTGACGGTAAAATGACAGGACACTTTCTAACAGAGGGGTTTTAAGCTCATAATACGAAGGGAAAACGGGTGTTATTCTTATTGGCAAACTGGGAGCATCGCGACAGAGCAACCGGTGCGAACAAATACGCGTTGAAAATTATACACCGTACTCAGATCACAGCGACAAATATTTCTCTTCTTTTGTTTCTCGCTCTTCTCCTTCTTTCATCGTCTTCCCTTCCCGATTTAAAACGATCAGCTAAAGGTCGTAGTATGCAGATGATGTTTTCTTGATTTTATTTAAAAAAAAAAAAAAAAAAGAAGAAGAAGAAGAAGAAGAAGATGATGATGACAATGATGATGATGACCACGACGAGGACAACGATGATGATGATGATGATGATGATGATGATGATGATGATGATGATGATGATGATGATGATGATGATGATGATGATGTAGGCTTACGAGGTGTACTAAAAGGCGAATATTTTTGTTGTGCTTTGTTGCTCACTCTTCTTCTTCTTTGATCTTCTTTGCCAATTTAAAAAGTAAACTTTGATTGCCCACAGTACACAGATTTAAAACAAATCTCGTTTTAGAACAATATGAGGACAATTGCTAATTAGGACATACAACGAACATTTTTTTAATATCCCTTTGGCTTTTTTTTCTCTTAAAAAAACAAATTATCTTCCTTAACCATTTAAAATAAAGATCATTTGCAGGTCACAGTTTACAGATATTTTTTCCTGTACACAAAGATAGATAGAAGATAGATAGATAGATAGATAGATAGATAGATAGATAGATAGATAGATAGATAGATAGATAGATAGATAGATAGATAGATCCTATCCTATCCTATCCTATCCCGTAACTCGAAGGTCGTTGGGGCACCACAGATGATCGTTTAACCAACGTACTACATCTTCCTCTGTCCTCAGCAACCCTCATGGCTTCGCCCACTGTCAAGCCAGTCCAGTCTCGAATGTTGTCCTCACACCTCTTTTTCTCTCTCCCTCTTCTTCTGCCTCCTTGCACAGTGCCTTGCAGAATGGTCTTTGCAATGCCTGATGATCTGGTGACGTGGCCATACCATCGAAGTTTCCGTTTCTTCACCACTGTGATCAGGTCATCGTGTTGTCCAATAGCTTGTGTGATGGTCTGTCGGACTTTGTCGTTGGTGATGTCCTGGGTATAGGAAATGCCCAGAAGTCTTCTGTAGCACCTCATCTCCATGCTTTGTATTTTTCGTTGTAGATCCGCTATGAGGGCCCAAGTTTCGCAAGCGTATAGGAAGATGGAGATGACAAGGGAGCGCAGCAGCCTTACCTTGGAATATAGACTGATGGTCCTGTCTTTCCAAATGGGCTTCAACCTTGTCATGGTCGCAGTGGTTTGTGCGATCCTGAAAAGGACTTGATACAATGGCTCTTAAATATTTGAAGCTAGATAGCTGGATAGATAAATGGATGGATGGATGGATGGATTAGATTAGATTAGATACGCTTACATGGTCCCGCGAGAAAAGAAGAAGAAGAAAAAGAAGTAGATGATGATGATGATGGTGACGATGATAATGACTAAAAGGATGATGATAATAATAATGATGGTGAAGATGAAGATGTAGATGATGATGATGTTGATGATGATGACGATGATGATGAACAAAAGAGAGGATTTGAGTTCGACATTTACATGGAATGAATTTGTTTCTAACGACATTTCAAATTGTAGGCACATCAGTTAGGTTTCTGAATTTGATGTGAATCGGTGAGTCAGAATCAGTTTACTGTCCCCATTAGACTTTATAATGGAGATTTGTGTGCGGTTTCCGGCAGGATCAACATCCAGCAAAAGAAATATCATGACAGAATGTCCTCTTCATCGCTGTTTGAAAACATTCTACCACCAACCCTCTTTATTAAATAGAAATTACACTATCCAACATCAACAACAAAAACTGTTTGTTTTAATCTGTCTAATGTGACCCGTGGAAAACTTTAACCAATCAGTGAGCCATACAAAACTGCAGACTAAACTTTTACAGAAAAATGCAGGCTTTTTTTTTTTTCGTAGTTTCGCAACACAGTTGGTACATTTCCTGTTAATATTTTTCTGGTTATAGATTTTCACAATTTTGAGCAATATCCCACACGCAGTCATATTTTGCGCGGGTAAATGAAGTTTAATGCGAAGTCAAACACCAAAAACACAGGTAATGCTTTCAGTGATGCAAATTGACAAAAGCATCACGACGAAATCAAAACACGAAACGCGGATGAACGCAGCACTTACTCCCCTTGGTGTGTTACTCCTGTTAGGATTAGATTATCGGCCTTCGCCCTTGTCCTGGAATAGTAATTGCGATTGTTTAAAATAATAATGATCTAATTATTGAACTGCAGCGGAGACGCCAGTGATGCTTCTTTTAACTAGACAAGCAATGAGTGTATGAATGTTTTCGACGGTCTGTCTGTCAGTCTGTGTGTTTGTATGTCCCCCTGTTTGTTTGTCCCCGGACCATGTCTGGTTGTGCAAGAAGAAGTCTGAGACTTAGTTGGACCAAAAACATCGACTATAAGGCGTTTAGAACTGGGTCAGCTATTATTATCTAAGACAATTGTGTGCATCAGACCCAATGAGTTCCCGTGTGTTGGAGAGTTGGAACAAGAAGAATGGGAGACAAAGAGCGAAGCCTTGCAGAGGAATTCACGTGGGTGCTTCTGGCCTGTCAACGGACTTCAAACTCCGCGACATTTTGGACACACAAACAACAGTGCTCGTTCTTGGGTATAGTCGAGCAGAGTGGCCTACCTTTATTTTCGTTCTTTTGTCGTTTTGTTTTGTGCTCTTTGTTTCTTTGTCTCTCTCTCTCTCTCTCTCTCTCTCTCTCTCTCTCTCTCTCTCTCTCTCTCTCTCTCTCTCTCTCTCTCTCTTTCTCTCTCTCTCTCTCTCTCTCTCTCTCTCTCTCTCTCTCTCTCTTTTCCAAAGTCCAGCTTTCACATCAGCAAGGTCAGTTGGATGTGCAAAACTGGTGCAAAGAAAACAAAATGTTGCTCAACCCCATAAAAACAAAATCCATGGTAATAACAACAAGACTGAAGCATCCAATAAGCCTCTTAACTTAAACCTTGACATTGATTCTAAACCAATTACTCAAGTCCGTGAACATAAACTCTGGTCCTGATTTGGCTCGGAAGAGTCCGCTGGACCTAAAGCAATAATCATGTAATGTAATGTAATGAACATAAACTACTTGATGTAGCTATTGTTGACGAAGTAAACTTTGAAAAGCCGCACTCCTTTAACAGAGAAAAAAGTTGAGAAATATATAGAACCTAATCACACAGAGAGAGAGAGAGAGAGAGAGAGAGAGAGAGAGAGAGAGAGAGAGAGAGAGAGACCGAGACAGAGAGAGACAGACAGTGACAGAGAGAGAGACGTAAACCTGTTACCACAGTATAAAGAAATCGCGCTATCAAAGTGTTCAACCTTTATATAAGATCATTTTGAAAACAAATACATCCTATGGGTATGTTCTTAATCTCGAAGAAGCTGTATTTCTCACAGAACATTATTTTAAACCAACCCATTCTCGTCCTACGACATTCTCTTATATTTCACAAGAACTGAGTGCACCCAGTCTGGATGAGACAAAAGCAGTGAACACGTTCACACTTTGCCCCACCCATTTTCACTGCTGTGAACTCGCTACAAAATGACAGACTCTAAATTAATATGCAGTTGACTGTGGGAACAGTCGTTTAAAAACATAATAGTATTCGGAGTCTTTCTCGCCCATTTCATATTACCGGCCCGCTGCAAACCCCATTATTTGTAGAATGCTGTCCTATTGCTCATTTAACTGATTTTGGGGGCGAATGCGTTAAACGTCATCAATGCTCCTCCCAGACCTGCTCCCAAAAATCCCACTGAAAATACTGACTTCAGGAGAAGCTTTGCGCAAACATCAACCGACGACCTGGAAGGACGAAGGACTAAATACCTAGATACTAGATATTAGCGTGTATTTCTGTACTGTCATTGTGAAGTCCCAAGCCAGCCATGTCGTCTGATCTAAGGGTCACGAAGCCAAACTTCAGTCATTGGACTGATCCTTCATCTAACACTGAAAAGTTGTTATTTCCATTGAGCTCAAATTTAAAGGTGGCCCGTTTTGCCAGCTACCTGTACTATAAAAACACTGTTTTAACCTGGTCAAATTTCCAGCACCAGAAGATGGGGAAGAGTGTTTGTTCAATAGCAGTATCCCACACTGCGCAGCTGAGACTAGCCAAGGCTCACGTTCACCCCTCCGCTAGTAAGAGGTACTCGGCGTGTCTCAGCTCCGCTGTCTAAGGTTTTCTCATCTTGCTACATTAGGCTTTGTTTTCTTCTCAAAAGGCCCCGATTCGATGGCTTCGTGTACTTTTGTGCCCAAAAGGAGTTTACCCTACCAAGAAAATGGTCCTTGTTATTGCATTCAACAATGATAAAGTGGACTTTCCTTGTTCAAACCCACCGTTACACTTTTTGTACTTTCCATTTCGGTTCGGACAGGGAGTTATTTCCCCTTTTTTTAATAACAAACGAACAGCGGTGTGACCTTTGACCCTATTTTTGAGCGAACCACGCGGCTTAAAGCGTGCGTCTTTGGTGTCTGGATCTATTTTATCAACTTCAAATGAAAAAACCCTTTCCGGGTTCTGTTTCTGACCGGCTTTTGGTAGCTGCTATTTTTAGCTCCAGTGGGCTGGTTTAGCCAACGGCTGTTGCTATTACTAGGCACAAAAAAACTACGACATTTATTCTTTTAAAATATAGCTATATACTTTCCAAAGACTTATTTTTGGTGATAAGCTTATTTAGTTTCAGTGGTGCAACACTCACAGTGAATATGACAAGGATCTGCCAAGTGGGTGTGGTCAAAGCGGGACCTCTTTAATAAAGACATCGTAACACAGTTGTGTCTTTTAGCTGGCAGGGGGTGGAACAGTCGTCGGATTTTTTTTTAAAGCGTAGCACAGTTTTGGGGCCAGGAGCTGGAAGTGGTCAAGAGACATAAAAGGCATTGCTGAGGGCAACCCACAAGAGTGGTTCTCTTTTTCTCCCTCTCATCTTGCCGCAAAACCAACCCGGCGGGCCAAAGTAAATAAACAAACAGCCGCCTTGAAAGGTGAAATCAGAAATAAAAGAGCGAGGCCCGATGATCGTGAATTGCGGGGATTACTCTGGGCTTTAGTCCTAGATCCCCGAGCAAGCAGCGCTGCCCGATATGATGACGTTTAATGCCAGCCCCACACGGGCGATTTATGAAGAAGTAAACAGATAAAAGACACTACGGGCTCGCGCGGGTTAACAGGGTCGTAAACTACCGTCTACTTTGATCACCTCTCTGTTGCATACACAACACCCAGCATCTTTAAAGCGTAAACCATATTGTTTATAGCGCGCCTATTCTTCTCAAAAGAGCGAACTCACACGTGCGTGGTCACTGCTAGTTTTACGAAGATCAAGGACATAAGGTCAAAGGACGCTTTTATAATGCGCGTTTGCACTAGTTACAGTGACCAGTTTTATGTGTTGTGGACACGTCCTGGACTTCCTAACGCTGGTCTAAAATCGCACCGCTAATAAAGACAGGAAATCGCAGTAATAAATAGCACAAGGGCGGTTACTATTGAGGCAATTCCAAGTACCGAAAGCAATAAAGTAAATATATTAAAACAAGAAGATAACTGAAGAACTACAAAATAAATGACATCTTTTACATTTAGACGACAACAGTAACGATAATCTAAAAGTGTGGTCAACAAGTTTCCTCCCCTTCTTCTTCTCCTCATGGTATGTGTTATACAGAATCAACGCTGTTCCAGGCACAAATCTCCGTTTTCTCAAGATCTCATTGAGGGGGAAAAAAATGCAGCTGTTGAGACCAAGCCTTGCCTCGTCGGTCTCGGATGTTGAGTGAGGCCGAGACTTGAGACATCAAAGGTATCCAGGCTTGTCCACACGTCGCGTCCGTGCGAGCCGCCAAGGGGCTCCTGGCTTTCGGCGTCAGATTTATGCCAGTCGTTTCAAGATTGCAGACCCACCGATCGCTGTTTGGTGGAACTTTCACAGCCTTTCCACGCCCGCCAACAATAGCCTTATTCCCACTCACTATTCGCGTCGAGTATCAGAGCCTGCATAAACGCTCCGTCTTAGAGATAAGAGTTTACCGAGATATCGAGGAACTAATGTGCCGAGCTTCAGGGGATACATTTGTCGTAGGCTTGTGTGGTCCTTGCAACTCGCTGCTGAGACACAGGGACCGTAGTATATCTATTTATTTTATTATTTTATTTAATCGTTCTTATATAGCGCTTTTCCAGCTCAAGAGCTGCTCAAGGCGCTGGCCGATACAGGATCTAACTCAAGCCGCCCGAGACGCCCACCCGCAGCCTTTGGGCGCATGGTCTGACGCCCGGACAACTGAGCACAATCCTGGGCAGCCAGGGATGGGGGAGAAGGACCTACGTGCATGCTGGGTGTGTTCTTGTCACCGGCACTCACCCGTCTAGGACATGAGCGTCAGGATCTTTAAAGTCCGTTATGATGGAATGTATGCGACACAGACTAGACCTCGGTTTAAAAGAGATACTTCGAAAGCTATAATTAGTTAGTCATTGTTTATAGGCTAACTAATTATTTCGACGTATCTCTTTTAATAGATATACTACGGTCCCTTGAAAGTAACTCGCCTTGTTAATTCATGCATGTGTTTTATTATTCGTTATTGTTATTGTAATGTTGAGAAACGAGTTCACTACAATTCTAGTCTTAATCAATAATAATTAGGCTCTGACACTGCCTGTTTGACACACACATACCACAAAGTCCAAACCTAGTCTGGTTGCCGTGACCAAGTCTTAGTTCAGACAGGATAACTACTAAGATCACACAGACCTAAGAAAGCAGGTGACATTGATGGGTTGGCTGGAGATTACGAACTTGAACAGCTGGTTCAGGGGCTTGACACCACCTACAGAGCCTATGGAATGCAAATAAGTGCAAAGAAGACCAAAATGATGACCAACAACACGAATGGCATCAACATGGACATCAAAGTCCAAGGCCAATCCCTCAACACGGTGAACAGCTTCACATATTTAGGAGCAATTGTATCCGACAGTGGGTCCTGACAGGAAATCCTCTCCAGGATAGCACAAACAACTGCTGCCCTGACAAAATTAAAGCCCATTTGGAAAGACAGGACCATCAATCTACACTTCAAGATAAGGCTGCTGCCCTCCCTTGTTATCTCCATCTTCCTTTACGTTTGCAAAACATGGACCCTCAAATCCGACCTACAACGAGGAATACAAAGCATGGAAATGAAGTGCTACAGAAAATTTCTGGGCATTTACCTATACCCAGCACATCACCAACAACGAAATCCGACAGACCATCACACAAGCCATTGGACAACAAGATGACTTGCTCACAGTGGTGAAAAAACGGAAATTCCGATGGTATGTTCACATCACCAGATCATCAAGCCTTGTAAAGACCATCCTGCAAGGCACGGTGCAAGGAGGCAGAAGAAGAGGGAGACAGAAAAAGAGGTGGGAGGACAACATTCGAGAATGGACTGGCTTGACACCGAGTGAAGCCATGAGGACTGCCGAGGACAGAAAAAGATGGAGCACGCTGGGTAAACGATTATCTGTGGTGCCACAACGACTTTCGAATTACGGGATAGGATAGGATAGGAGGATAGGACAGGAAGAAAGCAATATTAAAGATCATACACTTTAGCCTCGTGAACCTGTACTCATCTCTGGTATTCAGGGTGCCCCACCCCCTCCCCAGAAAGTCGTGTTAGTTTAGAGTGAGCCCATCCCCGTCGTCCGGTTCCTAGCAACCCGCAAGTGGTACCTCCATGGCAGTCCTGGCCTCTGATCCCCATTGCAGAACACCACAATACGTCGTCAAACGCTTGTCAGAAGTCGATACTAAGGTCAAGCTATTCATACACCTTCAAACACTAGTAGACATTGTTGTAATTTACGCTGGGGAATAACACTGACTGCGTTTGGAAGCGTGAGGGAGAATAATAAACAATAATCATCAAAATATAAGAAAGAAAGAAAGAAAATCTGACAGATAGCGAAACAACCACAATCATAACAATAAATACAGAATACGATACTACCACCATTACCACCACCTCACCCTCTCTCAGCATGCCATCCAGTCCCTGGTCTATAATGTCCCGCACAAGATACGTGACCTCTCCTCCTCTCCTTCTCAAGGTTGATATGATGATGATGCTCAAGGTTTATAGGAGGACGATGATGGTGAGGATGATGACGATGGTGATGATAACAATGCACTTGTTTGCTGAAGCCGCGACGTCTATGGGAAGATGTCTCCTGGGCAGCCCTGACGGCTTTGGGAAGATGCTGGGAGACACCTTCTGACAGTGGTAGGGGCTGGATTACTGTTCAATAAAGAAGTTTATTACGGAAAAAGCGCATATTTTCTATGGGATGAAGTAAACGGGTGACGGAAACACCCCAAAATGAGTAAAATATAGATCTACTACACAATGTTTCTCTACAAGAATGCGCTCTTTCCGTCTAAACAAACCGATTTGTGTATGAAACCAAGTGAGGACGCTGTCCGTCGTCTACAAACGGTTCCAAAATATTGTCAAAAGGTTGGGAAAAGACAGCTGACCTAGATATCAGAAAGTTCAACCTAATTCGTCACCTAGGGGAGCCGAAAGTTGCATTTCACGAAGAAATTTTTTTAAAAACAAAAACTGTCTTCATGTCGACCGTGATTGGGCGCTAAGGCCTAAGCGCTATTTTTGGGAATTCCCGTTGGTGGATAGGATAGGATAGGATAGGATAGGATAGGATAGCCGTGAGGGCTGACAGAAGGTGTCTCCCAGCATATCCCAGTCAGCCAGTTAGGGCTGCCCAGAAGAGATCTTCCAAGAGCCGTCGCTACGTCACAAAACATCAACACCGTGTGAATAATGATGATGATGGTGATGAGGGTGATGATGTTTATAATGATGATGATGATGATGATGATGATGATGATGATGATGATGATGATGATAATTAATGATGAAGATGATGACGACGGAGACTTGTCGTGCGCTTAATCCACGAAGATCATTCTGGAAGATGGCAAAACATAATAGATACAACTGGCGACTAACACAGACACACACAAAAAAAACACATAATGGCCCTTGAGGAAGAACTATTATAAACACAGAAGCGACACAACTATATACCAAAATAGTCACTTCTCAGGTATATTAACTAATTAATTGCTGATAATGGATGCTTCTTTAGGCCACGGCAAAAAGACAGAACATTGTCAGTCTCTTGTAGTTCTAGGTGCGTGTGTGTGTGGGTTTGTGCGTGTGTGTGGGTGTGTGTGTAGGTGTGTGTGTGTAGGTGCGTGCGTGTGTGTGTGTGTGTGTGCGTGCTTGGTTTACTTCTTGTAACAACTTTTAATGCCCAATGGAAGCTTGTTCGTTGTTGAAGATTGACTGAATGAATATTTTACCGCATCGCCAAAACAAAATCTTATGTATTTTTGAATTTATTAGTAATAAAGTGTCTTGACTTGACTTGACTTCTTGAGGAAGTGTGTTCCGGAGGGTAGGAGCAGAGTTTAAAAATGACCTATAGCCAAGACGTTTCTCGGTGTATTCAGACCAACTTGGAATTCGCATACCGAAGTGTGTTTCTGAACGCCAGTGCCCGGGTTGGCTTATTTATTTAAACCAGGTCAACGAGATACTGAGGATATGCTTTATATTATACACAGATGCATCTCCGTCTCTCTGTCTCAATCGCTGTCTCTCTCTCTCTCTCCCTCTGAAAAATCATTTTAAAATGGACTAGACATTTAAAGAAAACATCTGGCTTGAACAAATCATTTCAAAGCAGGCTTGTACGTGTGTAGATGCACCTGTGTTTACAAAATAGTTTACGTGAGAAGTCCAAGACCGTTATGTTGTTTTGACGGGATTTTTGCGTAATCATCCTGATTCATGCTGAATAGGGTTCATACTTTTCGGGCAATGCGCGTTAGACACAATAGTGGAAGGAAGAAGTTTGTTGAATTGAAGAGACCAACTCGAATAATTTGTGATTTATTTTTTCGGAAAGGGGTTTAGGATTTATAAAATCGCATTGTTATAACATTAAACAATGATACATTAGGCTTTCTTTGCTAAAAGCAACCGCTAAGGTTTTAGTTTTACTTATCTGCTTGGACAGGGAGCGATTTGCCTTTTTTAACGGTACACTACTACTTCTACTACTACTACTACTACTACTACTACTACTACTACTACTACTACTACTACTACTACTACTACTACTAGTGGTGGTGCTAAATGGTGGCTAGAATAATTTCACTAGAGGCAGAAAATAGTTGGGTAAAGCTTAGATTTCTTGTTGTAACTTCTTAATTTAATAAGCAATTTGTTCTACTTGTGATTGCTGGAACTCTATCACATTCAGTAGCTTGATAATTTTACTTCTGGCTGTTATTGCTATTTAAAAATTTTCATTTTGTTTATGCCCCTTAAAAACAACAACTTATTTATTGTACGTTTGTGCGTGTGCATACGTGCGCGAGCGCGTGTATGTGAGCCCGTTCAAGTGTTTAAACACGAGGTTGGATTGAGGGTGTGGTGTGTATGTGTGCATTGCCTGGATTTTAACGTGCTGTTCGATTGTAACTTTGTTTTGTTTTTTTTTTTTTTTTTTAAATAAAAAGGACATTGCTCATATCCTATCCTATCCTATCCTATCCTATAACTGGTAGGTCGTAGGGGCACCACAGATGATCGTTTAACCAGCGTACTCCATCTTTCCCTGTCCTCGGCAACCCTGATTGTTTCGCTCAGTGTCAAACCAGTCCCTTCTCGAATGTTGTCCTCCCACCTCTTTTTCGGTCTCCCTCTTCTTCTACCTCCTTGCACTGTGCCTTGCAGGATGGTCTTTGCAAGGCCTGATGATCTGGTGACGTGGCCATACCATCGGAGTTTCCGTTTTTTCACCACTGTGAGCAGGTCATCGTGTCGTCCAGTGGCTTGTGTGATGGTCTGTCGGATTTCGTCGTTGGTGATGTGCTGGGTATAGGAAATGCTCAGAAGTCTTCTGTAGCACCTCATCTCCATGCTTTGTATTCTTCGTTGGAGATCTGCTGTGAGGGTCCATGTTTCGCAAGCATATAGGAAGATGGAGATGACAAGGGAGCGCAGCAGCCTTACCTTGGAATGGTGACTGATGGTCCTGTCTTTCCAAATTGAAGGATATTGCTCAGTGACTGGGAACTAGTTGCCATTTTGTACAGTTCATCTTTGTGTATTTTTTTAAAAAAATTGCGTTTGTGTTATCAACTGGTTCATCAGTTTTAAGTGTACCTTTTAATGTGCTGTAGCATTGACAAAAGGTATTCCTTGTCCGTTCATTCGGCAATAAAGCATGTAACAACTTTTGAGCACAAGCCTTAATTAATGTTTAACAGTACACGTGATGAACGTTTGTTAATCTGACTGTTCTTTTTTTATTTATTTATTTAATTTAACGTCTCTTCACATCTGTGATATTAGACAACACATTAAATTAGAAACAAATTAACTTAAAATTAAAATAAAGAAGTTAATATGAACAAAAATTAATATAACGACATAATTATTTAAAAGAAATCTATTGTTAATGCTTGTTTATGATTTGTGAATGGATAAGAAAGCAAGATGGCAACGTATATGATTATTTCAATCATCGCGGAGAATGTATTTTAAAATATATTAATTGCGAAGTACTTACAGATTAATCTATGAATAAAAAATATGTAATGATATTTAACCTAATTCTTCGAGCATAAGCTGTTATGATGAAACTTCTGTTAAAACTTAAATTTGAACTCTACGGATCGTTTTAAATAATCAGTATATTTTATAAATTTATTTTCAATGATAAATGGTAAACGTTTGAATGATTACCATCTTGTAAATGGCATTCTTCATTATAACTTATGCTATTTTTTAATTAACGTATTAAAAGTTGTCCTTTTTAAGCAAATCTATATTTGACGTCATACTTTGCATACAATTGACAATCATGCTTTGTAAGCATTTGGTGATAATAGGCGCATGATTCGATTAATTATTATTATTATTATTATTATTATTATTATTATTATTATTATTATTATTATTATTATTATTATTATTATTATTATTATTATTATTATTATTATTATTATTATTATAAGAATTGACCAATTGGAGAATATATCAGTGCTTTAGATATATTTACATATGATGTTAAGTCTAAGTTTTGAGTGCTATTTAATTTATCATAACTGATAGGTAAATATCTCTTTATATCTTTACAATGTAATATTAAGTGTGGGATGGTTATATTTTCATTACATATGCAAGAAATATTTTTTACAAATGACTGTTTTTACATTTACATGACTGTTCTGATTTCCTAGACAAGCCACACATTGAAGTAACTAGCGCTACCCAATCTATTTGTGTATGGTAAAACATGGGGTGCCATAAAATAATTTTCTCCAGCAGAAGTAATGCTGCAATCTTAAACTGAGATGTTCTCTCACTTTACATGTTAACCCCGTTATCTACTTCCTATCGTCTTATTACCTCGATAACCTATCGACAGAGTGTTGTTTTTCCTGTAATATCGTTCACCCTTTGTTTGCCGCGGAATCATAATTCTTGAAAATTAACTCATTTATGGCCCGGATTAAAGTGATAGGGCGTACGGGATGCCTTGGAAGACTGAAGGTTTTGTTAATGTGGCAGCTAGCTGATGAAAATCATGTTGACACAGAAATGCAAGGAATGACAATCAGTGAGATAGTCAGCAGTTGTATTGTCTCTTTTACTTAACCTTCCAATGGCGTCTTCTCGTTCTCTTGTTTGGAACACAGTGTTTCCATGTGCGTGTGTTCATGCAATAAAGATAGGAACAATATTATTAAAGGGAGGAGGATGCAGACATCCCATGCTAACATCATAACATCAAGGCGCCATAAAATTATTACAGATTTGTTTGTCAATACGTGTGAAACCCTCGTGAACATCACGTGCATGCAGGTCATTTCCACCGCTAATAAAATAACGATAACTCGATCAAAGTGTTTATGCAGACTTTGGTCTAAAATGAAAGTAAACACACTGGAGAAATACAAACACAAGAGACAAAATTCAAGATGTAATCCCATGACTCGCCCCTTTTGGGGTGTGAAGATTACAAAAGCATAAGCATAACAATCATAATTCAGTTGTAAAACAATAGCAATAACATTTATAATATGCCAACTTTAACATTTAAAACTATAACATTAAACACCCACACACACACACACACACCCACACACACACACCCACACACACACACACGCGCAAACGCACACACAAATATGACATGTTTCATAATACACAAACTTCTTGTCCATCATTATACATACATGTCTTTGCAACATTATTTTATTTTTAATTGAATAAGTATATCCATAATTATTGGACTTAATGTGTTAAATAGTCCTTAGTCCATGGCACTTTTCCAGTACTTGCCCGTCTTCAATTGGGCCTGAAGGACAACATCCTATCCTATCCTATCCTATCCCGTAACTCGAAGGTCGTACAGGCACCACAGATGATCGTTTAACCAGCGTACTCCATCTTTCTCTGTTCTCAAAAAACTCTCATGGCTTCGTTCAGTGTCAAGTCAGTCCATTCTCGAATGTTGTCCTCCAACCCCTTTTTCTGTCTCCCTCTTCTTCTGCCTCCTTGCACCGTGCCTTGCAGATGTGGCCATACCTTCAGAGTTTCCGTTTCTTCACCACTGTGAGCAAATAAAAACATCAAACTTTGAAAAACGATGAGAGAGTGAGACAGAGAGAGAGAGAGACAGAGAGAGACAGAGAAAGATAGTATATTTTAGTTAGTTAGTCATTGTTTATAGGGTCTGGCGGACTGCAAAGGGCCGAATCAGGACCACAACTTGGTGGAAAGAGGGCTCATCCCTGATCCGTATAAAAGGTCTGCTGAAACAACCCTAATGGTAACACTGAAGGCACTCTACCAGCCGGTCACTTTACAAGTAAGGCCTCCAACGCAGGGGACGCTGAGGCTCTACTCAAATTTGTCGAACCCCCGTTTACAAAAACAAAATATAAACATCATTATAAGATATTAACAAAACACCTAGATATAAATATTGCTAAATAATAATACCGTAGAAAGCCCTAGTGACCATTTGGCATAAATTGTCCAATATCCCGAAGTTGACTCAATTAAACCCCATTCACAAATGAAGAGTTTTGGGAGAATTTTCAAGAAAAAGGTAAGTGATTGGTCTAGCAAAGATAGTAGATTGAAAGAACAGATTAGGAGCAACAAAGAACAAATGAGAATGACGGAAACAGTGGCAAATTAAAGCACTAAAACAAAGTGCAGATACTATGTAAACAGAAAATTCCCGGAACCTCAAGGAGGGCTGTTTGACTCTCATAAAAGAGAAACAGTGGCGGTTTAATTAAATTAACTTTCGTACACATCTAACATGCTGAGATGAGGGGGAGGAGGGAGGGGGAGGAGTTGGAGAGGGATCACTATGCTTATATTGAGTAAATTTGACATTAATTAGTAAATGGCATTCAGCTTTTATACGTTAATACAAGACCTAAAGAAATATTTACTAATTCGCTTCTCATTTTAATGGGCTGTGTGAACGAAGTAAGAAGTACCGCTAGAAAAAAGGCTTGCAGGTTTGCTGATTAGCGGGATGAAACACGGCACCCTGCGATACTCCCAGCCCTTTCCTCCCCTCTCTTTCTCATCAACCGCTAATTAAACTTCATTAGGGAGCGAGCGACTCGGGTTTGATCCCCGTACAACTACGTTATAGTCCACGCACTCTTTAATTTCTATCACACAGCAACTTGTCTCCCGTCACACGCGCTCTCCATCTTTATCGAAGCAGGGGGGCGCCACTGATATCAACAAGGGACGTCACTCTCAGTATACTGATGATTAGAGGAAGATCACCGTACAGGTGTCGTTGCGGCTTTGAGATAGCCAATCAGAGCCGTTCTTCACGGTTGCTGCGGCGATTAGGAGGCTAGTGCTGTAAGCGAGATGGCATTGCAGTCATAATGGGCGGATTAAATGATTAGGGCGGTGAGGATTTGAAGTCGTCTGCTTATAGATTAGCGAGCACACGGCAGTTGTTTTCAAAGCTTGTGGATAGGGGGGCGGGGAGAGAGAGACAGAGAGAGACAGAGAGAGAGAGGAGAGGAAGGAAGGAAGGAAGGAAGAAGAAGAAGATGTAGAAGAAGAAAAGAAGAAGAAGAAGAAGAAGATGTAGAAGAAGAAAAGAAGAAGAAGAAGAAGATGTAGAAGAAGTAAAGAAGAAGAAGAAGAAGATGTAGAGGAAGAAGAAAAGAAGAAGAAGAAGAAGAAGAAGAAGAAGAAGAAGAAGAAGAAGAAGAAGAAGAAGAAGAAGAAGAAGAAGAAGAAAAGAAGAAGATGAAGAAGAAGATGTAGAAGAAGAAGAAGAAGAAGTAGAAGAAGAAGAAGAAGAAGAAGAAGAAGAAGAAGAAGAAGAAGAAGAAGAAGAAGAAGAAGAAGAAGAAGAAGAAGAAGAAAAAGAAGAAGAAGAAAAAGATGTAGAAGAAGAAGAAGAAGAAGAAGAAGAAGAAGAAGAAGAAGAAGAACGAAGAACGAAGAAAAAGTAGGAGTAGGAGGCGAAGCAGTAAGCAGGAGGACAGGGAGGAGGAAGAGGAGGAGGAAGAGGAGGATGAAGAGGAGGAGGAGGAGGAGAGAGAGAAAGATTGAGAGAACGGAGAGAGAGAAGTGTGTATGTATTTGTTTACTTATTTAATTGTTCTTATTTGGTGCTTCTCTAACTCAAAAAAGAACGTAGTTCTTGCTGGATATAGTCAAGAAGCTGAAACTTCAAATAGTATCTAATTGTAACCGACGTAATGAATTATGTTTACAATTATTGAGAGCGGCAGACTTGTTTTTCTTTGCTTCCATTGTTTAGTCCAACCTTTCATAAAACTAGATCGAGTTCCCCACAATCACTATCACTATCAGCAAAAGCACACCATCAAAGCTTGAGCAAATGGTGACATGCCACAGAGCGGAAGCCTAGCGAAAAGATGAGAGCAGAACTGTACGAGGTCCGGGGTCGATTCCAAAAGGGACTAAACTTTTGATGCCCTTAAACCATTATTGACTTATCCCGCCACCCGCTATCAAAATGGCCGCGTCCGCTGCACCGTTCCCGCGATTTAGCACGCGCCGACAGTTTGTCGTCTGCTTAACTGTAGGGGTTGCCTCCCTTTCCATTAAATTTAAAAAAAAAAGGCTACAAGGGAATTTGTGAACTCCCCTTGTAGGAGACATACTGTGGGCAAAGGTCTGTTAAAAAGTCTAGTTCCAAATGTCGTCTGTCTAAACTGTATAGATAATCTTCTTTCCTGTTTGAAAGAGAAGATTCACGGAAGGGTGTGATCTTCCCTTATTGAGAAGAAGGACATAAAAGTATACACAAAGCTGCGAGGGCTACATCGTCTTTCAAAATTAACAATCAACTCCCCCAAGTTAGAATGTTGAATTCTTCCCGACTTTGGGATACACTTTGAGTCCAACATGTATTGTTTCGGTCAGTCAACCAGCGGTATGTGAAATCGTCGGTGTCACTTTGAATATCGACTTTCCAGAAAGATCGGCGGACTGCCGCTGTACCAATTCTATAAATGAGCGAATTAATAATTATTTAAATCCAAGAAAGGCGCTTTGAGTCTGATTTAGGAATAAAGCGCGAATAGCCTCCAGTATCAGTATTAGTATTATTAGTATTAACATAAAACGCGGAACGTCCAAGAGAGAGGGAGAGAGAGAGACAGAGAGGGATGGAGAGAGAGAAAGAGAGAGAGAGAGGGAGGAAGGGAGGGAGGAAATGGGTGGAGAAGGAAAGAGGGAGAGAGAGGGAGAGAGTACAGTTCGCACACTGTTTGATGTAATGTTTACGATGTTGACCTTCCACCCGGCAAATGCTTTGATAAAAAACCACCATCGAAGCAGGAGGGGAAGAAGAAGAGGAAAGAGACGAAGTAACAAAGTTGAGGGATAGATGAAGGGGTGGGCGGGAAAGAGGCAAGGAGAGAGGAAGACGTGCGGCGAAGGAGAAGAGGCAGAGAAGGGTATGGCTGTGTTTGGAGATGGGGGGGGGGGAGGAGGGGGAGGGGGAGGCGGAGAGAGGGGGGAGGGAAGGAGGTGTCGAGGAAGGAGGAATAAGAAATTCGCTGATTTGTGCGCACAGGGCAGATGCAGTGAATGTATTTTTTGAGGTAAATATAATATTTTCCGTTGCTTTATAATTTATTTAATACTTATGTAGGAAGGGGCTTAAAGCGAAGGTGAAATGAGAAAGCACTCGTTTATCTAATGTCTGATATTCACCTTTCTGCCAAATGCAGCCTCTCCATCAAATGCTGGAATGCTGTTTTATTTCTTTGGGCAGGAAGTTATAGTGTAGAATTAATTTCTCGCTTCTTTGTTTTTACATTGATGTTTTACGAAAGAAGAAAATCTGAACCGGAATTTGACAACTGAAACTGCAGGAAACCACACTGCCAGCGATTCGACTTCTTCTTCATCTCCTTCGTTCTCTTTCTAAGGTGTCTTGCACACGTCACTTAACATCAAACAAGCATTGAATGGCTTTCAATGGTGATGAAATGGATTGAAGCTCAAATGAACATTGGTATGTTGTTTCTCTACGCTGTGGATGTGTGTAGAAGAGAAAGGGAAATAACTCTCAGATAAGTCCACTACTTCAAAGGTTGGAGGTCATACATACTCTTTTAGCTAAAGTTTCTTTTACCACCGGACATGTTTTTTAGTTCCCGAAGCGTAAGCTGTCCGAAAGTATTGTTTTGGGCTTTGTCCGTCCGTCCGTCCGACCGTCACTTTTCTCTGAACCCAATGGACGGATTTCTTTGAAGCTTGGTACGAAGTTAGGACATTTTACAGCTACTATTAGTTGTAAGGTGTGTGTGTGTGTGTGTGGGTGTGTGTGTGTGTGTGTGTGTGTGTGTGATACGAGTAAAAGTAAAAGAAGTAAAAGATCTGTCTAAAATGCTGACGTGTTGGAATGATCACTGTGACATGGACGTTGAGCCTCTTTGTGTTATGCAGCAACGCTGAAACACGGACAAAGTCTTGTGTGCCATTTACTAGTATATTGTCTTTAATCTCTTGGTGCTCAATAAATGGATTGCCTTCATTAAGTGTGTGTTCCATTGTGAAGGCTGTTGTTGTTGTTCCCCTTCACTCCCTCTTCCCGCCTCCCCCACATATACATAGATCTACCTTTTGCTGATGGTATTATTATTTAGCAATGTAGGCATTCTATATGTACGTATTTTGTTTATATTGTATAATGATGTTTATATTCTATTTTCTTTTTGAAAAAACGGGGGTTTGAAAAAATTAGAGAGTCCGCTGGACCCTTAAACAATGACTAACTAACTAATATATATACTGAGTGTGAATTAAGTGATGCTGTTCTGTCTTGAATGTCGTCATTTGCGATAACATTGTTTTGTTTTGTTTTTTATAATGTAAGTAGTTGGGCATGACTGTATGTGAAAGAGTGTCCAGCCTGGTTACGAGGAAATGAGCTGTATAAAAATTATTATTATTATTATTATTATTATTATTATTATTATTATTATTATTATTATTATTATTATTATTATTTATTTATTTATTTAATCGTTCTTATATAGCGCTTTTCCAGCTCAAGAGCTGCTCAAGGCGCTGGCCGATACAGGATCTAACTCAAGCCGCCCGAGACGCCCACCTGCAGCCTTTGGGCGCATGGTCTGACGCCCGGACAACTGAGCACAATCCTGGGCAGCCAGGGATGGGGGAGAAGGACCTAGGTGCATGCTGGGTGTTTTTCTTGTCACCGGCACTCACCCGTCTAGGACATGAGCGTCAGGATCTTTAAAGTCCGTAATGATGGAATGTATGCGACACAGACTAGACCTCGGTTTATACTCTCATCCGAAGGAGTAGGAAAACAGGAGTAAAGTGTCTTTCCCAGGGACACAACACAATGGCCCGGCCAGGGCTCGAACACGGGACCTTCCGATCCGCAAGCCGAAGCACTACCATTAGACCACAGTGCCTCCTATTATTATTTGTTACACTCGATGTTGGTGTTTTTCTCTATCAGTAGTTGATTCAGCCCCGATGTTCGAATTCCTGATAGGTGTAACTCAGATTCGTTTATCCACGCAACCCGTTCAATCATCAACAAGTCAGGAGTCGTCGTATGAAGTTTCCACTTTTATTCAGCACACATCAACAACTGCATACAATCGCTCAATTGCTTTTTCCACTCTACAATTCTCAACTATCAACTTTCCACTTTTTAACAACTTTCTCAACTCTAATACAACAACTCTCTCTACTGTCAACTCTCTCTACTGTCAACTCTCTCTAAACAGTGCGGCACTATATATATAGTCTCTCTACACTCCAGAAAGGGCGAGAATACCCCCAACGTGACACACCACAACCAATCAGAACAAGCTTTGTCATCACTGTCTCACGTCATACAACCTTATTTGGGATGGAAGCGTCTCGTGGTTACCACTAGAACTATCCATACGCTTCGATCGATAGTAAACAACTGACTCGAGAAAATTCTCAAATAATATCGAGCAACTAAAAACACCAACGTTATACAAAGCTTCTTCTAATAACAACCTAAAATCAAATCAAAGGTAATTACACTCTATTATTGTATGCGTTGCAAAATAAAATGAACAAATCTATTGCGCGCGCTTCACACATAATATCGTGCGCATTTCACACGCACCATCATGCGCGTTTCAACGTAACATTATTATTATTATTATTATTATTATTATTATTATTATTATTATTATTATTATTATTATTATTATTATTAATTAATTAATTAATTAATGTATTTATTCATTCATTTTGCACATCGAATCGTTGTATCTGTGAGAAATGAAATTATACATTTATAAAACAATACAATATTGTTATTATTATTATTATTATTATTATTATTATTATTATTATTATTATTATTATTATTATTATTATTATTATTATTAAAGTATAATCATCATCATCATTATCATCAGCATCATCATCGCATTTATTGATTTAGTCAACCTATCAGGTTATGCAGATTAACAAACTAAAGTGTACGCGAGGGAACTCTGCACCTGATACTAGTGATAGGGTCCAGCACTTGTTTAATTTAATAATAATTTTGAATTATTAAATGTTTTGCTTGTTACCTGAAATATAATACTCCTCTACATCCTGGAAGCGGACAGGTTTCAACTTTGAAGATACCGTTCACCGCCATTCCTTCCCTGATCGCAGATATGTGCAACAATTATTAATGCAGTCGTTTATACTTATAGCGGGTTTTGTCCGTCAGTACTTTCAGTTTATTTCGTTCCTTGTACAGCAAATCTGAAAATACAGTGCAAAGAAGAAAGAAGTAATATTAAGAATCAGAGGGAAAAACCGCTCTATCTCTCTCTTTCTCTCTCTCTCTCTCTCTATCACGCACAAAACACACACACACGCACAAAACGCATACAAAAAAACACAAAAGACACACACACACAAACAAAAGACACATACATACAAACTCCACACAAGCATACGCACAAAAGACACACGCGCGCGCACTCACACACACACGCACACACACACACACGCACACACAACTCCTCACACTCCCCTTTCATAACTTTGCCTTTGCCGCCAGTTGATCTGACAAGCGGTGAAGTGGTCACAAAAGCATGATTAGTAGAGATCAGAAACTGCACACACAAAAAAAAGGTTGTGTATTACTACAAAACACGACACGGGCATATTTGTGAGCTCCTGGAAGTGGAATTGGATTTTGAATACTGCTGGTCTCCCATGCACAAAAAGTTAGGCCACAGACAATTGGAAATAATGCGTTGTAAAAACACAAAAATAACTTCCTGTGGAAAATTGCTAAGAACTATTGTAAATAGTACAGGGATAGCTCAGTGGTCAGAGCGCACAACTGGTGTGAGTGCGTCTTGGGCGACGTGGGTTCGAATCCTGACTTCAGCAAACTATTTTGTGATTGCTGGATATTACGGGCCAGCGGCTTGAGAAGCTCTCTGAGCTTGTAAGAGCGCTATATAAGAGAAATCCCCTTTAGCACTGCATTTGCACCTAACAAATTGTAATGCGATCCTTGTAGTGGTAGAATGTATCTGTTGATCTCGGATTTCATTTCACAATGATGATAGTAGCCAAAAATGATCCTTTGCCTTACACATCGAAAGCGAGCTCAGCTGTCATAAGACAGGAGGAGACACAAGACTACGTAGGTCTATATGCTCGTAAACACGGGACTTAATATACGTAACATTTGAAGAAAAAAAATTTCAACCAAATTTAAATTTTGAAAAGACCAAGCGTCAGACGACGAGCCATTATAGGCTGTATTCGTCACTGTGAGATAACAATCTACAAAGAAGAATACGAAGCATGGAGATGAGGTGCTACTGAAGACTTCTGGGCATTTCCTTTACCCAGCACATCACCGACGACGAAATCCGATACACCATGTACCATCACACAAGCCATTGGACAACACGATGACCTGCTCACAGTGTTGAAAAAACGGAAACTCCGATGGTATGGCCACGTCACCAGATCATCAGGTCTTGCAAATACCATCCTGCAAGGCATATTGCAAGGAGATAAAAGAAGAGGGAGACCGAAAAAGAGGTGGGAGGACAACATTCGAGGATGGACTGGTTTGATACATTACATTACATTACATAATTGTTGCTTTAGGTCCAGCGGACTCTTCCGAGCCAAATCAGGACCGGACAACCCCCCAATCCGCATAAAAGATCTGCTGAAACAACCCCAGTGGGAAAACTGAATGCCCTCCACCAGCCAGTCACTTTACAATAAAGACATCCCACGCAGGGGACGGCTGAGGCTTCACCCCAACTTATCGAACCCCCGTTTACAAAAACAAAATAGAATACAAACATCATTATAAATTATCAACAAAACACATACATATAAAATGCCTACATTGCTAAATAATAACATCATAGGAAGCCCTAGTGACCACCTGGCAGAAAGCGTCCAACATTCCCAAGCTGATCCAACAGACCTCATACACAAACAAGGATTCTTGTCCCGGAAGAGTTTTGAAGAAAAAAGGTAGGAGACTGGTCTAGCGAAGAAGACGATAGTATAGCAGATTGATAGAACAGAGCAGGACTGAGAAAGAGCAAATGAGAAAGACAGCGACAGTGGGAATTTAAAGCACTAAATTTCCAGAAAGTGGGGATACTATTTATACTGAAACCCCCGGCACCTCAACGGGGGTAACTGGTTTGATACTGAGCGAAACCATCAGGGTTGCTGATGACAGGGAAAGATGCAGTACGCTGGTTAAACGATCATCTGTGGTGCCTGTACGGGATAGGATAGGATAAGCAGTTAACTTCTACTACTGTGAGGATCCCCAAAACTTGTGTTTTATGGAAAGGTAGTACCGTTTACAAGCGTTAAAAACAAAGTTTAATAGGGAGTTACTTTTCAACCACCTGTAAAATTGTTGTTAGCCAATAGCAGAAGGACGCATGGTAACCTAGGTGACGCACAATAGCAAGGGAGACTGGGATGGCTGGTACCGACGCAGGCTTTCCAGTATCTGTTTTCTAAGGCCACACTAAAACGTTTAGGTGAGAGCGCAGTAATCTCGGAGAGTGCGCAGGCGGGAAATAACGTTAAGCTTCTCATCTCGATGTTCAATGCCTTCACACCTCCTCCCCCTTCCACACCAAAATACCAGTTGGAGGAAAAGAAGAAAGAAAGGCGAGGTAGTATTTAGACGATGAAAGTAAACGGCGCTACAGGGCTGTCAACGTGTTGGACAAAGAAGTCTTGTTGACTCGCTTGCCACCCTGTCAAGTGCACATCAAAACAGTGGCAAGATCTACTGTCGCTGTAATGCCTCTCGCCCTGCTTATCTCTCTTCTTTTTCCGACCCCCAAACCCTTAGTGATCTGCCGCCTACTTCATGGCGGCATAAGTTCAGAGAGAGAGAGAGAGAGAGAGAGAGAGAGAGAGAGGGGGGGAGAGAGAGGGAGGGAGAGAGAGAGAGCCCATTCCTTAGATTAAAACAGACAGTTCTTCGTTCGATTATTAGTCTTTGCAATGCAATAAGCCTCAGATCAAAGAAGCGAAGTCGAGAACAATTGCACTCTTCAGATTATGAACAAGATGGCAAGCCATTTAAATGTATTTCCAGACACTATATTAGCCTAGAAAAATGCATTTTTAAAAGTTCTATTTTTTTTGCCTGTTGGGACTGGGCTTTTTCCTAAGGAAGTATAAGGACAACATGGAATCTGATGACCACTATCTGATCTATCTACAAACCCCAAAATATCCAAACTTGGTCAAGCCAAATGTTAGTTACAGAAACGTGCTTTGAAAATGGTGAAGCACGATGAGAAGCTCGATGAGAAGCACGATAAGAAGCACGATGAGAAGCACGATGAGAAGCTCGACTTTTGAGAAAGTACAAAATACGAATGATCTAACATAGATAGATAGATATTCAGTGTTTATAGGGTCCAGCGGACTGCCAAGAGCCGAATCAGGACCACATGATCTAAACCCAAATTCGTCATTTTTACTTTGCGGATTCTTTAATTACTGCTAAGCATGTTAGATTACATTGCATGATTATTGCTTGAAGAGTGCGCTGGACCTAAAGCAATAATCATGTAAATGTAATGTAACATGCTTAGCAGTAATTAAAGAATCCGCAAAGTCAAAAAATGATGAATTTAGGTTTACTTATCCTTTACATAAGGCAAAAGTCTATTTTGGACAACAACAACAACAACAACAACAACAACAATAACGTGTATGAAAACCAAGGACATTATTTGACTGAACATGGACATTCTTTAGATGATGTATTACATCATTCACAGATAACAGCAGTTGTGAAAATGATTGCAATGACTCCTATTGGTAGACTTTTATAGTTTGGTGTTAAATCCCTCTTCCCCTTTCATTCCATTTGGTTATAAGGTATCTTTTATTGTGATTTGATTGATATTGTTGTTGTTATTAATTACTGTCTAATATCACCAGAATGTGTGAATAGACAATAAATGAAATATTGATTGATTGATTGAAAACTCACAAATAACAACATGAAATTCGGCGCGAAGGACCGACCGACCGATCGACAACCAGACTGCTGTTGAAGGATGATGGCACATGATTTGAAATACCTGTATGCCAAAACTTAACAAAATCGCTTCAGCAAAACGGTTTTAATGACCTTGAACTTAGCGGTAGAGCAACTATGATGAGCGACACGCGAGGCAGGCCACTAACTTAGGTAATGTTTCTATGAAGTTTGATCAAAATCAGTTCAGCGGTCCTTGAGATATGGCTTTCCAACGGACCGACAGACAGACGGACGGACAGACCGACATTTGGTTTGTTGTGATTCTCCCTCCCCCTTTCTCTTCCCGCCCCCCCCCCCCCCCTTTCCGAGTTTCAAAGTATTTCCAAAGAAGTGCGGGAATACAATGAAGTTCCTTTAGTCTTGACACTAGTCACTCATTGACCGAAATGTATTTCTTGTGTAGTCAATACAGAATTTGTATACCCTTGAGATAAAGATTAATTATGATCTAGAACTAAATAATAGTTTTGCACGTTAGCCTGATCTGCTGTTTTAAACGTACTGAGCGTGCTAAAGTGGTGTCGATATTTAATTCCATTGGACTTCCTGCACGCAAAAATAAGTTTAAGTTCTTTTGCTAGGGAATCATTCAACATGTTATTGTCTTTATTTTTGGGATATTAGACATTCCCTCCCCACACCCACTATGCTTAGGTATTGGGGGACGCAAATTTTACTCAACCAAACCCACCACCCACATCCCCTAACCCTCACTCATCCCATCCCACAACAAACAAAAAAAAAATAAAAAAATTAAAAAAGAGAATGACACAACGCCGAAGAACGACTAATTCCTATCCTATCCTATCCTGTCCCATAACCCGAAGGTCGTAGGGGCACCACAGATGATCGTTTAACCAGCATACTCCATCTTTCTCTGTCCTCAGCAGCCCTCATGGCTTCGCTCAGTGTCAAACCAGTCCATTCTCGAATGTTGTCCTCCCACCTCTTTTTCGGTCTCCCCCTTCTTCTACCTCCTTGCACTGTGCCTTGCAGAATGGTCTTTGCAAGGCCTGATGATCTGGTGACGTGGCCATACCATCGGAGTTTCCGTTTCTTCACCACTGTGAGCAGGTCATCGTGTTGTCCAATGGCTTGTGTGATGGTCTGTCGGACTTCGTCGTTGGTGATGTGTTGGGTATAGGAAATGCACAGAAGTCTTCTGTAGCACCTCATCTCCATGCTTTGTATTCTTCGTTGGAGATCTGCTGTGAGGGTCCATGCTTCGCAAGCATATAGGAAGATGGAGATGACCAGAGAGCGCAGCAGTCTTACTTTGGAATGTAGACTGATGGTTCTGTCTTTCCAAATGGGCTTCAACCTTGTCAGGGCAGCAGTTGTTTGTGCGATCCTGGAGAGGACTTCCTGTCGAGACCCATTGTCTGACACAATGGCTCCTAAATATTTGAAGCTGTGCACTGTGTTGAGGGATTGGCCTTGTACTTTGATGTCCGTGTTGATGCCATTGGTGTTGTTGGTCATCATTTTGGTCTTCTCTGCACTTATTTCCATTCCATAAGCTCTGGAGGTGGTGTCAAGCCTCTGTACAAGCTGTTCAAGTTCTTGTTCCTCTCCAGCCAATCCATCAATATCATCCGCAAAACGAAGATTGGAGATTGCTCTGCCCCCTATGCTGACTGTGCCTTCGTGATCTGCAAGAGCATCTGACATGATGCGCTCTAGGAAGATGTTGAAGAGTGTTGGAGAGAGTAGGCATCCTTGACGCACACCGATTGTTGTTCTGAACCAGTTCCCGATGACGCTGTTATGGAGGACTGCACTGGTAGCCTTGTCATACAGGCTTTTGATGACTTCTATAATTTTAGGGCTGATGTTGTACACTTTCATGGTTGCCCATAGAGCTGCATGCCAGACTCGGTCAAATGCCTTCTTGAAGTCTATGAACACATGATATAGATGTTGTTGGTGCTGTAGGTATTTCTCACAGATTATTCTGAGGTTGAAAATCTGTTCAGTGGTACTTCGCCCTGCCATGAATCCTGCTTGTTCTTCAGCTATGATTTGTTCAGCTTGTGGTTTCAACCTGTTGAGTATTATTTTCAGGAGGACCTTGCTGGGATGGCTGATGAGGCTGATGGTGCGGTAATTTTCACACTCCTGAAGGTTACCTTTTTTGGGAAGAGTGATGACAAGCGACTGGGTCCATGGTGTAGGCCATTCCCCACTCTGCCAGATCTTGTTACAGATAATGGTGAGAGCATCAGTCATCGCCTCTCCTCCTGCTTGTAGCAGTTCCGCTGGTATGTTGTCCACTCCCGCTGACTTCCCTTTCTTCAGCGATTGCACTGCTGCCTCAACTTCTTCCCGGAGAATTGGGAGGATTTCTTCTTCTTCTCTGCTCTCGGGACATGCTAGAACTGATGGGTCTCCATTTGGTGTATGGTTGTAAAGGTCAGAGCAGTACTCTGTCCATCTGTCCAAGACTTCTTGTTCTTCTGTAAGGCAAATGCCAGACTTGCTTTGGATAGTGGAGACTTTGGGCTGTTTAACACTTGTCAGCCGCTTCACAGTCTGGTAGGCCTTCTTGCTGTTGTTCTTGTTCAGATTGTTATCTATTTCCTGGCATTGATCTTCTATCCAGTTCTCCTTTGCTGTGCGCATGCCTTTTCGGATGTCATTGTTGATTTTTTGGTAGACATCAGCTCCCTGTGAGGTGTTCTTTTTCTTTTTTAACTCTCTTCGTTTATCACACAGATCCAAAAGTTCAGGTGTGATCCACGGCTTCTTCTTTGGTCGGTGCTTGCCAAGGATCTCAGTGGCGGCATCTGTTACAGCTGAGTTGAAGGTATTGGTCATGGTGTTGACATCTACTTCGCCTGCCCCCAAAATAAGCAGTGGTGCAAATTTCCCTCCAATTGTGGCCTGAAATATTTTTGCCACCTCCGGGTCTTGCAGTTTGTCCAGGTCGAACTTCAGCCTAGTGCACTTTGCTGTATTTACTCTCTTCAAATGGAGCCGGAAAGACATCATCACGAGATCGTGGTCACTTCCAATGTCTGCTCCTGGAAAAGTGCGTGTCCTGCCAATGTTGATGCTTGATCTGAAGCGTTTCTTGACCATGATGTAGTCGATCTGGTTGTGATGTTCCCCGCCGGGACTGTGCCATGTCCATCGTCTGGATTTTTTGTGGAGACCAAGCGTGTTTGCCAGTACCAGATTGTTGTATCTGGCAAACTCCAATAGCTTCAGACCCCTGTCATTTGTCTCGTTGTTGCAGTGGGGTCCGCATGTGTCTCCCCAGTTGTGGTGCGCATCTTGGCCAACCTTGGCATTCCAGTCGCCTTGCACTATGACTATGTCCTTCTTCGGCACTTGGTCAAGGACCGCCTGTATATTTTCATAAAAATCCTCCACTTCGCTGTCTTCATAGTCTGATGTTGGGGCATAGGCCTGGATGATGGTAATGTTGAAAGGGGTTGCTCTCAGACGTATGGTAATGAGTCTACTGGAGACTGGGCGGCAACCCATGACAGTGGCTAGAATGTTCTTGTGGACCAAGAATCCAACGCCGTGTTCGTGCCTGTCATCTCTACGACTAATTAATGTATATTACTAATATTAATTAAATTAATAAATTAAAGAAAAAATCGAATACATAAAATATATTCTTCGGTGTTGCTTCATTTTCTTTTTAAAAAATTTATTTATTCTTTGATTTTGTTGTGTTGTGGGATGGGATATATATTTTTAAAAATACATTTGCTAGTTTTCATAATACAGTCGCTATTGGTGATGTTAACAGACATTTTGACACAACAACAACAATCCAATGATCATCAACAAATGTTTTCATATTATTTTTTTTGTTACATTTAGGGAATCACAGAGAAATCAACGTGCCTTCGTAACTGACATGGTTGCGATAAACTAATACAGCAAACTGCCTTGTGTTAATTGAACATAACTCTAGATAAGTGAGTTGATTTATACCTGTGACTAATTATGGTGCTGGTGTTGCGGAATACAAGTAACTTTGTTTTAGAGTTAGGAAGAGGGAACCCCCGTTGGGGTGCCGGGGGTTTCAGTATAAATAGTATCCCCACTTTCTGGAAATTTAGTGCTTTAAATTCCCACTGTCGCTGTCTTTCTCATTTGCTCTTTCTCAGTCCTGCTCTGTTCTATCAATCTGCTATACTATTTTCTTCTTCGCTAGACCAGTCACCTACCTTTTTTCTTGAAAACTCTTCCGGGACAAGACTCCTTATTTGTGTATGAGGTCTGTTGGAGCAGCTTGGGAATATTGGACGCTTTCTGCCAGGTGGTCACTAGGGCTTCCTATGATGTTATTATTTAGCAATGTAGGCATTTTATATGTATGTGTTTTGTTGATAATTTATAATGATGTTTGTATTCTATTTTGTTTTTGTAAACGGGGGTTCGATAAATTAGAGTACAGCCTCTGCGTCCCCTGCGTGGGATGTCTTTATTGTAAAGTGACTGGCTGGTGGAGAGCTTTCAGTTTCACCACCAGGGTTGTTTCGGCAGATCTTTTATGCGGATCAGGGGTTGTCCGGTACTGATTTGGCTCGGAAGAGTCCGCTGGACCTAAAGCAATAATAATGTAATGTAATGTAATGTGAAAGAGGGTTGGTGTTGCTGGGGACGAGTGAATGTGTTGACACCGCCCAGCCCTAGCGAATTAAAGAAATAAATATCTACAAGTACTTGTTCCACTCACATGGTCTGGAGGGGGAAGGTGGCAAGTGAATTGTGCCGATTTCCTAAAGTGCTGCGACCCCGCATTACGCGCGGGATAAAATAATGTCTATATTGCCGTAATAAATCGAGCACAGAAGGCACACAAGATTGGCTTTCGGCGAAATGTTTGTTATCGGGTGGTTATGGATTAACATTGATCTCTCCAAGCCCGAGATCAAAAAGACTTTTCCCTATGAATTTCCACTATAAAGACACCCAATAGCGCAATCGGGCAGCGCAGAGGGCCTATGAAGTTTTCGCGACGTTGCACTAAATAGACGTTTACTGTCACGCAGCCGTCAGACAAAAAGGAATATTAACTTTTACGAACATCCAATGAAGAGTGTAGGGTGACGTCAAATGAGAGATTTATCGCTTTGATTTGGCTGCATTCAAAAAAAGACTCCTACAATTGCAAACAGACAAAAAGTGAAAACCCTCGTTGAAATGTAAAAAGCGTAGATAAAAAAATGCGTAATGCGAATTTACCCCACGTTTAATTATCCAGGTGCAACATCTAAGCCTTGTAATAAACCAACGTAAACAAACCCTTTTACCCATCGTGCAACACGTGAGCAGGAACGAGACTTCCGGTGACGTCACTAACGACTTCCGGCGGCAGGAAGAGGCTTGTAGGACGTCTACAGTGAAAGACGCATCGTGCTCTAATAAGTGTCCACACCGATTGGCCCAACGTCGTTTTACATGTGGCAGGAACGATCACTTCCAACATGGATGCCAAAAAAGGGGGGAAAACTCTTGCGATATAATAAAAAAAAAAAAAACGAAAGAGGAATTTGATGGCATACGCTGATCTACATTTCCATGGGTAACGCAACTTGTCAGGAAGTAATACATTATTTTCATTTCCAGAGGCGTTTATGAATATGAAAACTCACAGTACGTGTACCGTGTGTAGGCTGGCTAACTAAAAAGGATGAAAAAACAGCCTACAAGGGCTGAATAACTAGCTTCTGCTAAAAGGTGAGGTAAAGGTAAAGGTGGTCCCAAAGCCTTGTGGCCGTAGGGGAGCATGATGTTGAAGATCACACTTATCTTGGGCCAGCGTAATGAGGGTGATGCCCATCTCTCTCCCTCGCTGCTTTACCTTCCCCACCCCTAAGAAGTAGGTACTCAGTCACAGTTGAGTCAACTGGGGGCGTTGTTATTTGTCGCTTCACGTTTTGCGGTCACCCATCCAAGTGCTAACCGCACTGGACGGTGCTTAGCTTGCGACACAGTAGCGAGTGCTCCAACCACTGCGCTATCCGACACCCCTTCTGCTACACAGTTTAAAGCTTAAAGGTCATTCGCCACCTCTTTTTCTGCTTTCAGGCTAAGTCAAGAAATCTTTATTCACACAATATACAGTGAAAATTAACCGTGTCACTTAGAACCGTACAAATAACTATGTGCACACGCCCACAAACTAACACACAACTAAATATCTTTATCCCTAATTTAAAAAAAAAGTGTCAAAGTTTCTCTCTTACTCTCTCTCTTCCTCTCTCTCTCTCTCCCTCTCTCTTATCTTAAATAATACAAGTTTATATAGGAATCAAATTATAAAGGCATCTACACACCTACCAACGATCGTGCGTTGAAAGCCTGTCAACGGGTGTGAAATGTGAATATCACCGATGGACGACGCGGTGAACGCTGTGATAATAATAATAATAATAATAATAATAATAATAATAATAATAATAATAATAATAATAATAATAATAATAAAAATAATAAAAATAATAATAAGGGTATTTATACAGCGCTTTTTCCTAATGATATCGGTTCAAAGCTCAATTCTCACGCATTTTATACTTAAAGTTAACATCGAAACACATACGAAAAGAAGTGAAGCAAAAACGATACACTAATAATTTATGCAATCATGAAAAAGAATATTTACAAGTAAACGATAAAAGACGAGAGAAGGAAGGGGTGGGGGAGGAGGAGGAGACAGCTAAGGAGTGAGGGGGCGGAGGGCGTGCTGTGCAACGGCAGTTGTCTGAATCAGAAAAGAAGGAATGATGACGGTGATGGGAGGAAGAGATGAATTTTCAAGTTGGACTTCAAAGTGGCTATGTTCGGAGAGCTGCGAAGTTGGACTTCAAAGTGGCTATGTTCGGAGAGCTGCGAAGAGAGAGAGAGAGAGCGAGAGAGAGAGAGAGAGAGAGAGAGAGAGAGAGAGAGAGAGAGAGAGAGAGAGAGAGAGAGACAGAGACAGAGACAGAGACAGAGAGAGACAGAGAGACAGTTCCAAGTTGAAGGACCAAGCACTGACCTGAGAAGGATCGACAGCCTGCAGAGGAGAGTTTGCAGCAGGGTACTTGTAGCATGAGGGTGTCAGTGGAAGAACGAAGATTTATGGATGGCTTGTAGAACTGAATGTTCTGGGTGAGGTCCTATCCTTTCCCGGAACTCAAAGGTCGTTGGGGCACCACAGATGATCGTTTAACCAGCATATTCCATCTTTCTCTGTTCTCAGCAACCCTCATGGCTTCGTTCAGTGTCAAACCAGTCCATTCTTGAATGTTGTCCTCCCATCTCTTTTTCTGTCTCCCTCTTCTTCTGCCTCCTTGCACCGTGCTTTGCAGGATGGTCTTTGCAAGGTCTGATGCTCTGGTGACGTTTCCATACCATCGGAGTTTCCGTTTCTTCACCATTGTGAGCATGTCATCATGTTGTCCAATGGCTTGTGTGATGGTCTGTTGGACTTTAGTTGGTGAGGTGAAGGTATAGAAAATGCCTAGAAGTCTTCTGTAGCACCTCATCTCCATGCTTTGTATTCTTCGTTGTAGATCTGCTGTGAGGGTCCATGTTTCGCCAGCGTTTAGGAAGATGAAGATGACAAGGGAGCGCAGCAACCTTACCTTGGAATGTACACTGATGGTCCTGTCTTTCCAAATGGGTTTCAACCTTGTCAGGGCAGCAGTTGTTTGTGCGATCTTGGAGAGGACTACTTTCCGGGACCCATTGTCTAATACGATGGCTCCTAAATATTTGAAGCTATGCACTGTGTTGAGGGATTGGCCTTGGACTTTGATGTCCGTGTTGATGCCGTTGGTGTTGCTGGTCAAAATTTTTGTCCATAGGCTTAGGAGGTGGTTTCAAGCCTCTGTACCATCTGTTCAAGTTCCTGTTGCTCTCCAGCCAATCCATCAATGTCATCCGCAAAACGGAGGTTGGAGATTTCTCTACCCTCTATGCTGACTGTGCTTTCGTGATCTGGGTGAGGTTAGAAGGGGCTAATCCATGGACGCACTTGTAACAGAAAGTACATATTTTGTTGGTAATCCTCTGAGATACAGGAAGCCAGTGGATAAAATGTAGGATAGGTGTGATATGATCAGATTGTTTTTTTCGTTTTGAGACCCAGACGAGCATCTGAATTCTGAAAACGTTGGAGCAGATGAACAGAAGAGGAAGGAAGTCCAGCCAGAAGAGAGTTACAGTAGTCTAAGCGTGACAAGACAAGAAAGGAAATGAGTTTAGCTGTAGCTTCAGTGGTCGGATGCTTGCGGGCAAGGCCAAGTTGCATTTTTGACAGGTTTTGCCGATGAATTCTGACATGGAGAGGGTGTTGTCAAGGTCTTAGACAGAATATGAAATAGGAAAAATGGTTTGGCCAAGAATGACAGGGGAAAAAACAGGTTGTGTTTGGTACCCGCGAGCATAACGTCAGTTTTGCAAGCATTGAGCTGGAACTTGTTGGCAATCTGTTACGATAGAGACATTGAGACGATTGATCCGATCATTTTATTTTCCAAAGCATGCAATGATAGCGTGTCTTTTCCTTTGAGTTGATTTTGCGCTGTTGTTAGAAGAAGCTTTGTATAATGTTGGTAATTTTCTCCGGAATTATTTGTTTATTATCGACCGAATTTCCCAGACCTCAAGGGTAACAGCTGGTCGAAGTTTGATTCGTAATTATGTGACGTAAGATAGTGCATAGTTTCGGTGACGAGTTTTTATTTTGTTTGCGTCATTCTGGAATGTTCGAAATTTTTCTCGATTGCAGAGAGGCTATATAAATAATGCACTGTCTGCTTAATAGTGGTGTTTCACCCGTCCCCTATACGCTTATGTGTCCGGGGACGTTAATCTAAAAAACTAAACTAAACTAAACTTGAAAAGCGATTTTATGTGATCTTTGTAGCGATTTTCGGAAAGCGATCTTGTTTGCAGTTGTTTATGTTTGCTGAATAAAGTTGGAAAACATTATACTACGACTCATGCCTTGTTTCTGAGTGAACAGGCTGCGTGGATAAACCAACTGGAGTTAAACTTATCAAGATTCAAGCATCGGCGCTGAATGGCTATTGATAAATATAAGGTAAAATTGTCATCTCGTTAGACATTTTTTCAACCCAATCAGAAGTTTTGGTCAGAAAAGATGGAAAGTTCAAGAACTGAAGAGAACTAGAACGCTCGTCTATGTTGGAGAAACTGTTGATGCGTGTACGTCTGCCTTATAGAGGTCAAGTCGTTCTACTTCACTGTGCACAAAACCTACCTTAGCGGTGCACAGTTGCAATCTCCCTGACACGTGTTTAGCGTGCTTTTGGGGCCATTTCAGGCAGTAAATGCCTCGTCTTTACAAACCTTGTCACCTGAGTTTACCTCAGCCGCCCACCTGGCTCTGCATGCTTGTCCAAGTCTCATGTGCCTGCAGGTGTCCTCAAACAGGCAACAGTGCTAAATGAAGGGAGTGGGGTGGGGTGTAAGTGTAGTGTATTCTCCAGCTCTGTGTTCCTCTAAATCTAGGTCTTTGTTCCCTCACAAGGATTTTTAATCTTCAATGTTCCCCCAGGTCTATGTCCCCCTTGGTCAATACCCCCCCCCCTCTTCTCCACCCTAAGAACATAGAGCTGGATAATTCAGATTCAGAGTCAGAAATCTGTATTATCCCATAAGAGAAATTTTAACATACAATTGCTGTAAGTAAACGTAATAAAATGGTAACAATAATATAAAACCTGCATCATGCACTGACACACGCTTATATACATATTAACATGATCATGTCAGACACCCCTCATCCCTAAAATGCATATCACACAATATTGTGGACACTAATCATGAATCACACCTCACTGCACTTCAGCATTATAATAACACACACACATACACATACGCACACACACGTGCACAAACGGGTCGCATATATATATATATATTGCACTAAATATTAAGAAACATATAAAAAATATTATTTTAAGCACAAAAAAGAGAGACAAAGAAATAAAAAATATATTAATTAATTAATTAATTAATTAATTAAAAATACGGAAAAATAAAACAGACGTTGAGGAATGCAGAGCAGATTGGCCACTATTTTAGACCTGGGGGAATACAGACTTCGGGAGACAAAGAACGGGGAGAACAGACCTGAAAAACCTTTAGGGAACAAAGACCTGGAGAATCGGAACATAGTCCAAGAATTGAAGCAAAATAGAGCTCTGCCTGGATGAACGCCGGGCTGACCCCAAAGGCAGCAGCGGTAAAGGTCAAGCGACGTTTAGCGACAACAACTTTGTAGGCAAAAAAATGCCAACCACGTCAACGATGCTGCTACAACAGAACAAGTAAATGGCAGCCAAGTGTCAGGGTTAAAACTTCAACAGCCTCCTCTCATCACCAAAAACCACTCAATTTTGTTTCTCTTTTTTTTCTCCACTTTTTCTTTTCTCTCTAAAACGTGGGTTAAGGGATGGTGAGAAGATTGAAAACTTTTCATGGTTTGGATGATACAAAACAACAACAACAACAACAACAACAACAACAACAACAACAAACTAACAATCAGAACAACAGCAGCATGAACAATAGCAACAATAATCCTATCCTATCCCATAACTCGGAGGTAGTAGGGGCACCACAGATGATCGTTTAACCAGCGTACTCCATCTTTCCCTGTCCTCAGCAACCCTGATGGTTTCGCTCAGTGTCAAACCAATCCATTCTCGATTGTTGTCCTCCCACCTCTTTTTCGGTCTCCCTCTTCTTCTACCTCCTTGCCCTGTGCCTTGCAGGATGGTCTTTGCATCAGAGTTTCCGTTTTTTCACCACTGTGAGCAGGTCATCGTGTTGTCCAATGGCTTGTGTGTTGGTCTGTCGGACTTCGTCGTTGGTGATGTGCTGGGTATGGGAAATGTCCAGAAGTCTTCTGTAAGCACCTCATCTCCATGCTTTGTATTCTTCGCTTCAACAATAATAGCAACAGCAAATGCATATATTCGTTAACAAGATTGCAAGTTTTTAAAAAAAATCGCCAAAAGTTACGAAATAAAAATGGCTAGTCTCGTGATAATAATTTGCACTTGAAGCGGAAATTTCAGTGTGCTTCATGAGCACTTCACAATTATTTTCTTACCACTAGTGTATTTTATCGCATTCCACCGCAGCAGGATCCCCCTCTTCCCCGACCTACCACCCTGGCAACATCAAATACTAGTCAAAGTTAGAAACGGGAATTCCACAACTACAGCCTCCTGGTTTTTTTTTGGTTTTTTACTTGGGGGTGGGGGGTGGGGGAGAGGAGATTGATTAGGGAGTGGAGGGTTGGGACTGGGGGAGGGTGGAGAAAGAGGGAAAAGGGGTCGGTTCAGAATTGGGGCTTATAGTTTAAGAGGTTTGGTTTCCTACGTACGGATACCGGTACAATTCGAGAGCAGAGAACACTTGACATCTGAGACTAGCTACGAATACGTACACCAGCAGTAGGCTCCATTTAATTGCGTTTCAAATGAAACCAGCATTATCAACAACAAAACCTCATGTCACATTCCAAAATGGCGGCAACTCCTTAACTCTCCTGATGCCTACTTCTTGTATAAAATCTACACAAACTTTTGGTCTCACCAGTCTGCTGATACTTTGGGTTGATCGTGGCGCGCTGTGTCAGACAACCGGAAGTAATGTAAAGGCACTTGTGCACCAACAACCGTGGCATGACAAGCATGGATTGCACGTGCAGGTACAAAAAGTGCCGCCTTGCAGACGTTGTCGTTTGTGGGTCAATTGCAGGGATTCAGTCACACGCTCTTAAAGCAGGCATTTCATTAGGTGGGCATGGGGCATTTAATGCCCGGTCCGCTTTGCTCTTGTGCAGCTCAGTCTGACAAGCTCACTCCCGATGCAATTCTTGGATATGAGATAGCTAATCTTCCATATTGTTTTCCAGTGAAACTAAAGAGACCTATCCTATCTTGGATTAGTGGGAGGAGCCAGCCATCGCGCTATCGAACTCCATAATTTGTAGATTTTGGTCTCATAGCAAACTAAGAAAGTTATTTAGAATACAAAATCCTTCCGGCATCGCCCCTCTACCAAAAAAAATAAGCAGTTCGCACTGCTTAATAAGCGATGTACCTAAATTAACGTAGTTATAACAGGCATCAACAAAGCGCCATCTATAATATTCTAATAGCGTGTATGTTGGTTACCGATCGCCGCGCTTTGAGTCTGATTTAGGAGTAAGGCGCGTATAGCATCCATTATTATTATTATTATTATTATTATTATTATTATTATTATTATTATTATTATTATTATTATTATTATTACTATTAGTCTGCTAGATTATAATTTTACAGGTTTTTTAAAAATTAATACATATTTCTTTTCCTAGCAAATCAAACTCTATATATTATAATATTAGATTCAGATTTTGCATTCATTTTTCTCCCAATTTCGTTTTACGTGTAAAGCTATTTGTTTTTGTTTTAAATCTTACGTTACTCATTTTCTAAACATTTTTTTGAGTTATTCTTTGTAAACCTAAAGATGTTTCAAGTTGCGGGGTTCTTTTTAGTGCCTACATTAGCCGGCGGGGACGACAAAAGATATAAATACACCGCGCCTTTTGCGTGAATTTTTTTTGGTTGTTTTTAACAAATTATGGTGGGGGGCGACCAATTTCGAGTTCTAAAGCGTTTGAATTTAACGCTAAGGGGAGACTTAGGCATACAGTCAGATCTGACAGCTGAATAACCTGAGGAGCGGATGAAGACCTCTCCGGAGTGTTGGCAGTGACCGTGTCATGCGCACTGAGGCGGTAAATGGAAAGAGCATGTAGACATGTACAGTATGTCACGCCCCGGAAACCAGAAACACTGTTATTATCAATGAGAGAAAAATATATGGCGTCTAGGTATCTAGACTCTAGAACTCGTGACAACTCTGTTGGCCTGTGACTGTTTCCCTGTGTATTTGGTGATTTGAAGAAAAGGGCGTGCATAACGTCGATTAGTATTAACACACCCCTCACTCGCCCACACTGGATTTAAGAGGGTGAGGTGGGGGTTATGCTGAAGTCACTGTATCCGTCGGTGTGTCTGTCCGCGCTTGTCCTCAGAATTGGGTTCATCATCATCATCATCATCATCATCATCATCATCATCATCATCATCATCATCATCATCATCATCATCATCATCATCATCATCATCAGCATCATCATCATCATCATCATCAGTAGTAGTAGTAGTAGTAGTAGTAGGAAGAGCAGCAGTAGTAGTAGCAGTAGAAGTAGCAGTAGTAGTAATAATAGTAGTAGTAATAGTAATAGCAGTAGTAGTAGGAATAGTAATAGGAGTAGTAGTGGGAGTAGGAGCAGTAGTCGTAGGTGTAGTAGTAGTAGGAGGAGTAGGAGTAGTAGAAGGAGGAGTAGTAGGAGTAAGAGTAGTAGGAGCAGTAGTAGTAGGAGGAGTAGTAGTAGGAGTAGTAGTAGTAGTAGAAGTAGTAGTTGGAGTAGTAGTAGTAGTTGTTGTTGTTTTTTTCTTACAGCACCTTCCTTTTTTCCTTGTTTAACTAATTTATTTATTAGACTTATATTGTCGTCGTTTATTTTAATATCTGTAGTTTTTAAAAAATATAGTCATGCGTTCTGTGCATTCAAATCCCTTAAGGTCTTTGCTTACACATTTCCTGCATAATCTGTACATTGCGGCCTAACAGCAACCAACTCTAGATTTCCAGAAGGGTTTGCACTGATAAGTTTTTAATTTAAGAACAGCAACCACAGGTCTAATGAAATAAGTTGCTAATACTTGCCAGGTAATAGAACGTGAAGCAATCTGTGACGAGATGACTAGTTTTACCCTGCCTATTTTCTATTTAGCCTTGTTTAGTCATTGTAACCTTAGAAAGTTAGTTATTACACAGCAGACGATTACATATACGGAGGTACACACACCGCGAGCTTGACGCAAACAGTGCAGTGACGTCAGCACTGTGTGCCTTGAATTGTAAAGTTGTATCCAATCAGGACTCAGGCTGAGCGGCTAGATCCAGTTCTGGCTGATTCAGTCCAAACCAGGTATTAGGTCAGTTGAGAGTAAGACGCGCCAGGGTACACAGCTACACCTGAGTAGAGCAATACCTCCACTGAATAGACCAGGAAGCAGGACTTGAGAATCTTAGAATTCACTCAAGTAGCCACGAGCCTGACTTTGTCAAACAGGTAAATGAACGTGCTTCTGTTTCATCGTGATATATTTATATTATTGTTGAAATTATGTTTGTAGAATTTGCCATGCATAGATGTGAATTGTTAATCCGACTTTGCCTGAACATGTGGAGAAGCTGACCACGAGGCAAAAAGACGACCGGCCGACGCCATCTTGAATTATGTACGGAACCACTGTTGTTTAACTTCTATGTATGTTTGCAGACCAGTGGCTGTACCAGTGAATGTTTATATTATTATTAATTCTGTATGTGTATAGGTAGCCATGTTTTATATTTATGTATGTATAGGAAAGTAGAGTTGAGATTCCAGTGGACCACGGACGTAGCGGAATGTTCGTCGCTTATGTATAGAGATGTGGAGCTATCACTGAGGGCTACTTTGGCTTTCAGTGAGACGCTCTGCACAGACCTGTTATTCAAGGTTGTGCAGAATTTCGTCTCTTATATTACAGACGAGCAGGCGAGCTATCCCGTGCGCCCAACTCCACAGGAAAACCAAGTTGGCTGTTTAGCCTCTACAGCACAAGCCTGAGAGAGCAACCCTGGAAAACACCCTGCAAGACCCCACAGCGTGGCAAGGGACCAAACTACACGACGACACCGCGTGTACCAGAAGCTACCTCAACGAAGGACTTCAAACACACCATACTGCAGTTAAGTGACACGGAAGAAGTGCACCCAAACTGATAGCAAAAGGACCACAGTAGTCCACTCTTCAGAAAATAGTAAAACGGACCACAGTAGTCCAATCTTCAAGAACTTTAGTAGCCAGTGCCCTATGAAGACATAACAGCTGCATAGACTATCAGCGATCGAATTATTTGCAGTGACTCATGACTTTTTAAGGTAGATTAGTACATAGAAGATCTTGTATAGAGTAGAAGAAATAAATGTGTGATTTTAACTGTTATCAAGTGGCTGAACTACATATGATTCATAGGCGTGTGAAAGCTAGTGTGACAGTGATCTTTTACCATTTTTTCTATCTCTGTATCCCAGCCTTAACACAGACCGAGCTAAATAAATAAATTTATTAAAGTAATTCACAGGGTGACTAACTAGCAGTTCCCATCGAATAAAGCGTGAGGGTTACAGCATTCCATTGTTCAGAGCCCAGTAACCCATAAACCCCACGTAACACAATCAAAGAAAAGTCAGAAATAAAGAAGAAAGGAATACAGAAATAAAGAAAGAAGAAGAACGAAGAAGATGAAGAAGAAGAAGAAGAAGAAGAAGAAGAAGAAGAAGAAGAAGAAGAAGAAGAAGAAGAAGAAGAAGAAGAAAAGAATAAAGAAAGAAGAAGAAGGAGGAGGAAGAAGAAGAAGAAGAAGAAGAAGAAGAAGAAGAAGAAGAACAAGAACAAGAAGAAGAAGAAGAAGAAGAAGAAGAAGAAGAAGAAGAAGAGGAGAAGGAAGATCAAATCTGATCATATCACACCCCTTCCTACTTTCTCTCGCCTGGATTCCTGTATCTCAGAGGATTATCTACAAAAAATGTACTTTCATTTACAAGTGCGTCCAAGGATTAGCTTCTTCCTATCTCATACAGAACATTCACTTCTTCAAGCCTTCTAGAAATCTTCGTTCTTTCTCTGATACCCTCATTCCAAACATTTCTGAGACTCTCATACTACAAATACACCGCTACAAACTCTCCTCTGCAGACTGTGAATCCTTCTCAGTGCTTGATCCTGAAGAAGAAGAAGAAGAAGAAGAAGAAGAAGAAGAAGAAGAAGAAGAAAGAAAGAAAGAAAGAAAGAAAGAAAGAAAGAAAGAAAGAAAGAAAGAAAGAAAAAAGAAAGAAAGAAAGAAAGAAAGAAAAAAGAAGAAGAAAGGAAGAAAGAAGGAGGAGGAGGAGGAAGAGAAGGAGGAGGAGGAGGAGAGCAACAACAACGCTGCAACACGAACAACAGCAGCAACTTCGTCAGCTGAAGAAAACAACAAGGGATGATGCGGCGGCTTGTGCTTGCTGCAGCTGCAGCTCAAGTTAATGATGATACAAGAGGAAAAGAAAACAAGTCAAAGAAGACGAAAAGAAAGCTATGACGATAATGTATCGCCTGATGACTGTGTGTGATGTGCATACAGATCGCCAGGTTTGACACTCATCCATCCATCGCCAAAGCGCCTGACAGGGACAGTATCATCACAACAACTCCACATTCTCGTTTGAACACGATCTACCAACAGAAAAACCATCTCCGTGGAAAACAAGATGGATTTCCAAAGAAAGGAGTTCCAAGTCACCATACCAGCACGAGTGTTTTTGGAGACAAAAAGGACACACTCAAAGTAAGTCTGAGGTCATAGTTTTTGCAAACCTTTACACTACGTAGTATGATCATAGATGAGTAAATTAGGAGATGAAAACTCGTCGATGGGCGTGTAAACAGCTCCTTGACAACGTCACGGCGTGAGTCTAGCAAAGCGGTCCTCGAGAGATTAAGTCATTAAGCGCCACCCCACTACAATAAGCACAGAACCAGTTGCACAGAAATTGAAAGTTTCGTTTGCCATGTGAGCACTTTCCCCAACGCGATCCTTCATGTTCAAGAGCAGCTGTACACGATCGCCTGCAAAAGAAAAAAAAATGGAAGCAACTATGTAAAAAAAAAAAGGGGGGGGGGGAGGGGGGAGCAACCTTTGCAAAACAAGAAGAAACGAAAAAAGGGGAAGAGATGAAGGTGTTAAAAAAAAGAAGGAAAAAAAAGAAGGTAGGGGAAAGAAACTCTCTTTTAAAAGAAAGGGAAGTAAATGTTAGGAAGGGCAGTAACTGTGTAAAAAGGTAGGTAACTCCGATGTCAAGCCTATCAGCGGCAAACATGAGTTGTCTTTACACGCTCCACTGAGTAAGGAACACACAAATCACTCCTATATCGCTTTTCCCTTTAGTCGGCAACGCTTGCATCATCATCATCATCATCATCATCATCATCATCATCATCATCATCATCATCATCATCATCATCATCATCATCACCACCGCCACCCACCCACTGCACAGAGCTACGATCGAAAGAAAGTATACTCCAGGCACACGCTGCGCAACAGGCCAAAGTATGTCGCTTGTCCCTTGAAGGGATACTTTGGCGAGGTTAGCAGCCTGCTCAGTTACAATGTCAGTGAAAGACTACAAACGGAAAAGTAAGTTTCGCCTCCTCTAGGCGACGAATTAGGTCACGCTGTATTTGTTTGTAGGTCAACTGTCTTTTACTAACTATTTGAGAATCTTTCGAACAGTTTATTGACGCCGGATAGTGTCCTCACTTGGTTTCATACAATTTCAGAATCCAAGAAGGCAAATGGGTTTTTTGGGACGGAAAAGGAGCATTTTTGTAGAGAAAAGGGTTAGGGCAAGGGCTAGGGCTAGGGCTAGATCTACAACTAACCCTTACCCGAACCCTCGTCGCATTATTCCGCTCTTTCCGTCACTTTTAAACAGTACTGCGGTTCGCATCCGCGGCTAGCAGCGAGCCCAAAGTATACTTGGAAGGGATGGAGGGAATACTTTCACCTGCTGCTAGCGGGAGTTTTGGCGATACTTTCTACCGATCGCAGCAATGTGTATTACCTCCACCACCAGAAGCAGCAGCGACACCTCCATCATTCTGATTGAATGAATGAATGAACAGTGAAGTTTAACGTCTTCACCCACCATTGGTGATACTGTAGAAGGGGCAGATAATCATCCCAAGGGGAGAGAGGAAAGGGAATTAATTAACGCTGAACCACCAGAGCAACTATACTATTAACGTAGACGGTGAAAATGATTTTTTTTAAATTTTGCCCACCACAGGATTCGAACCTGGGTCATCAGTGTGCCAGGCCAACCATTCTGATTATTATGGACGATATTTACAAAACCAACACCACCGCCACGTTTATGCTCGTACGCTACAAATGAAAATGAATAGCCTAAGTACCCTAAATAAATACTAAAATAAATATTCTGGGATAAAGACGAAATCAACTTTGATTTCGATACAAGACGGAATGAGGAAAATAACGCCCACCAGCTTATTCGAAGCCGATATTGTTGCCCGTTGTTCCAAGATCACAAAGCGACTCCATATTGGGTTCACGTGTTTTCCGGTTCCTTCCACTTTGCTTTTGTAAGAGAAGAGGATCGTTACACTGATCGTAAACTTAGCCAAGAAGTTCACTGGTTAAAGATGTTAAAGACGGCCAAGATATCGAAGGGCCATGCAGTCAAACTATGACTTATTCAAAGAGTCGTGTAGCTGGAGGTGAAGAATAACAAGTGCAACAGGCACGAACCAAGTTGCGAAGAGTCAACGGCTGTAGTCCAAGACGAAGACTATAGGGTGGGTAAAGGGTTGGAGGAGGTTGGCCTTGATGGATGGGCGTTGCAGCTGTCTTGCAGCATCCCCAGCCACGTCCCAAACGGCTGTTTATCCCGCCTGCTTTCCTCATCTCCTTGTTTGCAAATGGCGCGCGGGTAAACTCATTGAAAACCCATTTGCTAACAAACTGTTTGTCTCCCTTGCCTATCTAGTCTCGCTCTTTTAGATTGGAGGAGGGGAAAACAGCGAAAAAGCAGACGACGGGAGCTATTAGCCAAACAAGTTTTGCCGTTTGGTTTTTCAGTTTAACAACCACGCAAACACATTTTCTGCCGCGTTTTTTTTTTTTTTTTTTTTTTTTTTTTTTTTACTTGTAGCTGCCACTCAAGCAATTTTCCACTCCGTTTCTTCTGATTTATTTCGTTTCAGCGCTTAAAAACTTCCGTTTTGTCTTTTCAATACTCACAGAAAGTGATGATTTTGCCTACACTCTCAATTATCATCGAATTTTGAGTTAGATCTGTCTCTGCCAGCGCCCTGAAAGTACAAGAATTGATAAAAATTAAAGTTTTTATAAAATAATTAACCAAATCTAAAAAGAGCTGTCTCTCTCCTTTGCGCGAAGTTATTTTTGAAATATGTAATCATTACAGTTCAGAGCACTAACACTATTAATCTTTTTTTCTTTTTTTTTGTTATAACAAGTTATTGCATAAATAAATACAGGAGAGTAAAACACACACATACAATCAAAATAAACACACGTTTAGACTAATACGAATTCATCTTACAATAAGAACAAATGTCCTACGCTCTCTCTCTCTCTCTCTCTCTCTCTCTCTCTCTCTCTCACACACACACACACACACACTTTCTCTCTCTCTCTCTCTCTCTCTCTCTCTCTCTCTCTCTCTCTAATCTCCACCCTTCAACGTTGCCACAGATACACCGTTCATTATTCTCAGTTTTTATTAACAAAAAGTATTGACTCACTAATGAACTATTTCAACATCATACCCAGAGTAATTCTTTTGTCCTCAGCTTCTTTGACAATACTTCTCTTCTTCTTTGAAAAAAGAATCGTCTTTTTTTATTTCAAAGGATATTACTCTGTATTCCTGACACGGTGGTGCAACCCTGCCTATTCCAACAGAACTTGACATTTTCTTTGTATGCA